>BMAV01008323.1:0-84880 GCA_019973955.1 Trichonephila inaurata madagascariensis
AAAAGAAAAGTTTTATATTATGGTAAGAAACTATTGACGCAAACGTTTGCGCTTTTGTAGGGTTGTAACTTAATCTTTTAGAGTCACCAAATCTGGAAATGGGATCTGGAATTAGTCGCCATGTCTTCAAATGGTATATGGAATTAGTCGCCAAACCTGGAAATGGAAAATGGAATTAGTCGCCTAATCTGAAAACGGTATAATGGATTAGAAGCCAAATCTGGAAACGGTATAATGAATTAGTTGCGAAATCTGGAAATGGTATAATGAATTAGTTGCGAAATCTGAAAATCGTTATTCCTGAGGATAATAGTCAGGATAATGGAACGAAATTATGAAATATTGTATTGTCATAGGTCCCTGATAAGTGTGCAAAATTTCCAATTAATGTGACCTTTTAAAACAGGTAAAAATCGAATTGAAAGATTCCGGTACATACATGTGAAACTTATAAAAACGTGTTAAAAAGAAAAACATGAAAGGTTTGCTTGCAATTGATAACATTTAAGGTATCCGACTACGTTCGGAACCGAGATTTTAAAAAAGCGCATAAATGGATAATTTTCATGATATTTAGTGTCATTTATATTAGAAAAATGTATAAAATTGAAAGGGGATTTTGACAAAAAATTATTTAAATATTATTTGGGAAAAATTTAACTTAGAAAAATTTTTTTTTCCAAAATTCTCCTTTTTTGGTTCTATTATAAAAAATTTTTTTATATAGAACCTCTCTACAGAGGCTCAACTAAATTTTTTGAAATATATAACTAAAAAGTGGGTTTATTCATATTTTAAGACAACAGGGGAGCAATTTTAAGGGAAAAAAAACCCAGAAATTTTTTTTAAAATTGGTGGTAACTCTGAAAATAATGTAAATTTTTTTCAAAATTTCTAGTTGAGCCTCGGGCAGAGGTTGAGTATATAGGGCAAAATATTTTAAAATAGAAGCATTTTTCCAGAAAAAAGAACATTTTAAAAAATGGTTATTCTAATTTAAATTTTTTTGCCGAAAATTTATTTAAAAAATTTTTTTTTGTCAAAATGTCCTTAAAAATTTTATCTTTTTTTTAATCTAATGCATAAAATCATAAATATTATCCATTTATAAGCTTTTGCAAAATCACTGTTCCGAACGTAGTCGAATACCTTAAAAGAATGCTTATGATTTTTTCTTCCCTCAGTATTTCGAACTACACTCATGGACAAAAAAAATTAGCGCACCAAGAAGGAGCAGAGTTGCCAGACAACTTATGCAGCAAAGTAGCACGACGAGGAGAAAAAAGGAGCAAAAAGTAGCGAACAGATTTTCACTTGCAATTCATAAATATATAATTTTTAATTTTGTAAAACTGTTTTAAAAAAATCCGTTAAAATGCTTTGATTATTTAATTCATTTAAAATACATTCAAATTCTTCCTGCTAATTATCATCGTGATCTGATATGCCTTTTTTATAAATACCTGAATTATACTGAAGCATTTGTGTGGTGATAGAATAAAATCAACGCAGCAAGTCCCTCATTCTTCTAAAGTCATTTTGATTCTGAGAATTGACTCCAACAGTTCGAGGCACATTCGATTCCTTAATTTTGTCTTTTTTGACGTCACTGGTAAATGCCTTTCTACAGCGGCATTATTTATGGGTAGGCTGTAAAGCTTTAAAGCCAATATAGCAAATCTCTTAAAATGGATTTCCAACTGCGTCTTTAAAAATTAAAAAAATGTGACATAAAAAAAATTTAATGAAAAACCCCAAATTCAGATAGAAAACATTTTTTAACGTATGTTAAAATTTTTCCCCATTGATTCTCCAAACATAAATTTAGATTGTAATTCAAAAGGCAGTTTAAAAAAGGAAAATTTAAATTTTTAAAAATATCAAGGGAAAAATCCATTTTTTGGTTCCAAAATTTAAAGGGGATTGGTTTTTAAAATTGCTCACATGAAAGGGGAAAAAAATTATGACATTTTTTGATAGATTTTTTTTGTAATTTTGAAATTATTTTATTTTTTGTTTCAGTTTATTCAAAAAGACATCCAACAAGTACTTTAAGGATCCGACGGGGTTTGGGCAATTTTCAAAAAATATAATTTAAAATAATTATTTAATTTTTTTTTTTTAATTAAGATGTTTTAAAATTGAAAATACACGAAAATTTTTTGGCTTTTTTTTAAAATATTGAAAATTGTAAAAATATTAAAAAAAATTCCTTTTTAAAAACCCAAAAAATATACATATCAAAAAAAATAAAAAAAAATGTTTGAGGAATACAATTATTTAACGTTTAACTCTGCTTTATATTAAAAAAAGCTCAAATTCTACGAAAAATTTTGAAATACAAGTGTTAAAAATGAAAAAAACCGAATTTTCTTAAAAATTTTTTTATAAAAAATTACATTAAAAATAATTTAAAATTGAAAAATTAAACTTTTGCGAAAGATTCATTAAATACAAAGAACAAACTAAAAATTTCAAAAGAATATTTCATTTACTTAAAAAATATCACTCTTTCCGTTAACCATTTTTTTTCTTCAAAAATAAAACCCTTTTCCCCAAAAAAAAGTTTATATTTGCAATAAAACTTTTTTTAAAATTTGGAGGATTAAACTCTAATTTGTTTTGTGCCTTTCCCCGAACCTCATACTTTAAACTTTTTTCATTTTTTTTAAGGGCCTTTTTTTTTTACGAGACCTTTTTTTATCGGTTTGAATTCTAGTAGAATCAACAATTTCGTTTTTTTTCGAGGTACCTTTCATTTCAGAACATAATTTCATTCCTCTTTTTAAAGTAGAGGAAAAAAGCCGCAAATCCAAATTAAAAAAATTTTTTCGATATAATTTTTTAAATGGTGTTTGTAGCTCAACAAAATTATTTTCGGGGGTTTTACTCCACACACATTGAAACTCCATTCAGTTCTGAGCTTTCCCGTGAAACATTTTTTTTAGGGGAATTTTTTTATCGAAAAAAAATTAAAAGTCTTTTTTAAAAAATTAAACTGAATTTGAAAATCCTTGGTTTTTCTTTCCCAAAGTTTCTCCAAAAAATTCTCCCTCTAAATCTCCCCTTTTTTACTCATTCATCGGGCATGACAACTTTAATTTAATTAAAATAATTTAATCATATAAATGTACTAATAAAAGAGTTAAAAAAAAGATCTAATTTTTAACACAAATGATAAAAAGAGCAATTAGTTTAAATCAAAACAAACATTGCAATCAGTTAACTGTTGCCTATTTGAAGGCCAAATATATCTATTAAAATTTTTATAAAGTGAAATTGTGACGGGCTCACACGTCTTTTTCTTTAACATAACCTCTGGTTTCTTTGATGGCCAAGATTAATGGCAACTCTTTTCAACCAAAACCAAGAAGGAAATGCGAACAAGAAATGCAAATAAGTTAGCTTTTAAAGAACAGAAGTTTCAGTAAGCAGGATGAGCAATTTGGGGAAAGTTATGTTTGAAGAGATACAATCGTGAATTGACAGCCTATCGTAAAGTTACCTAGAAACCCAGCCATTACTACAAGGTGCATACCATTGCACGCGCGCCCAGACGTTTCCATTTAAAGATTGAAGTTAAGTTTGAATTAAGGTAGGACTGATTATTTGATATTAGGACTTGTAATATTATTAGAAGTGAGAGTAGGCGGATAATATAATTATTTAGAGAAAGTGGTCTAAGTTACGCTATTCGGTTTAACTATCTTTTTGTGTGTTGGTTCATTCTAGATTTTCACTTATTTAAATTTATCTAAATTGTTAGACGTTTAAGTTCTATTCTTAATACAGTCATATTAAGAATTTAAATTGTCTGTTTATTTAGAAAATCCCACACCTCTAGCTCACGCTGACAATCAAAGATATGGTCACCAAAGGGGGGTGCCATATAACAGTGGCGCCCAACGAAATTTAATTTATATGACCTCGGGGTAGGAAGCTCGAGTGGGTTTGGTATTTTACCAGAAGTGTGCTTTTCCGGGTTGGAAAATGTGACCGACTTTTTGGAGGCCATAGACAATCAAATAAAATTACTAGAAATACCTAACGATTTAGCGTGTGCTTATTTGAAAGGTCATCTCCGAGGAAGGGCCGGAAATTGGTATGAGATATTCGGATCAGTGTTAGTGCAGGATACCGCCACGGATTTCGCGCAGCTAAAAGCAGAATTATCTAAAGCATTCCCCGCCATAAGGAATAAGAAAGATTTGAAAACGAGGTTTTATGCATCTCAACAGGAAAGGAATCAGGAGCCAATGAATATTGTTTACGATTTATTAAAATTGCACCAAAACGGGAACTGGGGATGTCGCGGGTTGGACCTTGAAAAGGTCCATTCTTGGGGGGACCAAAACCACAAGTTCAGGACTAGGGGAGGTCCGAAATCTACAAAAACAGATCAACTGTTGGAGATCTTAGCTAAATTTGAAGAAAATATTCTTGCAAATCAACGGGGGGTTCGCAGAATGGTGATAATGTGGAAAGACGAGGTGGGAAAATGAGATAGGAGGGCCTAATGTTGGTGATAATCGAAAGAAATTGGAGAAATTCAGAAGTTGGCCGTAGACCAAATAATGGCAGAAATGATTATAGGGTTAACTACGGGAATGGCCGTAAAGGGGAAAAACAGTGGGTTAGATAGTAGGAAAATTTCAGAACTTTACCGCAGATTCAAAGATGGGGATCCCCAAAACATAAAGGGAAATCGAAAAGATGATTTTAATGGGGGGGACCGCAGAAATGGGGTTTTTGGGGGAGAATTTCAGCCCTAGGCGATGGGATGAAAAGGGGGACGATTGAATTTTTTTAAAAAGTTTTGAGGTTCAAAGTAATAAAAAAGAACTCGGCAGGGATATCCGTTAAACTTTTATGAAATGTCCCCAGTGGAACTTCCATTTTTCCCCTTATTTTATTAAAAAAACATTTGCGAAAGCGTTATGGGACACTGGGGGAGAAAAAATTTTATATCTGAGGAAATTAAAAAAATTTTTTTTTTTTTTAAGCTGGACTCTCGCTTCCTTCTTCTAACATAACCCTACGTTTTTTTGACGGCCACGATTAATGGCAAAACTTTTCCCCCCAATTCCAAGGGGAAAAAACCCGAAGCAACAATGCAAATAAGATACCCTTTTAAAAAAGGATAGAAAGTTTAGTGAGGGGAATGGCAATTTGGAAAAGTTTAGTGTGGATAAAATTGGTTTGGGAGTTTGGGGGGCCCTTTACTCAAAAAAGAGGGAAAACCCCAAACTTCGTTTAAAAATATTTATAAGGAGGAGCAATTGTACACGAGTATATCTATTTTATCCACCGTATCAGAATCGATGAGTCTTTAACCCAAAATTGGGGAAAATTATATTATAAAAAGATAATTTTAATATAAAAACGAGATTAGACAGGAAAAATCAAATTATTTTTGATAAGTAAAACTAGTTGTGCGATCTGGGGGCTTAAATAATCCCGGGATACTTTGGTTTATTCTCATAATATGTTTGTTCATTATATAAGGGGAATTTAAGTTAAATTCTTAATAAAAGTTGTATTAAAATTATAGAATTTTTTCATCCTTTCCGGGTAACCCCCCACCTCTAACTTACGCGGAACACCACGTCATAGCTATCGGCGATGGCTATGTCCAAAAAAAGAAAAAAAATCGCGTGCTCAAGGGTTTATCTCGGCATAGGGGCGAAATGTCAAAAAAATAGGGGAAATTTTAGAATTGAATATTCAATTAGGGGGTTTTAAAAAACCCTTTGGGTTTCAAAGTTGACGGTTTAAAAACCCATGTATTCTCGATGTTGACTTTTTTAAGTGGGTCCCAAAAATTGTTTTAGACTTTTTATCGAAAATCGTTAAATATTCCCGATTCTCAAATAGAAAATTTGGGTTTAAACAATTAGGGGGGGAAAATGTAGAAATAGATCTGTCTAAACAAAGTTGGAGGATAAGCAAAAAAAGGGGAAATTAAAAAAATTTGTTTAGTAGTTTTAAGGGGTTGTTCCCAGATAAAACCCAGGTCTTACCCCATGTTTTTTTACCATGAAATTTATACGGGAATAATGCCCGGTTGTTTCCAGGCCCCCTTAACCCGACATGATCCCGGGAAAAGAAGCGATACTCGAAAATTTTATATTGAGAAAATGTTGCAAGAAGGAACCATAGTTCTTATTCAATCCCCCCGTCACCTGTTTCGTTTTAAAAATTTAAAAAATAATTGGGGGTTTCCACCGGATAAACCCCGGGTTTTTGAAATTTTCGGTTGACTATAGGAAACTTAATTCGGTCAAAAGTATCCACCCTATCCCTTACCGTTAATAGATGTTTTAAAACGAAAACCCCCTTACGCAAAATAATGTCATTAGTTCAAATTATTAGCTAAATTTTCTTTTGTATAGAATATTTTTAAAATTTAATTTTTTTTTCACCATGTTTTAATATTTTATTTCTCTGAGTAAGGGGGTAGGGGGAAAGGGGGTATCGAAATATTCAGTAGAAAAGAGGGTGTTAGTTCAAAAAATTTTGGGAACCTATTTTCCAAATCAATGCAGATAATAAACGCCAGCAAAGTACTTGTGTTATTGCATAAGCTTATGCTTTTAGATATAAATAGTGTTTAGTCATACCGGGTGTTTCTAAAAGAATATCGAAGTTTTAACGCGCTTTACAGTATTCATCCCATATAAGTTACAAGTATAATTCATGCGTTGAATGAAACAGTTTTACCTACAAGTTTACAAATGTTCAATGTGAGCCCCGCTCGTCACACGGCACAAATCAAGTCGATAGGCGAGTTCATCCAAACTTTTTTCTGTGTGTCTGGGAAATTTCCAATAGCTGTTTTAACGGTTTCGGTCTCAAAAGGGCATGGTAGCGAAGGAACGTACACAATTCCTTTTTGAACACTCTATAAAAGTCACATGGCGCTATCGGGTGAACGGGGGGGCCATGCGTCCTTTTTTCGGGGGTTCTTTGCGGTCAGTCCATTGGTTGGGTACAGGTTTGACCCCCCGTACCGGAGACAGTGAGGCGGTGCACCATCTTTGCCAAATGAAGTTATTTGGTTTACTTTCTTCCCAATTTAAAAAAAGTCTGTTGTAGAGCATCAAGATAGGCAGAACCAGTTACAGTTGGTTACCAGTTACAACCTTGGTCGTCCCGAACTTTTTCCTTCACAAAAACATCCAGCTGTTTCAAACTGATGAAACCACCTAAGATTGTTATTATCATATGGAGGTTGACAACCGAACTGAGTATGGAACGCTCGTTCCACAAAGTAATAGTAGATCCTGTCTGAACAAACTGGAGAACACATAACGCATTTTGTTTACTAGTCGCCATTTTTTTACTAGCGCGTTGATCGGCGAGAAGTAGAAAAAAATTAGCATACGTTTCGCGCACACATTGCAGCAAACAAAACTGTTTCAGTTGCTCTTTCATACGATGTATGAGTCATACTAATATGTTTATGTAATGAATACTATAAAGCGTTAAAACTCCGATATTCTTTTAGAAACACCCGGTATTGCTATCTCCTGTTAGATAACAGACAGCTTACATGCGCGTAATCCAATCTTCCAACGTTTTTTGATTACTAGTTTTTATATGTACGGAATTTAGATGTTCTGCCCTTAAGGTAATTTTAACTTTGTTCTGTTGATGAAAAAAACGCATTTCTTTTTATATTATTGCAAGTATTTTTTTTATCAGTGTTTAATGCAACATACATATTTCCCATCAGCGAAAAAGAGAATTTGCCACAAACTTCATCGTTCAAGGTCATTTTGCGATTTTCGATCTAACATTATTGTTTTTTAACCTTTGGTCTGAAACAGAATTTCTTTTTGTTTTCTTGATCTACATATGTTACAATTCACATTTTCATCTCAGTTGTTTTAAAATAATACAAGAATTTTAATAGCCTTTAAGTTTTCAAAAAATATATAATAAGGCACCCGCGATTTCAGCGGGCAGGGCTTACTATAAGTTAAAAAATTCATGCAACATTTTTATTTTCAGATGGATACTATTTTTAAACATTTTTTCTCGAAAAATGTGACAGAAATTTTGTAATAAAACAGAAAAAATAAATAAATATCACTTTTACTTTGTTTGAATATATATATATATGCGAAGAAAAAAAATTTTTTCATTATTATTAAATATGTCAATTTATTTATATTGATTTTAGAAATAAGGACTATATTATTTTTACTGACATCAATATTATGGACGTATCTTTCATAAATTTTTATCGCGTGAATGACGAACGAATAGCATGCAATCTCACAAATACGGGGGAGGGGGATCAAGCAAGAGAAAAGAAATTTCTGAACCCTCTAGCAGCGAAAAGAAGCATCAAATGATGTTTTTTTCCTACACGGGGAAAGAGCGGGATCAGTATTGAAATAAGTTAAAAAAATTATTCGCCCGCGATTTTCATGTGACCCAGAATTGGGGACGAAATTGATACCCCATTCAAATCGCGGGAGCCGTACGCGGAGGGTTAGTATATATGTTACCGGCAAAGTATGAAATAGGCATTCTATAGAATGCCTAAAACTAGCCGGCAATGTATGAAATGATTCTTATTTCACACATTGCCTAGGCATTCTATAGAATGCCTAATGAGAAACAGGCACAGTATGAAATACATCTCCAATTCGTTTCGAATATTGTGCGCGAGACTTTTAACGCGTACTTCAGGCTCAGAATTTGTCAGTTGCACATTGTGGTTTGTTCGGGAGTGTCAAAATACTCAATTTTACTTAAACTTATTCAGCAAAAAATAGGTTTTTTCCTATGCTGCATGAAAATGGAGAAGCAAGTCGTAGTGTTAGAGAGGAGTCATGGTCTAAAGCAGGGATAGGCAACCAATAGCCTACGGTACAATTATCAGTGGCATTCAGCACTACTCGACAAATTTGTCAATTTTTGAATGAACTTCATAAATTTGTAATAGATCTTATTTGACGAACATCTCCAGAATTTGGTCAATTAAGGAATTACGAAAAAAAAATTTGAAGATAACTCTAAAGGTAAATTTACAGCTTTTTTGTAAATTATTGAATGTCATAGTTGGAGATATTTAATTGTTGAAGAGAGAGAGAAAATTGCATATGTATTCAGCTTTTCCGCATTTAGTTCTACATATCTAACAAGGGGAGGGTACGACTAAGGAAATTCATTTGGGATCGAGACTTGGTGTAATCGTAGTACTCCTTTAGGGTGTTTACCCATCAATGTAATTCCGTCGAATGGCCAGTCAATTCTGAGAAAATAGCCTTCGAAATTCGTGCTTAGCTTTTATACAATTAAGTTTTACTTTCCTCTAACGAGTTCGTAGCCTGATAGGTGAATCGTCTGCTTATTATGCCCGAGGTTAGGGTTCGATCCCACGCAATAAATTTTTTTCTATAATTCTTTGAATTATTTTTTAAAATTAAATAAATTTATTTATGAAAGGTTTAATAAATATTAAATGATATTTTATGTAATTATTTTGTATTTTACAAAGTAAAAAAAATTAAATTAATTTATTACTTAAATTATTTATTAGTAAAGTTATTTAAAATTATTATTAATTAAAAATATTTAAAATAATTATTAATTCGAATTATTAAAAATAAAATTTATTAATTAATTACTATGTATTATAATTAATTTATTCATTATTATTAAGAATTATATTATTAATAAGAAATATAAACTTATTGTTAATAAAAATTATTAATAATTAAAATTTATTAATTAATTACTATTTATTGTGATTAATAAATTTATTATTATTAAGAATTATTATTAATAAGAAATATAAATTTATTATTATAATTATTATTAATTTTTATAAAAATTATTATTAATTTTTATTAAAATTAGTTAAATAAATTTATTGAAATTATTTAAATAAACCTATTAAAATTATTAATTTATTATTAAAATTATTATTTATTATTGAAATTATTATTGATTTTTATTAAAATTAGTTAATTTATTAAAATTATTTAAATAAACTTATTAAAATTATTTTAATAAATTTATTAAACTTAAATAAGTTTATTTTAAAAGGACTTTTTAAATATTTTATAAACTTATAAAATAATTAAATTAATAATATATTAAAAAAACATTTTTTATTATATTAATTGTAAAATAATTTATTTAATAATAATATATTTTATAAATTATTTTTGTTATATATAATATTTTATTTATAGGATATTGTGTGTATTTCACATTATAAAACTATTTGTAACTAATTTTTATATAAAATATCATTTAATATTTATTATATATTTTATTATAAATATTGTTTATTAATATAAAATAAACTTATAAAATTTAATATAAATATTTATAAATAATTACAGTAATTTTTTTACTTTATAAAATACAAAATAATTGCATAAAATATCATTTAGTATTTAGTAAACCTTTCATAAATAAATTTATTTAATTTTAAAAAATAATTCAAAGAATTATAGAAAAAAAATTTATTGCGTGGGATCGAACCCTAACCACCGGCATAATAAGAGACGATTCACCAATCAGGCACCTTTACGTATTTTGAATATTTTTTTTAATGGCACTCTCATTATTTTGTCAGAATAACATTTGTATTATTTAGAAATGTACGTCATTGATATAGCAACCTTATTATGACCTTATTTCATACTTTGCCTAAACAGCTTTAGTCATTCTATGGAATGCCTAGGCAAAGTATGGAATAATTCTCTTATTTCATACTTTGCCTGAAAACATCTGGCATTCTATAGAATGCCGGAATTTCATACTTTGCCGGTAACATATACTAGTTACAATTGCTTTTTATAGATTATGGGAACTTTAACAATTTTTTAAGATGTATACTTTGAAAGTTAATTGTGCTTTCGTGTTGCTTTTTAAATACTTTGAATGATATTTTGAAAACATGTGTATTTGTTTGAAGTTGTATTTAGCAATTATCAATTTTAAACTCCATTATATTTTTTTTCTTAAAAGAAAATAATGGAATTATATCTTTCTAAGAAAATGAAAATAATGGAATTCTCTGCTTATAAGCTATTTAAGTGAAAATTGTTCTAATAAAAAAGTAATTTTTTACATGTGTTTGTTGAGAACGTGAATTATTTTAGATTTCACAGTATTTGTATTTTTTTTCTTCGCTTAAATTAAATAACATTAAATTAAAATACATAACATATTTTTCAGACTTATTACATTTTACATCCGGCGTATAACGCACACATTTAACACAAAAAATAAGATCGAAATTTACGGGTGCTCATTATACGCCGGTATAAAAACAAGAGCTTTAAAAATAAATTTAAAAAAAAAAGAGAGAGACGAGCTCAGAAAAATTAGACTTATACGCATAGAAATACTGTTTATTTAAAAGAAATGAGAGAGACATTCCTTATGAACTTAAAGGACTATAGTGCTAGAAATATAGTAGTAATTTCTCTAAAGCTTGGAAAAAAACTTCGAATAAATGACACCAAAGCACATAAAAGCGTTGCACACGTGCATATATATCAGGATTTTTCGTTAAAAATAGGCTCTGCCTCGTTATACACACAGCGAACATACCTTCAAATTAAAAAATGCCACTTGAAAGTAAAGGTGCTCGTTATACGGCAGTGCGCGTTATACGCCGGATTTTACGGTATTTTAATTTTACTTACAAGGAGAGGGCACGACTAAGGAAATTCATTTCACGTCGAGACTTAGTGTAATAGTAGTACTCCTTTAGGGTGTTCAACCCTCAATGTAATTCCGCCGAATGGCCAGTCAATTCGAAGAAAAAAGCCTTCGAAATTCATCCTTAGCTTTTAAACAATTAAATTCCAATTTCCTCCAACGATTTAGTAGCTTGGTTGATATATCGTCTGCATACTATGCGCGAGGTCTGGGTTCGATTCATCGGTCAATTTTTTCCATTTCATTTAATTATTTTTAAAATTAAATAAACTTATTTATATGAAAGGTTTATTAAATATTAAATGATATTTTAAATAATTATTTTGTATTTTATAAAGTAAAAAAAAAAATACTGTAACTATATAAATATTTATATTAAATTTTATATAAATATATTTTTATATTAATAAATAATATTTATAATAAAATATATAATATATATTAAATGATATTATACATAAAAATTAGTTACAAATAGTTTTATAATGTGAAATAAAATATACTATAAATAAAATATTGTATGTAATATAAAATAATTTATAAAGTATATTATTATTATATTAATTAATTTATAATTAATATAATAAAAATATGTCTTTTTTATATATTATTAATTTAATTATTTTATAATTTTATAAAACATTTAATAAGTCCTTTTTAAATAAATTTAAATAATTTTAAAAGATTTATTTAAATAATTTTTTAAAAAATTAATAATCATTTCAATAATAAATAATAAATTTAATAATAAACTAATAATATTTTAATAATAAATTAATAATCATTTCGATTATAAATTAATAATTTTAAAAATAAATTAATATTTTCAATAATAAATTAATAGTTTTAAAAATAAATTAATAGTTTTAAAAATAAATTAATAATTTTAATAATAAATTAATAATTTTAATAATAATTCTTATTAATAATAAATCTTATTAATTTTAATTAAAAATTATTTTAAATAATATAAATAATAATTATTTTAAATAATTTTAAATAATAATTATTTTAAATAATTTTAAATAATAATTATTTTAAATAATTTTAATCAATAATTATTTTTAATAATTTTAATTATTAATAATTTTAATTAATAGTTAATTTAAATATTTTTATTAATAATAATTTTAATAATAAATAATTTAAATAATAAATTTATTTAATTGTTTTTACTTTATAAAATACGAAATAATTACATAAAATATCATTTAATATTTAATAAACCTTTCATAAATAAGTTTATTTAATTTTAAAAATAATTAAATTAAATGAAAAAAAAAAGTTGACCAATGAATCGAACCCAGACCTCGTGCATAGTATGCAGACGATATATCAACTAACCTACAAAATCGTTGGAGGAAATTGAAATTTAATTGTATAAAAGCTAAGCATGAATTTCGAAGGCTTTTTTCTCCGAAATGACTGGCCATTCGGTGGAATTACATTGAGGTGTTGAACGCCCTAAAGGAGTACTACTATTACACCAAGTCTCGACCCGAAATGAATTTCCTTAGTCGTGCCCTCTCCTTGTTAGTGAAAAACTGCGTTTCGTTTTTATCGAAAGGAAGGAAAGAGGTTGCAGCATAGTTAAGCTAAGAGGTAACAGCTAACTAAACTAAGGTGACCAGTTTTCTTACAATGAAAAGCAGGACGAAAAATTTAAGAAAAAATTACTACGTAAATATTTGGAACATTTTATTAATTCAAACAAAAATATGCTAGTTAAGCTTGCATTCCTTTTAATTATTTTCTTAAACGGGTATTTTTCCATCGAATGAATTTTTTCTTTTCAACGTATCATTTTCTAATATATCGGAAATTTTGGAGCAAAAAATATCCTTCATTCTGAATTTTACAGTAAGCATTGTAGCTAAAATATTAACATTCAATCTTGATTTCTCACTAGTCCAAAAATCATTACCAACTGGAAAAATTTTTCAACTGCTGCATTGGTTCAAGGGCAGAAAAACGTATATTCAACAAGAATAACTAAATTTTCATATGGAATGTGTTCATTTTTGAAATGGTTTAAGTATTTTCACCCATCTCTTATCAATTTCAGCATGTTGATTTTCCAATTGCTCTAGTTTATTAGAATTTAAGTATACGTTAAGTCTTCTTTCTACTTCAAACAGACAATTGTCATCGATTTTAATATCAGTCATTTCTTTAGATAAAAACTCAACGTAATTTTCTATATATCTGCCCAATTCACTTGTGACAAAGTCAAAAAATACCATCGAAAACTGCTATTTCCTGTGATATTTGTTTCAGACCATTCTTCGACAATTTGGAAATATGTTTGATTCATCTCTGTATACAGAGATTAGCAGATCAGTTTTTAAACTATTGAAAAGGAGGACAAAAAGGAGGACACTTTTCGAGGAAGGACAGAGCATATAAAAGGAGGACTGTCCTCCCTAAAGGAGGGCGGTTGGTCACCTTAAGAATGCCGGTAGTATTTCAGTTAATCACATAATATTTTGCATATTCGATCAATTTGGAAACACTTTTATTCAATTCCAAGAATATATTTAAGTTTAATAAAATCTAAACTTATCAAACTGGAATGTAGTTCGTTTTAAAATGTTTTTGTGTGTTTATAGTTATAATAACGGGAAAAATAAAATCGCGCATCTATTTAAAAATATTAATTAAAAAGCACATTTGTAATCTCAACGTTTCTACAAATACTAAAAGCTTCTCCTTTTTATATATATTGAAAACTTTAATTCCAATGGAAATATCTATTTTATTTGCTATGAAATTTAAAAGAAAAATAGCACACACATTTTTTCCCCTTTAAAGTCAATAATTTGGGTAATTTCCTTGTCAGTTCTTGTTTTCCTTCAGTTCTTGTGTTCAAAACATGTATTACTTCAAAATTATTCTTTTTTAATCTTATTTGGATTAATTATTGAAAATTTTTTGAAATTATTTGAATATATTTCGCTCTGTGTGCGTGTATTTTATTTATATAAATTTCAATATATATTCCATTTCATAATATAGTTAAGAATTTCGTTAATAGATGGCGCTAAAAGTCTATGTTTCTGTTTGGAAATATTTTCCGAGAATTCTGAAGTATAAAATTCGTTTTGTATAGCTCTAAAACTAATTTCCCCACCCCGTCACTACAAAAGTATATTTGAAAGAAGTTTATTTTTATTAAGAAACTTCAAATTGTTACAAAAATGCATGTTCGGTGACAGAATATCTGTTTAATGATTTGTTTTGTTTTAAAAATGTCAAAAAAGTAAGAAATTCACACATAACATTTAAATTTTTTTTTTTAATTTGAAACTTTTAGACATATTGGGAGAGTTTAATTACGAAGAAAAAATCTATCTTTTAATTTAAAAAAATGAATCAATTCTGATTTATTTATGTACACATTTTCTTTATCCAAAAATAAAAATTTTGAAATAACGAAAATAAAACGCCGAGTTTTTACCGTAAAATTTTTTTTAACAGACTCTTTGTTAGAATGTTGACAATTTCATTGAAATTTATTCTCACGTTATAAATATCTTCATTTAGAGCTCAAGTGTCATTCTCGTTAGGGTTTGCAACCCCGTACTATATTTTCAATCCCGGGATTTTGGGATTACTTTATCCAAACCCCGGGATCAGGAATGATCTATTAAAAATATACTTACACGTGCCACCTATCCGGTTAGTAAAGCTGACTGCTGTGCCGTAGGGCCTGGGTTCGAATACTGGAGAAGGCATGGCCTGTGCCTTCGCGGTATGGGGGTACTTTAAATAGCCGTCGAGCCGCAAGTCCTATCGTAAGGTTTGTGGAAGGGGCAGAGAGGTAGGTAGGAGGCCCCTGATCGCCCCCAGGGTTTTCTCCCTCAAAATTGGGGAGGAACCGAGCAAAATCGTACAGTCACCTGCAGGGTGCTCAAAGCTAAGGGCGTAAAAAATCTAACCCTTAGCCACGCTGAATTTCATGACCTTGATCTGATGTTACTGTCAATCAGGCGGAATAAGTAACAACAACATACACGTTAGCATAGTTGAAATTACATAATAAAACTGAAAATATAATTAAAAAATTGGTTTTTTTTATAGTATTATTATTTGAAATATAAACCACAAAACAAAACTTAATTCATCATAAAAAACAAAAAGTAGTACATAATGAAATTAAAAACCATTTCTTGCATTTCTGTAAATACTTTCTTTTAAAAAACACAGCTCGTCCAACGTTTTATCGCTCAAACGGTTTTTTTATTTTTGTTACGAATTGTCCTGTCGAATTAAATGCTCGTTCAGACTCTACACTAGTAGGCTTTATCGACATTAAGGTATCCGACTACGTTCGGAACCATGATTTTAAAAAAGCGCATAAATGGATAATTTTCATGATATTTAGTGTCACTGAGATTAGAATACTATTAATTCTATTGTATTAATATTTTGCCTGTATATAGCTCAGACCTCTGCTCAGAGGCTCAACTATGATTTTTGAAAAATTCGCATTATTTTCAGAGTTACAACCATTTGAAATAATTATCGGCGTATTTTCTTAAAATTTCTCCCTTCTGTTTTCGTAAAACATGGATAAACCCACTTCCAAGTTATGCGTTTCAAAAATTCTAGTTGAGCCTCTGAACAGAGGTCTGAGCTGAATACAGGCAAAATATTAATACTAATAAAGCTTTGCCTATACAAAGGAGAGCATTTGGAAAAAGGTTATTCTAAGTTAATTTTTTGCCAAAATATTGTATTTAAATAATTTTTTTTGTCATAATGTCCTTAAAACAATTTTATACATGTATTCTAATCTAAGTGACACTAAATATCATACATATTATCAATTTACACGCTTTTGCAAAATCACGGTTCCGAACGTAGTCGGATACCTTAAATAGGAGTATGTTCTCTTTTCACGCACACATCTTCCTCTATTTTATAAAAGAGACATTTCTTTTTGAATTTAATAGACCGCATTGGTGCATATCCCTTTTTGATAACATCTCATCTAGTTCTCCTGCTACACCTAATGGTTTTGGTGTTCAAATTGATTAGGTTATTGAATTAGAATATAAATGAATTTCAAGTGTTACCTCGTTTGAAATAGAAGATCCAGTAGCACAAGAGCTGTTATTAATGCAGTGGGATTTGAAGCGTCAAGTCTCTCAAGCGGATCCACTATTAAATCATGGCATTTAATTCAAGAAGGGTGAGTTGAGTGAGGAGTATTAACTTCGCACTGTTCAACTTCACAAGATCTTTTGGCGACGGACCTCGTAATTTTGAACCATGGTCAAATGACGTAGACGACACCTGAGCTGGTAACCCCCTCTCTCTCCTTACTACCACACCACACCAACGGGAGAACGTTTCAGCTTCGACATATTTAGCGTGCATCCTGCCCTACGGCGGTCTTGGGTACTGGGCTCGAACTCGTGACAAGGCCAGCCACGATCCGATACCTTGACCACTCGGTTACTGCTGCCACTTAATTGAAGAGGGAACTGGGAAAAAATTTATTTTTGAGATGTTGCTTATTCCGTTGTGTAATTATTGCAATAAACCCCTTAGATCTGCGCAACGTTCTCCCGTACAGGAAATGAGAGCCGCGTATAACTTTTTTACTTACAGCCTTTATAATTGCACAAAAAAGTTCTACATACATTTTTCATTTAAAAAAAAAAATTTTTTTTTGAGAATAAAATTTTTAGAAAATTTTGATGGGAAAAAAATTTTAAAATATAATTCAGACAAAAATTAAATCCCGGAAATTATCTATTTTAATCTCGGGATCTCGGGATTTGAAGAAACAACGTGTTCCCGGGACTTTGGGATCCCGGGGATACAAACTTTAATTCTCGTCACTTGACAGAGCTGCAAGATTGGTAAATCCATCACCAATAACCCTCATTTTGCTTCTATGCGACGGTTTAAATTATCAATCGTTAAAATCTAATTCTTGGTTGTTGTTTTTTTTTTTTTTTTTTATATTTAATAAACATTTAACTGTAAATTAACGCAATTCGGTTCGTTATAAATGCTGTAAAAAAAATTATTCTTTCTTTACAGAAAAGTTTACTTTCAAAAGGCGATTTATTTTTCTCTACATCGGTATTATGAATTTCTTTTTTCATCCCTTAATTAAATCTTTTTCGGCCTTTTGTAAAATGTTATTAAGAAAAATGAAAATTTTGAGAAATTCTTTGCATTACATCAGTTTTAAGTGAAGTGATCTACAGCAAGATATACATATTTCTCGTTCCATAATTTACTTCACAGTGCTGCAATTAACATATAATTAGGATGTACGAAGCAACGTATTAACATCAAATATAAGGCATATGGCGACCATCAAAGGTCATTCCTTCAGGTACAAATGGGAATAGTTGAAACGGTTCTGTTCAAAATCAATAATGACAGCTAGAAAAGTCTAACTATAGGAAGAGCTGAAGAGGATGAAATGGGACCGAAAATTAATTTCCTCCCAGAACACTTGGCCCGGGAAATGCCATGTTTTCGATTACATTATGCATATTCATTGCTATGTTTTGATCCACTGAACATTTTCCAGACTGATTATTTCTGCTCGAATCTCAAGTATCTGTTTAATTTAATGAATATATCTCGCCATTCTGAAGTACAGCTGGGGGGTGATGTCAATATTTCTGTTGGCACTCCAACAACTTCGCTTTGAGATGTTCAGATTCAGATGCGAAAGGGGAAAAATTTCCCCCCAAAGTCGGTTTGGGTCCGTTGAATTTTCAAGAGCACTTGGCGGCAGTCGGGCGGACCCCCTGAAGGCCCCCCCCTTGCGATGCGGGGATGCTTCCCCCCTGTCAGATTCACATTTAACGTTCACGAGCGCGCGTGAGGTTTTTTAACATCGCATTAAAAGCAACAAAAAGGGTGAACCGGTCAAGTAAAGGGCGATACTTTGACTGGTATCTCCCTCTCCCAATCTACCACCAACGGAAAACTTTGAGCCTCGACACATTTAATGTGCATAGCTCCCTCGCGGTCTTCAGTGGCACTGGGGCCACTCATGGCTGGACATGATTTGGCCTCCCCGCTCCGCGGGGAACCGTTCGCCATCATTTTTTTTAAAAGTCTTGCTGAAATGTTTCAGTTTGCTTCCGCCAATCATATATCATAATTCTATATTAAGGTTCCCGTCTATCTACCATTTTGTGTGGCCGTGATAACCGAGTGGTTAAGATCGCGAACTTGTGGCTGGCGTTGTTGAATCGGGGATTTCAGTCCTGGTGCCTTGGGAAAACGTGGCTGAGATAGCCTAGTGGTCAAGGTAACAGACTCGGTATTGGCGTGTTATGAGTTCAAACTCTGTACCGCAAAAGACCCACCATGTAGGGGGGCGATGAACGTTAAATCTATCGAAGCTCAGACATCTTCCCGTTGGTGTAGCGTGGAATTTAGGAGAGAGGGATACCAGTTCAGGTGTCGTCCACATCACTTGACCATAGCTCAAAATGAGGTGCGTCGCCAAAAGCCCTCGTGTAGCTGAATAGTGCGACGTTAATATTCATTCACTCACTCACGCCATGGAAAAATTCGCCGTGTAGGGAGGGTGATGCTCATTAAATCTGCTGAGTTCTCAAGTTTGTTGTGGTGTGGTAGTTTGGAGAGTGGAATGTTCCCAAGCGTTACATTAGCAGAGTTGCATGATTTTTTTACAAAAGCAAAACAAAAATATATATTTCAAAATTAAATAAAACAATGATCCTCTAGAGTTCAGGTGGAATCAAATGGATTCCTGCAGATTTTGATCACCTTTCCTTTCGGCTCATAGGTAAAATTGCTTGCGAGAGACTGACTCCACACTCTTGAAGTATTCGTTTTTAAAGTTACATGGAAAGAGCATACACAAGGACCTTTACTCAAAGATGTATAAGCATTAAAAAATATTTTTAAAAAACTACGCTTATGTTTTCGAAGTACTTTGAGGTTATGATTTTTTTACCACTTTTCATTCACTTTCCTATCATTTCTATTTATTTCAAAATGAATTTTTATTGTATATATGTGTATATATATATACAGTCAGTCAAAAAAGTATTGGGACACTTGGCGTGCATAACTGTAAAGCCATTTATAAAATATTTATCACATTAAAACAAAAACAAAATTAATTAAGTAATATTTTAACATTTGGTGTACAGTATATAAGGAAAATTTTATTAGTATTATAGGGAAACATAATTTGATCTAGCTTTTCAAATATAATTCAAAGGCCACTGGGTCAAAAAGTATTGGGACACTTTTGAAATGAGAAATTTAACAAATATGGAGCGCATCAATAGAATTTAATTTCACACTACTTTTTTTAGACCAGAAGTTTAAATACAAATGTTTCAACTGATATTGAAACATTTATTATTTATAGAAAAAATGGCGAAAAAAAAGATATATTGGTTGATGTGCGAAATCTCGTAAAAAGTCATTGGAAAGAGGGGAAATCAATTCACTGTATAGGAAAAATATTGAAATTGAGTAAGTCTACTGTTTTTAACATCACTGACTGGTTTAAAAAAACAAACAGTGTTGAAAATAAGCAAAAATCAGGGCGTCCAAGGATATTTAATGAACGTGAAGAGAAGTGGATTGTAAAAAAACACATTAATCAAAACTGGGCATTAAAAAACTTTTCAATGTAAAAGTAGGTTCAGGGAAACAGTAAATCCTAAAACTTAAAATTTTTTAAAGAAAACAAAACATCATGGCAGAGTACCTAAAAAAGCAAAGTACCTTTTCGCGCAAAAGAAAACTGGTTTTCATTTTTGCTAAACTGTTTGGCGAAACAGAATATTTTGGAAAAATATAATTTTTTTTTTTTGAAAGCAAATAAAAAAAATTTTTGGGTTGGGTGGCAAGCAAAAAATTTGGTGGAAAAAAAAAGTTTGGTGGAAAAACAAATACACAATGATGTCAAAAAATTTACCCCACTGTCAAATGTGGGGGGGTAACCAAATTGTCTGGGGGGTTTGGGAAGCTCTGGTTTTGGGGAAATTCATTTTTATTAGGGATAATGAATAAATATGTATATCTTTTAAATATTCAAAAAGAGCAAATTTTTACAAAGTGGGGCAAATAATGCAGGGAAATTTTTTTTTTGTACCAAGATAATGACCCGGCATATCCCGATTTTCAGTAATGGTCCTCTACCACTGTCCCAGGAGAAACCCCAAAAATCCAGACCTTAACCCATTGAACATTTTGAAATTTTTTGCAGCAAAAAATTTTATGAGCACCCTTTTAACAAGCGGATTTGGGTATTTAGTCGAAGAGTGGACCAAAATTGATGATCTTTTCAAAAATTTATCAATCCCCCAAAAAAGACTTCGAGAAGTCATAAAAGCAAAGGGGGGGCCCAACAAGATATTAATTTCTAAGTTTAATTTTTTTTTTTAATTTATTAAGGTCCCAATACTTTTAATCCCTTTTTTAACCGATTTCTTTTATTTTCAATTTTAACTATAATTGCATTAATGTATGAGTTTTGTTCAAATTATTAGTATTTGTATTTAACAAATAACGTTTACTTTTTTTTTGGTTTCATTGTATATTTAAGAAAAAAGATAAAAAAATCTATGAACTGGTAGTGTGTCCCAATGCTTTTTTGACTGACTATATATATTTCTAATACTTAATTTATTTAATAAATGCAACAAAACCACCTTTAAATTTTAGATAAAGAAAAAGGTATATTTAAACAAAAGAAGGTAAAACATAAGTTTCTTTTATAATTTATTCGACAAAATAACCTACCATTTTTCAAAGTACATATAAATAAGGTAAGCACTGCACTTCATTTTTTATATGTTATCATTGATCATTATAGAGCTCATCGTGATACTTGAAAATCCAATACGTATTATTAATAACCATAAACACAAAAATAAATTGGCCATTCTTGGTATCATAAAAAAGGAATTTATTTGCATACAATTAAGATGTTTTTACACATTTAAAATCACATTCTTAAAATTTATTAATAATATCCGTACAATTATTCTGGAATGTTTTAAAAGTTCCCCTTAAAAATATCTAAATATTTGTTTGAATTAAGTAGAAAAAATATATATTTGGAGAAACATCCATGATGTCGTATATGAAGGTGAAATTTAAAATACTTGCTCTTCCGCTTAGAATAAGCCATAAATTCCTCATTAATACATTTCAATCATTTCAAAAGTTCTTTATTTCTTCATTTGTTTATGTGTCTGGGGTGTTTGCCAGCTGTACGTTGAGTTGCAATGCTCGGCAAATGCAAAAAACTACAGGGGAATGAACCACCGGAACACTTGCCTCTTATTTTTAGTAACAAAAATTGGTCTTTCATTTAGAGGACGAAGCTCGACTTTTAAATCAAGTGCTTCGCACATTTTATACAACGTGACAGAGTAAACGGCAGGAATAGGTGTTATCTGTTCCACTTTGTTTGGTTGAATTTGCATCAATACTGGATTCAAAGGAGCAAGTACGGCTTGTAGTTCCACAGCTTGGCAAATTCGGTACACTGTGACGGAACGTACAACAGGAATTGCAGAGTTTGCATCAATCATGGAAATTGGTTCAAAAGAGACAGGTGTTTCATTTTTTTTTCAGATCCAGATATGGGTTGCTCCTTCATTGTGCAATTTCCGATTATTTCGATGGTCAGTTCAAAGAGGAATATCTCGAAAAAAGACGGCATATCAAGTCCAAAAGCAACATATAATGCACATTGTAATAAGTGCAGAGCAATCTTAAAAATAAAATGGATTGCCATTGTCGTAACAAACGTTTTTCACCCGTCGAAATCACTCAAAATATAAAAAGCTATAAAATCGCAACGAAGTACTTAAACGCACAATAAATGAATTTTTATTTTTAATAATCACCGGTTAGCTATTTTTTTTCTTTGTTGATATGTTTGTTGTACTCAACAATTAATTGATTGTTAATGCAATTTTGCTTTCCTACAATTATTGCCATCCTAGATTTCTAGAATTCTTTATGTACTCGAGTATTTAATTCGTAGAAAAAACTTATCTGGCTTTACAAATAATGTCTGAGAGGAACGAATTTCAAACTGATATGTGAACTCCAATTGTTTGAGTTAACACTTGAAGCTATACATTATTTAAGATATTATTTATTCTAAAATCACTTTTTAATTAAATTATAATTAGCATGCATTTATTAAATAACCAAAACTTACAATGAATTTTGCTATTCCATAGAATAAATTATTTGCTTTATAAAAATTTTATGGAACTTGCAGTGAACCTTTTTTGCGATACATTTTAAAATCTGTTAAAAATAAATATACGAGAGCAGTTATGAATATTTCAATTTAAGTAACTTGGTTTTCGTGGATTAATTGGCGAGGTTTCAGATGTAGTTTTGCATAAATTTTATGAATTTATATATAATTTTAAAACAAATATGAATTAAATCTGTCTATTGTGATCACGGTAAAGTAGTGGCTATGGTCACGAACTCGTGGCCGGTATTTCATGACTTAAAGACTTAGTGCCACTTAGATCTAGTGGCCACAGTAGCCTAGTGGTCAAGATAACTAACTCGTGGCAGGCGTGTCATGACATCGAGCCCAGTACCATTGAAAACCCGCCGTGTAGGGGAGTGATGCACATTAAATCTATTCAGAGCCCAAAGGTCCTCCCGTTGGTGTGGTGTGGTAGTTAGGAGAGAGTGGTGCCAGCTCAGGTGTCGTCCTCGTCACTTGACCATGGTTCAAAATTATGAGGCCCGTTGCTAAAAGCCCTCGTGTAGTTGAACAGGACAACGTTAATATTCACTCACTCACTCACGCCACTGAAGATCTGCTGAGTAGGACTGATACACGCTAAATCTGTCAAGACTCAAAGTTCTCCATTTGAAGTGGTGCTGTAGTTTGGAGAGGGTGGGGGTGCCAACTCAGATGCCGTCCTCGTCACTTGACCGAGGTTCAAAATTACAAGATCCTTCGACATTTGATTTTTAGTGAGATGTTAAGAAACACTTACTCACTAAATCTGTATGTGTATCCTCTTTTTGAGTGATCGAAAGAAATCTACGCATATTGCAAGTTAATATTATTTAATTGGAGCAAAATTTGTTTAATTACACAATTACTTTTTCTCTTCAGTTTATAAATTTTAAAACTTGAAAGAGAAGTTCTGCTTTATAATATGTTTAAAAACACTTTATAGCTTCAAATACATTAATTTTATATTAGATTTTGATTATCGTACTTAGATATGTTAGGGAAAGAGAGAAAGATAGTCATTTGCGCATAATAATTTTATTCAAATGAACTACTTTCAAGCCTTTTATTTAAATTTATTTTATGGACGTCGAACGTTAAAAAGTTAACTTAATGTGTTCAATTCGGGGTTGAGTTCAGTGAGGTATATTCTTCAATGTAATAATTATTTATAATTTAAGTTAGGTGGCACAAAGACAACACACATAATTAACAAAAAATAATGGGCCAAGAACATCGATGATTTTTCATAGCGATCATGTTCTTTCTTCTCCTGGCCTCTATTGCAGATCAGTGGTCCCTAGAGGGCGCTTCTGCTGCATTGGAGAATCAGTTACAATTATTATAACAAGAGGGGTTACGCTTTTTAATTATTAATGAAAACTTAAAATTTTTAATATAAATTAAAGAGAAAAATGTCCTTATTCTTGTTAATGATTTTTGTAATTTTTAAATATTTTTTTTTCACATTGCTCTCTATTATTCTAATTCATTTTAAATTTTATAAATACTGTATAATAGCTAACTAAAATATTAAAGTAGTTATTTGCTTTATTTTATTAACAAAAAATGTTTCTTTATACAAAATATAACTAAGAACATACATTTTGAATAATTTTGCATCATGGGTAATGAAATTAAAAGCATGTTTTCTGTAGATTTTCAAGAAACTTTAGCCACCGACTATCTCATTTAAGTCATTATGGATACGGAAACAGAGCACAAACCAACAAGCGTAATGAAATCCAACATTTGAAAGCTGTCATTATTTATAAGAGATCTAACCTCCTGAAAAATTATTACCAGCTGTGACTTGGGTAATGATGCTTCAAATGAATTTGCTGGAGGTTCCATAAGAATATGAAGAAAAAAAAAAGATTACCGTAAAATCCGGCGAATATAACGATAACTTTTAACACAAAAAATAAGATCGGAATTTAAGGGTGCGCGTTATACGCCGGATATAAAAACGATAGCTTTAAAAATAACAGAGTATTAAAAAAAATTCTACATATATCTAAATGTTGTTTATATAAGAGAAATGACATGCCATATATGAACTAAAAGAGAGATGTAGTTTTAGAAGTATACTACTTTTTTTAAATGTACAATACCTCGAATAAATTACTTCAAAAATATAAAGAACACTGTATACTAATATTTCAGATTTCTTCGTAAAAAAAGGAGTGCACGTTATATGGCGAATATACCATAAAATAAAAAAAAAAAAATGCATCTTGAAAGTATAGGTGCGTGTTATACGCCGGATTTTACGGTAATAAAATTAAAGAGAAACTAAAATAGTGTTAAATGAATTAAAGGGGGGGAATAGTAACTACAAGAGTTTTGAAATTGCACATTTTAGCTTAATTTCTGCCAATGGGACGATGAAAAAGAATTTTCTTCCAAAATTTATGAATAAAATCTCGCGTGCGTTTTAAAAGGTGAACTTGGAATCTAAAACAAGACAAATAAATTCCATCTATCCATTCGATGTCATTGTTAAAAGAGGAAGTTTATCCTATTGTTACGAATTTTGTGTAAATAGTGTAAATAATTTGTATTTGGGTGTTTAATGCATTTATATTACTTTATGTTATATTTATTTCATGTTAAAATTGTACTATTCACAAGCAATGCCGCCCCTTTCGTTATATAGCGATTCAATGAGAACTTGGCGAAATCTTGTCGGTAGAGCCAAGTTGGCATCATTTTTGGCGACTTTGGGGCGACTCCATTTTGGCGTCATTGGCGACCATGTTGGCGAATTCGGAACCCTCTGCATTCTTCTAGAAAGTAGTGGATCTCTCCATAAACGTCAAGCTCGATGACACGAGCGATTATATTTATGGAAGTTTCTGCGAGCCTATAAATAGGAGTACCAGCCGCAACCAGTCAGTCTGATTTTAAGCAGCGAGTAGTGAACATTCATTTGACTAGCGATTAGCTTGGCTGTGCTTGTGAATAATCTTTTACATACGTGTATTTTTAAACACTGACAATTGTGTTTGAGTGCTTTTGAAGGTGTGAAGACCTTCAGATATTTCCTCTGTGAATATTTTTGCTGAATCCTGTATTTATAGGGATTGGATTTTTGATAATAAATTCGCATCATTCTTAAAGAACTGTTTATTTCTTTGTGATAGTTTTGCATAAAATCCCCGAACCCGGATTTACGTAACACTTTTTACAGTTGGATGTTTTGAAAATCATGGCCTGTATTTTATTCGTTCTGACTGCAAATTTTCTATTTTATAAGTTATGAGGTACACAGTTGTTGAGGGAGTTTTGAGTGTTTTTACAGTATTACGATTATTGTATAGCAAAGATGGCCCATGTCTTATCTGTAGGGACTCGGGTTGAGTTGAGTTTGGTGTTTTATGGTGCAAGAGCTAGTTTTGGCTATACTACGCCAAACATTCATAGGTCTGTGGCCTAGACCGGAAAAGAAGAAAAAGAGAAAATTGATGACAAGATGGAGGGTCGAAAATAGAGAAGGATCACTGGAGTACCCCGGGGTCGTGACACCCGTGTTTACCAAAGGTAGTAAACTCCTTGGGAAAAGGAAAAGATCACTAGGGTACCTCGGGATTGTGACACCCGTACCCACCTAAGGAAAATGAGCCCCCTGAGGGGCTAAAGGGACTCGGAGTTTTCATTTTGGCATCGCGCCAATGAGTCACACAAGTACGAGCTAAAATACAAAACTTCCCGTGCTGAGCCTGTCACGAAAAATTTCTGAAGTAGGGCGACTACAATAACATTTCTGAGTCACTGCATTCTTCCCTTTTTTTAAAAAAAGTTTGTCCCAAATCACGTAGTGGCCACGGTAGCCTAGTGGTCAAAGTATCGGATCGTGGCTGGCTTGTCACGAGTTCTAACGCAGTACCACTAAAGACCCTCCCGTGTAGGGGAGCGATGCACGTTAAATCTGTCGAGAGCTCAAACGTCCTCCTGTTGGTGTGGTAGTTAGGAGAGAGGAGTGCCAGCTCAGGCGTCGTCCTTGTCCCTTGCCCATGGTTCAAAAATTACGAGGTCCGTCGCTAAAAGCCCTCGTGTAGCTGAACAGCGTGACGTTAATATTCACTCACTCACCCAAATCACGTGGTCGGTGGCTTGCCACGGCGTCGTATTTTGTAGGTGGAGGCATTTAGTAGCCGGCAATTGTAAGGATGTTGAAGCATATGTACAACCAACAGTGGTACATTATCACGAACACAAGATTTTGAGTGGCATCCACGTATCAGAGTAGACAGAGAAAGTAATGAAGCCGACGAACACTCTGGACGTCTACAGACTTCCCACACCATTGAAAACATTTCTTGTGCGCTACTTGAGAACAGACGGGGTGAAAATGAAAATAACTGTTTCGCCACATCCTCCCTACATTCCTGATCTCTCCCCTGTGACTTAACCCATTTATGCCTAGTGTTCCAATTTTGAAACAGCAGTCGAGTGAAAGTTTTATATAGCTTAGAAGTTAAGATTGTGTTTGTGGTTGGATTTGTGACTTTAACCTGCTTCGTAGGGTATATTAATTTCGTTTAAAACATTCAGTTAGTCACTCCTGTAGATATTTGCCCTTAAAGAGGTTATGATAGTTGGTTTATATTTCAACCACCGGCATAAATGGGTTAATCCCATTCCCTGAACAAGCACACCACTTGCAGGGTTGTCGATTTCAATCTGCAGCTGAAGTTAAAAGTGCATCGCAGGCTGAATTAAAGGACATGGCTAAAAATGTGATTCCAGAAATGTTTCAATGACCTTTACAAGCGATGACAAAAGTGTGTTGTTACTCAAGGGTCTTATTTCGAAGGAGGATGTGTTTCAGCAATTGGTAATATTTTTAGACTCTGTCCGGGAACTTTTGAATCCTACTACATATTAACTCGGGTATCGACGTTTGGTCGTAGTTCAGAATTATGAAGCACACTGGCTGTTTTCAGTGGACCTCTTTTATAAAAGAAGTATATGACAAAAAATACTTTCAATGCACAAAATAATTCAATATCCGCCCAGTATACGTATAAATGACAACAACAAAAGACAGAGAATCAAAAAGTGAATGGTGGAGAATTGGAGTTTAAAAAGTTATGAATACACAATATTACATTCCTAATTTTATTTTCCTACTTAGAGATAAAGCTTGTTACAGTTAATATCTTTATGTGGGATTTGGAGCACAACAAAGGCTATTATCCTAGAAAAAAACTTTTTTTCTACATGAGCCCAAAATATGGTGACAAAAATCTCATAAATTTTCAGTCATTGTCAGTCCCGCTTCCCCTATGGTCATGGAAACTAAAAAATTGGCCGGCGTGCCATGAGTTCGCGTCTGGTACCACTGAAGATCCGCCGTGTAGAGGTGGCTGATGCACGTTAAATCTGTCGAACTCAAACGTCCTCCCGTAGGTGTCGTGTGGAAGTTAGGACAACACAGGTGTCGCTTGGCCATGGTTCAAAATTACGAGGTCCGCCATCAAACCCTCGAGTGAATAGTGCAATTAATAAACTCTCCTCGGTCTTTTGTAAAATGACGGACCACCTGCACTGACATCTTTCCATGCCCAATTTCCAAAGTAGGGATTGAGAGGTATGATAACGGGTATTGGCGAAAGACCTCGTAATTTTTTAACCCAAATAAAAAAGTGATGGGGGACGATCCCAGAGCTATTCCCAAACCCACCCCCCCTAATTTCCCGCACCAAAACCAAGGGAGGTTTTTGAGCCTCAACAGTTTAAAGCGTGCATCGGCTTCCTCACACTGGGGGTTACCGGCGGCCAATTTGGCCCCTTTCGGGAAAACCAAATTACCACCCTCCACGGGGTTTAACCCGGTACCTAGGTTCGAATCTGACGACCGGGGCCAAATTTCCGTAAAAAACCCCCGGGGGGCCGCGTCCACCAAAAAACTTTTAAGGGGTTTAAAACGTCCTTTTAAGGGTGGATTTTAGGAGGGGAGGTTTTGGCTGGGTGGCCACTTTGGGGCCGGTTTTCAAATTGGGGGTTTTTTGGCCCGAAAGCCCTGTGAGTTAACTTTTGGGCTTAAATTTTAAATCCCAAATTTGGAAGTATAAAGGGAGAATTTACCGAATTCTTGTTTCAAATTTAAATGGTCCGTTGTTCCTTAATTTTTGGCGGGGGAAAGAATTTAAAATTCAAATTATTTCCTTTCCCCACAAAAAGCGCCCCAAGAATCTGGATTCAAATTCCTTTCCCGGGGGGGTAAAGGGAAAATTAAGGCAGGCTAAAAAGGTGACCTTTTGAGGGGTTTAAATTAAGTCCATTGTTGTTTCACGGGCTTTTGGTGGTTTTAAATTTCCCCAAACCATTGGTCAAGAACGGTTTAAAACCCTTCCCTAAACCCCCTCCCAATAAGTCACCACAAAGGGTGGACTTTTGGTTGAAATTTTTAACTTCCCCCTTTCCCCTACACGGGGGGCCGGGGTTGGCCCGAATTTTAAATGGATCGGGCTTTTGGGCACATTAGGAGACCCCATTTAAAAAACCCCGGGGGGGGCGGAAATCCACTTTTAAACCCCTTCCCCTAACTGGGTCCCTTTAGGGTGGTTGGAAATTGGGGGGGGGTTTTGCCAGTTCAAACCCCCGTCCCGACCCCCCGGACCATGGTTAAATTGTCATAAAAGCCGGGTTGGTTTTGGTTTAAAGGGGGGGTGCCGTTTTTCCCCACTCATTTCCCTCAAAGTCCGGGTCTTTTTGGGAAAACGGGCTTAAACCTCATGGCCTTTGCCTGCCTGATCCGATACCTTAACCACTGGGCTACCGCAGCCCCCAAATGGTGACTTTGACCATTGAGTTAACTCGGTAGTACCTTAATATAGATATAATTTTTGTAAAATATTTTGTGATGAGCATTGAAGCCTCTGATTCAAAAAAAAATCTTCACAAAACTGTTTCAGTTAGTTTTCTATTTTTTTGGCCCTTTTTGGGGGCCCCACCTTCTTTGGGTGAGTACGGGTTTTCCCCGGTTTTTTTCCCAAAAAGGGGTTTACTGTTTTTTGGTAAACATGGGCTTCACAAACAGGGTACCCAAAGTAATCCTTTTCTTTTTTCCAAACCATTTTTCTTGCCCATGCTTTTCCCCCCTTTTCTTTTTTTTTCCCGTCCAGCCCACCCCATTTTTAAAAAATGAACTATTTCCCAAATTTTTTTTTTTGAAAAACTTACTTTTTTCTACTAACATATTATGATTTAAATTTTCTATTTCGTTAATTTAGTTTCTTTTTTGTATATTTTTTGGGTACCTTTAATTTTGTTGGGGGAAATTTGGTTTTGAAAACTAAAACCCCCGGTTTGGGGCCAGCCAAACCCGCGTTGTTTGTTGGGGGGTGGGGGAATCCGTAAAGGGGAAAATGGTTTTCTGGGGAAACCCCCTTTGTGGGGCCCTTTTTTCCCCCCCTTACCCCTACTTTTTTTTTCCCAATAAATTTGGGAAGGGTGGTGGGGGCCCTTTTTGGGAATTTACCCCCTTTTTTTAAAACCCGCGTTCCCTTTGGCCCAGCTTCACTTTTAGACGGGTGGCGGGGGTGAGCCCCCTCCTGTCAATCGGCTGGTAATTTCCTCTCTTCGGTGTTGAAGAACTTCCCAAAAGGGGTTTGTGCTGCAGAAAAAGGGGGTTGGGAGGTTTACCCCTTTAAACCCCGGGGGACTGTAGCCTTATATTCTGGGTGTACTCTGGGTAAGCGCCGTGCCTGGTTTTTGCCAGATGACCGGCACACTGCCTCCCTTGTTGGACTCCGTGGTGGGTGGAGGCACTCCAGGGCGAAGTTGTATACGCGTTTTTATGGATCCAGATATGCTGCCTTTAGTATCTAGTTTCGTCAATTGGATTATTTTTCACTGCAATGAACGAAAAGTAACTACGATTTGCAATTCCATGTTTTATTTCCAAATCTCGGGTTTCGAGATTACATTATCCAAATCCTGGATTGGTTCCAGGATTAGGATTGGACTATTTATTAAAAATATATACTTACACATTAGAATAGTTGAAACTACATAATAAAACTGAAAATAAAATTAAAAAAATTAGTTTAATATTAATTTTATTGAAACAAATAAAAAAATTTTTAATTCAACATAAAAAAATAGTACATAATGAAATTAAAAAACATTTCTTCACACACACACACATTTCTTATGTTTCTGTAAATAAGTTTTTAAAGAACACACCTCGTCCAGAGTTTCATCGTTTAAACGCCCTTTTTTTTGTTACAAATTGACCTGCCAAAGAAAATGCTCGTTCGTATTCTTTACTGGGAGGGGGGGTTTTTTGTCATTAAATGAGGAAATACAGTAAAACGTCGTTTATCTAAATGTCAATTATCCGGGCGTAAAAAATTCCAAAACCCGTTTTTTTTTTTTTTTCAACTTTTGTCAATTTAAAAAAGCGAAAAAAAACTACAATGACGACCCCCCAGGGGTGGGGTTTCCGACTTTGTTCCCAAACGATCCCAGGATTTTAAAAATGCGATGGGAAAATATAAAACCTGGATGGCAATCGATGCGAAACTTTTAATTATTTCAAATGCTAAATGATGGCAAAATTGTGACTTCCGTGCAAGCAGAATCCGATCCTGTCGACGATAAAATGGATGAAGACAGGGGCAGCAACAACAAAGTAGCAAGGGGCCATTTAATGCTTTTGGGGCGTTTTTTTGCGAAAAAACAGCTATGGGTGGTCGAACAACAATCAAAGTGCTGTCCCCCTCAATAACTGCTGCTCGAGAGAATCAGAGACCTTGGGGAAAAAGAGGGGTACAATGGTACAGCAAAAATAAAATGATTATTTTCCCACAATTAAAAAGGGAAAAAATTTCGACATTTTGCTCTATTTCGCTTTTTTTACAAGCACGTTTCCCGCATGTAAAGATTTTCCCAAAATTCGCATAGTGTCCCGGTTTTTATATACCAAAAGGATCGCATTCGGTGTTCAGTTATCCGAACAATTGCGTATCCGAAAGGTGTCCGATCCCAATTGATTCGGATAAACGACCTTCTACTGTTCGACTTACCACATCTCCCTCCATTTTTAAAAAGGAGACATTTCTTTTTAAATGTTTGATGACAGTGTCTCACACAAATCTAATTGACTACATTTTGGTGCATATACCTCTTTGATAACTTTATCTAGTTCTTCTGCTGCACTTAACGGTTCTTGTGTATAAATTGATCCAGTTATTGAATCTGTATGTGAATCAATTTCAAGCATTACCTTATTTGAAATAGATGATCCAGTTACGTTAGTTGTGTGTTAGTAATGCAATAGGATTTAAAAAGTGTGTCTCAAGAGTCTTTCAAGAAAGTCCACTAACGGCATTTATAATTGAAGAAAAAAAAACTGTGACAAAATCTACTCTTGAGATGTTGCTTAGATTATTGTGTAAGTATTGCAGTGAGCCACTTAGATCTGTACGACCTTCTCCCTCCCTTACGCGAAAGGAGAGTTACATATATATATTTTTTTTTTATTTACAGCACTTATAATTGTACAAAAAAATTCTACGCGTACATATTTCATAAACAAAATACAAAGTTTCTGAGAATTAAATTTTTAGAAAGCTTTGATGAGACAAAAATTTTAAAATTTAATTCAGAAAAAAATTAAATCCCGGGATTGGAAAAAACACCAGGATTCCGCGCGCGAGGGGTTGCAAACTCTAAAAACAACATCAAGATTTAAACCTTAAACTAGCACACTGGAAGGGAAAAAAAAAAAAAAAAAAGGGCGACTCTTTTTAAATTATTGTTACTATAAAGTAACATTGTTTCGATACTTTTACGAAACAAACATCTCGATTCTCTTTTTATCTTATGATTTGCACTTTCGGTTTTAAAATTATAAATGAAAGAACTGAAAAAAAAGATAGCTCTTATCTTTTTTAACCTTATCTTCCTCACGTTTTATTTTTTATGGCGTTGTATCTAAAATCGCGTTCAAAATAAACGTGACAATTCCCACAGACCATGCATTGGCTTTAATAATCTAGTTTTAAAATTTTTATTTAAGTCCCCCTCCCTCTACCGACCACTTTGATTTCGCAAGCGTATTGTTAATCCATGAAATATCTAGAGTCCCATTCAGACCTATGCTAGTGCATCGAAATCAATGCAATAAAGTGAATCCGAAAAAGCAAAAAAAGTGATAAAGTTTTCTCTCGAGACATTTTTTTCAACAAATTATGAAAATGTGCGTGTTTTTACGTATTTTAAACCTTTAACTGTTAAATTTTCTTTGATGGTTTTGGGCCACATAAAGTCAAATTTTTTTATTGCAAAAATCAAATGATTAGTACAAAATAATACATATTTAGTAGTTAAAAATTTACTTTTTAAATTACATGCATTAAAATTTTTAAGGTTTTGTAGCAACTACATATTCACTTGAGGTGGCCTGCTACGCAGCGTGGCAGAGGGAAAGTCCATTTCTAGTGGAACACTATTTTCTAAAAAAAAATTGTGTGTGTGTGATGACCACACAATAGAAGTGAAAACTTCTGACTTATTCTGTGGGCAAGAGTATCTAATTGTTCAGATGTACTATGTTTTCTTTTACATTTTCGCATGCGGGCGTTAAGTAGTTCTCTTTTTCATAACCATTCATTGGTGGATTTGTTTATTTCATCCATTTTCTCTAAAGGGCAATGTTAAATAATTATGCATTCTTATATATTTGTATACATGTTAAATGTCAATTCGTCTAATTATTTAAAAATATTTATATGTAATGCTCAGATTTTGTTTACATAATGTATATGTTTGTATGATACTTACGTACTATCGCAACAATACCAAAGTTCAAGATAATTCGCCAAGTTGGCATCCCTGATTTCCCATGTGTCGTATGCGCTGAATTGGCAACCATGCGCTTCCTTTCATATAACATTGCCAATACCGTTGCGATAATACGTAAGTACCGTTTATATAACTTATATAACGCCGTATACTATGTATGGCTAGGAAAACATGCCCTGAGAGCTGTTTAATTTCAATAAAATTCACTAAGCAAACAAAGAAGAGAAGGTTCGTATTCCTTCATAATTAATGCTTTTATTTTCTCTTCGTTGTTATCACCAATATAAACCAAAATATTAACAACTTTCTCGCCAGTTAGCTTCATTAAAATTTTGTATTTTGATTCCCTTGGCTCATTCTTCTGCTTAAATGGTCTTTCTACTGAATCAAAAAATAGATCTTATGTTTCGTTTCTTCTTGGCACGGGGGGGACAATTATTTGTGCAACTTTGAGAAGTTTATCTAATGAAGGAATAATTTTAACAACATAATACGTTGAATTTACAGATTTCGTTTGTTGTTGAGAGCGCAACTTATGTACTCGTCTTCGTTTTTATGATACACAATTGTAATCCCAGGGAAGTCTAAGACAAATTCCTTATCTTTTATAAATTCTGAGGATTTCAAAAGTATTTTTTTTTAGTTCAACGATTTTAAACGATTCACATGTACTGTTTCCCCGATTTCAACTTTTGTAACATTTTTAAACATTAGTGATCATAAACAATGTTCAACAGAACAAGTAATATAAAAAAAATAGTTTTTAAGTAAATTCTTACTTAGATCAACAACGAAAAATTTTATTTTAGCTACTTTTTATTAAATAGTTACAATTAATATAAATATGTATATACATAGGACAGAATCGCAACATTAAGTGGTAATTAGTTTTTTAATTATCATTAAAGTATCGTATATATTGTCCTTTTAATTCAGTCCAACACGTGAGAAAAAACCTTTTCAAGTTTTGACACAAGTCGCCAACGTGACTATTTGTAATTCTTTAAATAATTAGTTTTAATCAATTTATTTTTATTAATTATAATTAAATTATTGCATTGTCATCCAAAATGATCCTGTATATAAAATTTCAGCTCAATTCAGCGCTTTAAAATGTATTTTATTAGCGATTGAAAATTCCACCAAGATAAATAAATAAATATACAATTATATAAATAAATAAATATATAGACAGTGCGAGCTAATAGTGTAGGAATTGAAAAATCAAACTCACACCCCTTTAGCAGATTATCCGTTAAGACCTCTGATTCTCAACCAAGGGTGGCAGCTTAATAACAAACTGTGAAATACACACAATATCTACCAGAATCCCTTTGCCGGTTTTCCTATTATACATAAAAATAATCTTTTTTTTTTTCGCTTCTAACATTTACTCGCTGGAGTTGTGGGACATGCATGATTGTAATATGTTTAAATAAAGAAAATAAAACTTCAAGGAAAACAGTATGCATGAGAAATTTTTACTTAAAACAAATTATAGTTTTTTAAAAAAAACTAAAAACACGTTTTTATAGTGAATCGAACTAAAAAGTAAAAAAAATTCTTAATATAAGAACAAAATGATTAACGAGAAAATTAACGTCATTGTGTTAAAAACGTGAGGTGCTTTGTACTACATTTTTACACTAACACTCTGCATTTAGGATTAAAACTAAAAGAAGTTATAACAATTGATATTGAGCACCCCACACTTTAACCACAATGACATTAATTTACTCGTGTAATACTTTCTGGCTTTTCGTATTATCGTGAAAAGATACTTCCTAATCACAGCGATAGGCATCACCCATAATTAGATTGTAGTCAAATAATCTTTGGCTTGAGTATTTATTCTTCATTTTTTTTTTTTTTTTATTTTTGAGGATGATCCGGGAAGTATGATGAATACTTCTCGTCAAACACATCTTTCGTATCTTTCCACCTTATAGCCAAAATCATACTTTGAAAAGCTATGATTCAACCCTTTTGTAATTGAAGTCGAAATGAACAATAAGATGTTCTAAAAAAAATTACCTTGTATAATACTCAGACGAGACATTTTGGAGCACTGGTATAGTGCCCGAGATAAACTCGGGCACGAAATTTTGGAGCCATGCCCGAGACAATCTTGGGTATGATAGTTAAAAGGTTAAATGAATCGTTTATTTTTTTTACCTTACTTTAACGAATTCAAAAAGACCGGGGAACGGAAGCTTTAACCCTTTATTTACCGATGGTACTTATAAGTACCTCTCCTTTAAAATTACATAGAATACCCTTTTTTACCAATATTCTGACGATACTTAGCAGGAATATTCTTTTAGATCCACTCTTCCAAGATATATGGCAGTACGGGTTCTGTGATGAGTATTTTAGAGGGGAATGTGAATAGTTTTATAGCAGAAATTGCGTTTTCAGTTGACGGCATTTTCAGCGGATTGCAAAGATTATCATTTTTGTCCCGAAAAAATAGTTAATGTCAAAATTTAAGTGTCTTATTTCTTAAGCTTTCGACACATTTAACGTGCATCGCTCCCCTACGCTGCAGGTGTTCAGTGGTACTAGTCTCGAACTCATGACACGCCGCCACGGGTCCATTACCCCGGGGTTTTCTGAAACAGACTCCAAAGGAGGGTTGCGGGGGCTTTATATTCAAGTATTCCCGTTTTTTAACTTGCAATTTGGCAGCCTTGTTTCTTTTGTTGAGTGGAGATCCTCTTATAACTCGTTTTGCAGATTTCCACGGGCTGTGAGGGGTGGGGTTCAGGGGTATTTCAGATAAAAGGTTTCCCGTTTTAGATCGGTTAAAACGGATTCATTTTAAATTTGGTAAACATGTTTCTTTTGTTGGATAGAAATCTACTAAGAACGGATTTTGAAGAAGATAACTCCGGGATGAAGGGTTATGGGGGCGTAAAGATAAATATGCTTCCCTTTTAGAAATTCAAGTCCTGTCCCCTTAAGAGGAGAGGATTATAAGAAAGTTTATCAATACAATCGATAATATTGGAAATTTAGAATTTAATAACTTAAAACATTAAAAGTCATACGGGCATCATGAAATATGCAGCAAAGCGAGTGGGTAATGACAAATTTATTGGTATAAGAAAGCTATTTACTTTTTGCTAATTTTTGTGTTTTATGTTTTTGGGAGAATTTAAGACACAGTCGGATTATTTCTTAATGTTATTTTTCTTAATTTAAATAATTTTATAAATATGAAACAATATTATAATAAGAATAAACATTATTGTTTTAAACTAGTGTTTCAGATACATATGTAGACTGATCGTTATTCTTTTTTATGACTAAATTATAATAAATAACTTGTATTCATACGCTTTATTTTTTCGAATTGTTTCATTTTTCTATTTTCTCGAAATTTTAAAATATCATGAAGGGCAACTTAAAAATGCTGATAAAATTAAATTTTCATAAAAATTTTGGATATTAGTCTCGGTAATTAGATATTTTATATCAAGATTTATTTTCTGTTAATTAAAAGTGGAATGTCATAAAATTTAAAATTAAATAAAATTAATATATATAATGATATATTCTATTTATATATATTTATATATATATTATTGTTACTGAAAGGGAATATCTGGCGTTAAACGTCAAAAATTTGCCAAATTTTATTAAAAAAAGCATTTAAATACAATTAAACACACTTCGATTTTTTTTTATAATGGTTTCAAAGAAAATAATTAATTAAAAAAAAGAAATTTTATATAAAAACCCCATCTTTTTAGTAATATAAATTACAACAATTATCAAAACATGTTTCAGCATGTAATCGCAGTGAAAACTTATCTTGTTATGATGATAAAGGCAAACAATAACAAAAAATGATTCAATTGAATCATAGACTTACATCATTTTCCTTATGAAAGGAGTAGCAATTATTCATGATATACTAACAAACCCCAAAACGTAATAGATTATCAAAAACTACTATTTTAAAAAGAAATAATAAAAAAAAACTACTTATAAAGGAATTTTAAAAATGGAAATGAATGTACATATTTTTGGATTATTTTTTATTTATTTATTTATCTTCGATTTGTTTCATTTTTTTTAAATTTGTTTACCTTTTAGCTTTGATTTCATTAGATTTAACGTGACTCAATTGATTAATAATGTAAAACAAAGCTTAAACAAATTTTAAAAAAAATTGTTATATTTATGGTAGAATTTTGAAATACATTTTACGGGTCACAGTTAATGAGTTCAAACTGTAGCGTCACCTCGTTAGACGATAGTTTTCTACCTATCTTTTCAATTTTGACGCCTAGAGGTGAACAGAATCACTAGATGGGTTTTTTCTTCTTCTAAAGTATAGATTCTTTTCTCATGTCCTGGGGTGAAACAGCTGTAACATTGACTCATAAACGGACGTTTGTTACACCTATTTTTCTTCTTCGACACCCAGAAGCGAATAGATTCCCCAAATTGCATTTTCTTCACAGTTATCAACAGAAGGGACACACCAATTTTGACGGCTTTTCATTCTTTCATTCCCTCTTGAGTGTAGCCATGATATATTTGGAAGGAAAGGAATGTCGGCTTTTGTCAGGAAGAAATGCCCAGGAGTGAATTCTCGGTGTTGAAGTGATAGGTCAATTTACAGACCCTCCATATGGTTTACGAGGTGCGGTGACATAGGGAAGGCTTTTATCTCTATAGAACCAATGGCGGTTGGAACCAAGACAGAGGATGCCGGTTGCAGACCGTGTTCCTTGCCAATCAGAAATTTTTGAGGGTAAGAAATAGGTCCGCCATGGGGTTTAAAGAAAAGGATCGGATGGTGACCGGGGACTTTTGGCAGAACTTCTTTTTGCGATACCTGCAATAGACTGCTTAACAGGAGTAAGTCCAGGGATAGTAAACCTGCTGTAACGAACTCTAGACACGTTCTAAAAATCTAGATAGCATCGTGACAGATCCGAAAGAGGTTGGTGACCTCCGCCAGCGAGTTAAGAGTGAAGATTTTGTACCTGCGAGTGAGTGTTCGTTTTATAGCGCAAGAGCCGTTTCTGGCTACATTGCGCCAAACATTTGTTAAAATATTGAAACGCATGGTAAAAGCAATTGACAAGACAGTTTCAGAAGAAGTTAAAATATTAAATCAAGTATAAAAAATCGTATTCAAATGATAAAAGCAAACAAATTTTGGTGTATGTGTGTGGAGGGGGGATCCCCCACCAAGTCGGACAAGGTCTGAAAGTGACGAAAAGGGTTGAAACAAATGAATGCATAACGCGAAATTAAAGAGATTGACGAATTATATTAAATTGTCGTCATGAAAAGTAAAAATTGCTACAAACTGGACAAAATTTAAAAAGCAATGTGTTTTATAAAAATAAAAGAAAAAGGAAATTACTTCCTGCTGTTTCTAACACGAGTTGGAGTTAATGTGTGTGAATTTTGAAAATATTCTTCCGATAAGAAGTATTCATCCGCCTTGTATTCCATCATCTTTTCATCTGATGACTTCTGCTGAGGTGCACTTTTACGCCATTTGTACGGTGTCAGTTTTATTTCTATTCTTGGCTTATTTATTGTTTTCCCTAATTCTTTTTCCTTGCACAAGTTTTTGAAATTTGTTTTAAACTTTCGAACTGTATTAGATGCAGAGGGGGGTTGAATACCGGAGTTGGATGTGGATTGATTGATTGAATTGAATATAACGTCGCACTGTTCAGCTGCACGAGGGCTTTTGGCAACGGACCACGTAATTTTGAACCATGGTCAAGTGACGTAGGGCGACACCTGAGCTGGCACCCCCTCTCCCAACTGCCACACCCACCAAGGGGAGGACGTTCGAAAGGCTCGCTTCCCTTTAAAGGGGGTCTTTAGTGGTACTGGACTCGAACACGTGACAAGACAAGCCACGGTCCGATACCTATACCACTCTGCTACCGCGGCCAGAGTTGGATGGGGAAGAGGATATGATTGATAAAGAAAGATGATTCAATAGAAGTACACAGATTATTGGCGTTGGAAAGTACGGCATTAGATAGAGGAATAGGTGTCTGAGGCTCTGACACTGCAGCTGCTATTGAAGAGGTAAGGGGAAAGAGGTGTACTTGAGTTGAAGTTGATGATGTGGAAACAGCAGGAGTAGTTTCGGGAGGAATGGAAGTTGTTGAAGTAAATTTAAAGGTGGACATTTTATTTTTGTTATATATTCATCTATCTGCGTTTTACTGGATATTGTTGAAGTCTTAGCATCCTGAGTGTATGTTTGTGATATCCGTGGGTGTATTAATTTTCTGGCTTCTAAGATATATTTTTGTTGGTTTTAATTTCCTGTATTTGTTTTTCAGTTTTAGATTTTAGACTTAATTTTGAAAACATAGAATGAATCAGGGAACAATCCACGCATTTTTAGTCCATATTGCAATCTGAGGGGGGGTATGTCCAAAAAAGTTTGGCATCTAAAAAAACAGAATTTTTTCCACGGCAGGCAGTTTAGAGCCCAAACCGGACCAAAAGGCAAAGGATTCGGAATATGGGCCCGGAGTTAACAGTTTAAATATCCAGCTTTTATAGTTTTGGATGGGAAGGGCTTTGTTTTGAAAAATAAAATGTTCAGGGTACAGTTGGGAAACATCCTTTTAATTATAATTCTTCGCGCGAACCTGAATTACACCCTGAACAGAAAATACATGAAGCATTTCTGCTTCAGAGATGCTCAACAGGTCAATTTCGGATACGACATCGCGAGAAGTATTGAGGGATTTATGTGGACTAATATTGATAGGAGAATCGAGAAAAGATTTGGTAAGTAATAATGACTTAGTTTGAACTGTGCAGAACTGGTTTCAACAAGTAGATCACCGGATCGTAACCTTGTAACGTATTTTCGTTCACCACCTATTTCCATGAGAGCTTTATGTACAGCAGAAGATGATTTTATAGACATCTCATTATTAGGCAAAGAAATCAATAAATATTTTGTATTAGCCACCATTTCGCTTATGTTACGGTTGGTTAAAAGGATGCATTTACCCATGCGCAACTGATTTGGATTCAAAGCGCGAAAAACTCTTCAACCTGGCGTGCCTCCACCCACCACGGAGTTCAACAAGGCAGGCAGTGTGTCGGGCAATTGACAAAAACCAGGCACAGCGCTTACCTGGAGGACAGTATATAGTACTATATCCTGGAGGACAGTACTGCCCCCATCAAGGTGAGGACCCAAACGGGTAATCCGACCCCAAACTCTTTTTGCAGCACTAACCCTGGGGGCAACCCCCTCCCCCGGGTTTTGGGGAAGAAACTTACCCACCAGCTGGGATTAAACCGGGGGAATGGATCACCCAAAGCCCGCCCCCCTTACAGCGAAGCGTGGGCCAAAGGGAACGTCCCAAAAAAAGGTACCCCCGGGACACCATTTCCCCCCTTTACTTACGGCCCCCGCACGACAAAAATTTTAAAAAAGTCTCAAACAACTTGTGAGGTTTATTATTTACCTAAAATGTGTACAAAGTGTATTCAAATTTTTGTGTGAGAGTAGTCCTATGTATTTGTGGTTCAAAAACCCACTAAAAACTTTGGGAGTTAAACAGAAAAAATGCAACGATACTCATGCCCCAAGGCTGCTGGGCGGGGAAAACCAGCGACGGGAAACCCAAACGGTTCGGCAAAGAAGATAACGCTGCGGAGCAGCAGGGCCAAGATCAAAAAAGATCAGCGAACTACAATCGGGATTTGGGTTTATTTCTCCAGCGAAAGGGCTACAGGGCGTGATTTTTTAAAATGGAGTTTCGGGAAAATAGAAGTTCATCAAAGTTCCCGACCCTACCGGGAAAACTCCATTTTGGGTGGTTGGTCGACATTACGAAATCCCAAATTGGGAAAACAAATTTGGCCCCATACAAGTATTTAAAAGCTAAAAAATGTGAAATATCGTATGCATTACCAAGATAAAAAGGGGACAATCTCTACCAAATTTTTTAAATAAATGATATTTAAAAAGCGGGGTGATTCCTCTCCGGGTCCAATTTAAATCAACTTGGGGGCACGACGCTACAATATATTAACTTCGGTGCATGGGTTTTTTCCCTGTTATCATTGTTCGGGAAATTTTTAACAGCTGCCTTTTTTTAAAGGGATCCGACTAAACCCTTTAAAATCGCGGATTTTTTTAAAAAAATTACAAACTTTCTTTTTTTTTTTTATTTTATAAAAACCATCCCATTGGCTTTTATTTTTAAACATTCCAAAAATTTAAAAAAGCGTTTTTTCTCAAAATGTGTCTTTTTTTTTTTTTTTTTTTTTCGAAAAAATATGAACGGAGACAGCGATTGTTCAAAAAAAATTTTAAAATAATTAACTGAAATTTTTGTGTATCTTTTGTTTAATAGTAAAAAAAGTGTTTTTTCCTTCAGATATATCAATCATTGTAAATATAATCCCCTGTTTTTAACAATTTTTGGGTAAATAACTAAAAAAAAAAGTGTGCCCCTAGTTTTTGTAAAAAAAAAAATATCTCTTAAACTGAAAGTCATTTCAAAAAAAGAATCAAAAATAACTCATCAAATTTAAAAAATTTAGGGGAAATTTTTTCATAAATTTTTTTTTTACAAGGGCCCATTTATGTAATTTTTTGTAAATATTTATCAATATTTTCCCTTTTAATACTAATAACTTCTTTTTCTCTTCTTAATTTTAGCCTTTTTTTTTCTTAAAATGTACTGAATAAATCTAAAAATCACACAAATAAATCTATATCTTCATTTTTTTTTAAAAAAAAAGTTGGCGCAAGTAGTCGAATACCTTAAGTGAGTAAAAGAGTCACACATTAATGTTTTTTAAAAATTTTATAAAAAATTTTGGGAAACCCAATTAATACATTATGAGACAAAATGTAAAAAAAAGGAAAGATTTGTTTTTATATATATATATATATATATATATATATATATATATAAGGATAATTTTAAATTAGGGTTAAAAATTAAATTGCCCATCTGCCTTAAATTATCTTTTTCCCCAGCTCTTGAAGTATCAAACTAATCACCCATTTATTTCTTTGGCTTTTTCTGGGAAAACATGTCTAATTCCAAAATCCCTTACATTTTAGCCCCGATATATGTCAGCATTAACTTTCAAAGGAACCTCAAACGCCGCGATCCGGGTGTTTTAAATTTTCCCACTTAAGGTTTTTCGGTGGCGTTCTTTTTCTCTACATTTTTGCGTCAGATGATGTTTTAACCCTTTTATCAAAATAAAAATTTCCTTTTTTAAAAAACCCAAATTTGTTTCCGACTTTTAAATCATGTCATATATATATATATATATATATAGGAGAAAATCGACACACTCGTCTCGAGATCTCCGGAACTGTGTAAGATCTACAGACTTGAAATTAGACAAGCGTGTTGATTAAGTTTTCGCTCAAAACGGTCCCTTTAACTTTGATGAAAATGATGCGAAAATCGATACAATTTGTAATTAGATACGTTGTTTGTCAAAATATTTTTAAGAAATGAATTTAAAAGAGGAAAAACTGTATTTTGCTTTGTGTGTATTTTATTAAAAAAAAAAAGACGTATGAATCAATTATTCCTCTAAAACTTGGTGAGAAAATTAAATTAAATGAATCACAACGAATAAAATACTTAATAACTTTTATTCTGAATAAGGATTACCCTGTTATTATATATATATATATATATATATATATATATATATATATATATATATATATATATATATTTTAAAAAAAGTGATTACATATTTAAAATTTTCCCTCATCACTACAATTACCTTAAAATGAATTTTTTTTTTTGTTTACTAAATTTTTTTTTCTTTGATTTAAAAAAATTACACTTTAATACCCCCCTTTTTAGATAAATAATATTTTCAACCGTTTCAGTGTAAATTGAATATTCTCATTGTTTAATATAATTGCTACAAACATATTCCGTAGAATTATTAAATATTAATTTTAAATCTATATGCGGGTGTAGATACCCACTTAATTGGAAAAGAATTGGGGGGAAGTGATTCATTCGGCGCCTGTCGCAATATTTCGAAGACAGTTTTTTTGCATTTTCCCCTTTTTAATTTTTTGTAAGCAGATCCTTCCCTCAAATTTTATTAAATACTGAGTTGGGGTAAAAGAAAAAAAAAAAGAAAGAAAAAAAATAAATAAAGAAAAAGGGAAACCCGCATATCTTATATTTTGCAATATGTGTGGGAAAAAAAACATTTTTTTTGTTAATTTTTTTTTTATATTTAATATATTTTAAATTTATGAAGCCCAGTGGCTGAGTGGTTTGGTGCATCGCACTTCCACACCACTGGCCCGGGAGGTTCAAACCCAGGGCGGGCCCAAAAGGTTGACTCAGCCGTCATCCCTTCATTGGGTCGATAAATGAGATCAAGTTTTTGCCGGGAAAACCCCTAACACTGGGGGGCTTCGCGGGGGGACTGACCACCGAAACATTTGCTAATGACCCTCAGGCCCCAAAGGCCGGGGTATACTGAGGTGCGTACAGTAGGCCTTGGCCCACACATTGAGTTAAGTAAATTTTAAAAAATTAAAACCCTTTATGTTTTTATGCAAACTTTTTTCACATAACTTACCCCCTAACAATTTTAAAAATGAATGTTTAAGGTTTTTTGGATTTATGGGCAAAAACCCCACACACACAGTCATATAAATGTGTGTGAATCTTGGTTGATATCTTTTCTAAAAGCGAGAAACTATTATTCGGTTGTAGTTAATCTTGTTAAAAATTGTTGATAGAATTAGTGAAAAAAGTATTTAAATACCCATATCGAAGAAACTAAAATTCCCCCCTTTTTGTTTTTAACATTTTTTTTGTTTCTAAGATGAAAAAAAATACGAAAGAAGAGAGAAAAAAATTGCCCGGGGCTATATCAACGTTTCTCAAACGGGGGGCATGAAAACTCTAAAAAGGGGGGGGCATATTAAAAAGTCGAAAACAAAGATTTTTTAAAAAATTATTAATTTACTGAAAGTAAACAAAAAAAAATACATTCCAAAATTTAAAAAAATAAAATACACATTTAAAATGAATATATCAGTGCTACACAATGTTTTTTTATAACTAATTTCAATACTAAATTAAAAAAAGTTTATTAATTACCAGTGACACCATGGGCTTGTCATATGAAATTAAAACAAAAACTAACACCTACCCTTATAATTTATACGGTTTATAAAAACCCCCCAAACTCCCAAATTTAAAAAAACTAAACCCACCTAAAGCCCCCATTTTCTACGTAGGCGCCCTATGTGATGTATTGAGAGAAAAAAGAAGGAATAAATAACCCCAAACACACACAAATCCCTGAAATAAGTAAATCCTTCCCTTATTGTTTTAAGGTCCCTTTTTTCTGCATTCCAAAAACCTTCCGGGAAAAATTTTAGGGGGAAAATACTGCCAAAAAAGGTTTTACTTCGGAAAAGGGGTATATATACGTCCCGGAAATCGCCTTTGGGTTAGGAAAACTTTTATATACGCCGATGCGCTTAAAATTATAAGTCGGGAAGGGCAAAAGTATAGAATTATTGAATGCAATAACTGTTATTGTTTTGGACGGGGGGGATGAAAAAATTATGACTGAATATTGTGTTGCAAATATTGCAACTTTGAGAAGTCCTGCGCTGTATTGATTCATTCTCTCATTGGTTATTTATTAACATCGCTTTTTTCCAGCCCGGAAAAAAAGCGAAAATGGATAATTTTTTTGGGTATTTAATTTTCACTTAGATTTGGGAAAACATGTATAAAAATTTTTTTAAGGACACATTTTGACAAAAAAAAAAAAAAATTTAAAAAACAATATTTCGGGGAAAAAAAACTTAGAATAACCCAAAAAATTTTTCCCTTTTTTGAAAAATGCTTTATTATAATAATATTTTTGCCCGTATACAGCTCAAAAACATTTTGTCAGAGGCTCAACTAGAATTTTTTTAAATGTTTTTAACTTAAAATGGGTTTTTCCCTATTTTACGACAACTGAGGGGGGCAATTTTAAAAAAAAACGCCAATAATTATTTTAAAATTGGGGGGTAACTCCCGAAAATTATGTGAATTTTTCAAAAAAAATTTAAAAATAGGGGCCTCTGTAAGGGGCGAGCATATGCAGTCAAAAATTTTTATTATAATAGAAGTTTTTTTTCACAAAAAGGGAAAGCATTTTTGAAAAAGGTTATTCCCAAATTTAATTTTTTTCCCCAAATATTTTTTAAATAAAGGCAAAAGGTATTTAAAAAAAAATTTTATCATGTATTCTAAAAGGACACTAAAATCATAAAAAACCCTTTATCGCTTTTTTACGATTCCAAAAGTAGTCCCGGAAAACCTTTTAAAAACAACATGAAAACCCAATGGCGAGTGATTTATACTTTTTTAATCCCAAATCCAAGTGGTTTTTCAAACCCCATTCACTGAATTTCTATAATGTGCGAACGAAAGGAATATTTGAGGCTCGACAGATTTAACTTATATCAGCCCCGCCACAATATACGCCCTAATGGAATCAGGATTCGAACCCAAGATTGGACAACCAAAACGACAACCACTGAGAATAAAATTTTCGAATGATGTGGAAAACTTAATACCTTTCTCCAAAACGAAATTATTTTTGAGTTGGTGAAAGTTCAGGAGTATATCAATGAAAATTTATGAGATTGCCTTACAGTTTTTTTTTATTTCTAATGGTGTTTTACCACTGCAGACCTAGTACATTTCCCGGGCACCTGAGTTCTGGTGATGCAAAACCATTCTTAGGATTTTAATTTTACCGAGAGCATCCAAGCCAAACATGCACTCAATCGATCTTTTACATGCCGCATTATCATGCAACACGGCCATCGTCGATTTTCTACATCATGGAAATTCACCGACTTGGGCCGGGGTCGAACCTGCACCAGGCGTTCAAGGCCAGTGTTAAGAGCAGGAAGGAAACATCTCAACATGGAACGGGGAGATGCTTGTGACGCGACTTCAGCCACTTGTTTTTGAGTGTAACTGTTTACATATAGCTTGGCTGAAACAAAGAACTTTTAGTAGTCCACTGTGTTGTGTTTTATTGAGTGGTGTCTATTCATTTGTGAGAAACCTCTATTGACCATTTTAGTGCTAACAGCCAGTGACAAACCAACTACGCCACCCAGCCGACTCATTGTTTTATAGTTAAAAAACAAAAAAAATTTGAAACAATACAAAATGTGTAATAAAATACAGTTCGAGCCCAGTCCACTGAAGACCAACCGTGTGGGGAAGCGATGCACGTTAAATCTGTCGAGAGCTCAAACGGCCTCCTGTTGGTGTGGTGTGGTAGTTAGGAGAAGGGTGCCAGCTCAGGTGTCGTCCTCGTCACTTGACTATGGTTCAAAATTACGCGAGGTCCGTCATCAAAAGCCCTCGTGTAGCTGAATAGAGCGACGTTAATATTTGTGAAATAAGTAAAATATTCAATGGCGTATAATAAACATACGCCCCGCCAAAATTCTAGGGGACCCAAAGCCTCACTAACGCCTACGCAATCCTTTGTAAGATCTGACTTGGGGCCCCAAACCTGACTTTGCAGGAGGGCCCTAATATTCTCCGTTACACTACAAAAAATATTCTAGAAATCAGTGAAGATTCATTTACTTGTCTCGAAATTCAATTGAAAGTAAGCTAATGATTAAGTACCATCAGTGGCGCACACAAGGACCCCCCTAAAGCCCTTGATTTTCTTCCGATTGGTTATAATTCTAAGTATATAATACGTAAAATTTAATTAAATATTTGTTATTAATGATTAATTTTATTAATTAATGCCAATTATTTATTCAATAATTAGTTTTTTGCTGTGTTTTGTTCCTGAAAATCGACAAAATCAAAAATAGCATGATACAAGAATGGTGAACTTTCAACCCCGGAACTCCCCCTTGAAAAATCCCTGTGTGCGCTACTGAGTACAATTATTAATTTTTAATGATATACAATAAGTTTCAAATAATGTTTAAATTTCTGGATTAAATATTGATGTATCCAGCATTTCCTGTAATTTCTCGCATGCCAAATTTAAAAATTTACCACGTATAGTTGTATTTACAATTTTTCGAATCTGCGAATTTTTCTATCTCTTTTTGGTTCATTCGATTTTATTTTTCGGGATATAACTAAACATTTAACTTTTTTATGTAAATAATTAAAACTAGAAAAAAAAAAAGAGGTATAGTGTAAAATTCAAAAATTGATCTAAAAGAAAGTTCGGTACTTTTTTGTGTTCAATAGTACTTAAAATGAATCATTAAAATCTTTACGATTTAGGAGCAGACGATTATTATTTTTTGAGCAAACCACTTTAAAATTCGTCTTTTAATTATTAATTTATTATTCATTTTCTGTTCCTTTAATAATTAATTTTCTTTAATATCAACTCTAAATATAATTCTTTCCCACCCTTCTTTTAGCTGTATTACTTATATATATATATATATATATATATATAAACTACTTAACTGTAACTGTAATGTGAAAGTACCAAAATGCTTTAAAATTTGTTCGGGGTGTTCTTTTAAAATATTTTTAGTCCTTCAAAAGCATATAAAATGTCTTCGTAAAATTTTGAATGTTAAAATGTAATAACTTTTGTAAAGAGTGTGTCATTTGAGTGCAACAAATATATCAACCAAATTACTGGCATAAATAAATTTCAAATAGCTCTTTTTATTAGTAAAAAATGTTTTTCAAAAACTCAATATGTATACCCAATTTCTTACATTTCCTAAATCCCTTTTCACAATATTACAAGTCCTTGGTTTTATTAATCTCATTACAGTTTTTTTCCCCTTCTTCTCGTTTGCGTTCGGGGAATCCCCGAATCATACTTTCAGTACATGTAGTTAATATATTTATTTGTCCGAAGCGAACTTTCAGTTTGGTATTACACGCGAAAAGGGCATTTTTTATGTAAACAAAAATTAAAATATGTAATTCGTGCACACACACATAAAAATTTATTAAGTTTGCGAGTAGCCGATAAATGTCTAAGATGACTCAGAAATCCCATATGCGCACGCGAATCACGTTTTTCATTAAATTGTATTATTAAATAACTTATTTTTTATCTTTTGTTTTGAATCGGGAAATTTTAATGAAAATTACCATAACATCCGGCTTATAACGCGCAAATTTAATCAAAATAGCCCAAATTTACCGGTGCGCGTTATACACCGGTACAAAATGATAGCCCTTTTAAAAAAAAAAATATGTGAGCAAAAAGAAACTATACATCTATGTATATCGAAATATTATTTATTTAAAAGAAATGACATACCTTATGAACTTAAGGGTTTAGTTCTGAAGTATACTATTTTTTTAAAAAATCTGGGGTTTAAAACCTTTAATATAAATGAATTCAAAACATAAGAATATTGTAACATACATCTCAAGTTTCTTCGTAAAATGGGGTGCGCGTTATACGGCGAATATACCTAAAAAATTAAAAATACAGCTTCAAAGTATAGGTGCCTGTATACGGTGGTGCACTTTATTCACTGGATTTTACGGTAGCTTTTTTTTATAAAATCAATTTAACGATTTTCAAGATTTGACGAATTTTCTTTAAAGATCAAAATAAAAGCAAAAAAAAAAAACCTAGTTAACGAATTATTTTTAGAAGCTGAAAAATTTATTTATAGTTTGATTAGAAAAAAACAGTCGAACCCTCTATAGAACGAGCCTCTATATTGCGAATGTTCTATATAACGAACTTTTCCTGTAACCTTGCAATTTCACGATTTTCTTCGTAAAATATCCTCTTTATAGCGAAGTGCATTTCTATATGACGAACTTTTTCTCTTGTGATTCAATTTGTTTTCCCTTTTTAAGGCATTTCTGAAAAAATTCAAATTCTCTCTTTAATACATTTTATGGTGGTCATAAATCTTGAACTGGTTTTATTAGATCCCAATTTGCCGAGGCAATAGAGTTCTGGACGCTTCACCCAAAAAGGCGCAAATTTTAACCCAATTGTCCAGTTCACTATAAACATCTTCATATCCTCTTTCACCCTCAGAGGAGTTGTCCCGTGTTCTAATTGTAAAATAATGTATGTTTAATATTACTTGTATGCTTTAAATTATAAAATGTCCAAAATTCATTAGTTTTAGTATATAAAATTATTTTCTTAATATTGAAAATACAGTGAATACTTCGACATTCTTTCTTGTTCTCCTTGCAGTTTTTTTTCTTTCTTTTGATGGGTAAGATATATAAAATAAACATTTTTTAATTTTAAAAAAGTTGTGAATAAATTAATAATTGTGAATAATTACTTTTTTTAATATATAGTGTTTTTGAATTTAAAATTTGTTTTATGTGGTTTATAAAGTATGTTAAATCATAAACCTCTATATAATGAATTTTCCATATAACGAACTTTTTTCCGGGATTTAGCGACTTCGTTATATAGAGATCCGACTGTACTTAAATGACACGTCATTTTTGTTCGGAACAGAAAAAGATTCTTCTTTTAAGCCGCAAATGTCGACGGAAAGGGTGAAGACCATTATTATCCCCTTAACAGATGCAGATGAGTCATGAGTGTAACCTATCGCGTGAGTCTTGAGTAGGACAAGAAAATCCTTTCTTATCTCATTCCAATCCACAATGCAGGGGATATTTGAAGATCGTAACGAGAATGATACATTTGAGACGGAACGCCTACCTGTGCAATTGAAGTTGAGGTATTTGTTGATTTGCGGCAGCCAATGAATCACGATTCTAACACAGAAATTGATAATGAAACTCCTATCAAAACTGCTACATTTTCTAATGTTTTACATTATTTGTAGAAACTGTGTATTTACCTCTCTCTTATGCAACATGATGTAAGTGATGCCTAATTTTTTTCTCTGCATAATGTCGAAGAACTCTTTCGAGTCAGATATCAAAAAGATTGTCAAATATCTGTTTTTCAATATTTTAAAATTCCCAATTAACTGGTGCCTAGTAATTCACTAATAGTTCTTAAAGCTGTTGAATAAAAATGTATAATTTCTAGCTATGGTATTTTTGTGTAGTTGCCTATAGAATTTAAGGGTAAGTGCAAAGTTTATATTTTGTTTGGACTCGATAACGAAAACCCCAATTAACAGAAACAAAATGCTCGATCCCGATGAATTCGTTTAATAGGGCTCCACTGATTGTATGTTTTCATTTTTACATTGTTATGTATAAACATTTTTTAATAAAAAATTATTCATGTTGATGCTCAAATCAGAAACTAACGGGGCTCGATTGTATGTGTATGTTTTCATTTCAGATTGTGTTATGTATAAACATTTTATATAAAAAATTATTCATGTTGATGTTCAGATCAGAAACTAACGGGATCGATTGTATGTGTATGTTTTAATTACAGATTGTTATGTATAAACATTTTAAATAAAAAATTATTCATGTGTTGATGTTCAAATCAGAAACTAACGAGCTCGATTGTATGTGTATGTTTTCATTACAGATTGTTATGTATAAATTTTTAAATAAAAATTATTCAACAGATTGTTATGTATAAATATTTTAAATAAAAAATTATTCATGTTGAAGTTCAAATCAGAAACTAACGGAATCGATTGTATGTGTATGTTTTCATTACAGATTGTTATGTATAAGCATTTTAAATAAAAAATTATTCAACAGATTGTTATGTATAAATATTTTTTAAATAAAAATTATTCATGTGTTGATGTTCAAATCAGAAACTAACGGGATCGATTGTATGTGTATGTTTTCATTACAGATTGTTATGTATAAACATTTTAAATATAAAAAATTATTCATGTGTTAAATTCAAATCAGAAACTAACGGGGCTCGATTGTATGTGTGTATGTTTTCATTACAGATTGTGTTATGTATAAACATTTTAAATAAAAAATTATTCATCTTGATGTTCAAATCAGAAATTATTCTATTTTTCATGAATACACACAATACATTTTTAACTCGATTTTTTCTCCAACAAACACTTCTTGACCGCGGTTAATCTAGTGGTTAATGCCCAAACTCGCATCCGAAGTGTATCGAGATCGAGTCCTTGTGCCACACCCACTATGCAGAGGGGCTGATGCACGGTAATCTGTCGAGGCGCAATGTTCTACCGTGGTTTGGTGTTAGGAAAGGTTAAAAAATTAATTTTAAAATAACTTATTTTATTTTTTTGTAATTTGAATCGGAACTTTTTAATGAAAATTACCATAACATCCGGCTTATAACGCGCAATTTTAATACAAAAGTAATGCCGAAATTTTACCGGTGCGCGTTATACACCGGTAAAAAAATGATAGCTTTTTAAAAATAAAAATATGTGAGCAAAAAAAAAACTATACATCTATGTATATCGAAATATTATTTATTTAAAAGAAATGACATACCTTTATGAATTTAAAGGGGTTTTGTTCTGAAGTATACTATTTTTTAAAAAAGTTGGTTAATCCCTTTGAATATAAATGAATTCAAAACATAAGAATATTTAAGCATACATCTCAAGTTTCTTCGTAAAAATGGGTGCGCGTTATACGGCGAATATACCAAAAAATTAAAAATACAGCTTCAAAGTATAGGTGCCTGTATAGGGTTTGGTGCACTTTATTCACTGGATTTTCGGTAGCTTTTTAAAACCCAATTTAACGATTTTCAGATTTGACAAATTTTTTCTTTTAAAGATCAAAATAAAAGAAAAAAAAAAAAACCTAGTTAACGAATTATTTCAGAAGTTTGAAAAATTTATTTATAGTTTGATTAGAAAATACAGTCGAACCCTCTATAGAACGAGCCTCTTTTTGGCGAATGTTTCATATAACGAACTTTTCCTGTAACCTTGCACATTTCACGATTTTCTTCGTAAAATATCCTCTTTATAGCGAAGTGCATTTTTCTATATGACGAACTTTTTCTCTTGTGATTCAATTTTGTTTTCCCTTTTTTTTAAGGCATTTCTGAAAAAAATTCAAATTCTCTCTTTAATACATTTTATGGTGGTCATAAATCTTGAACTGGTTTTATTAGATCCCAATTTGCCGAGAGCAATAGAGTTCTGGACGCTTCATCCAAAAGGCGCAAATTTTAACCCAATTGTCCAGTTCACTATAAACATCTTCTATATCCTCTTTCACCCTCAGAGGAGTTGTCCCCGTGTTCTAATTGTAAAATAATGTATGTTTAATATTACTTGTATGCTTTAAATTATAAAATGTCCTTAAAATTCATTAGTTTTAGTATATAAAATTATTTTCTTAATATTGAAAATACAGTGAATACTTCGACATTCTTTTTTCTTGTTCTCCTTGCAGTTTTTCTTTCTTTCTTTTTTGATGGGTAAGATATATAAAATAAACATTTTTTAATTTTAAAAAAGTTGTGAATAAATTAATAATTGTGAATAATTACTTTTTTTAATATATAGTGTTTTTGAATTTAAAATTTGTTTATGTGGTTTATAAAGTATGTTAAATCATAACCTTTTTGAATTTCCATATAACGAACTTTTTTCCGGGATTTAGCGACTTCGTTATATAGAGATCCGACTGTACTTAAATGACACGTCATTTTTGTTCGGAACAGAAAAAGATTCTTCTTTTAAGCCGCAAATGTCGACGGGAAAGGGTGAAGACCATTATTATACTTAACAGATGCAGATGAGTCATGAGTGTAACCTATCGCGTGAGTCTTGAGTAGGACAAGAAAATCCTTTCTTATCTCATTCAATCCACAATGCAGGGGATATTTGAAGATCGTAACGAGAATGATACATTTGAGACGGAACGCCTACCTGTGCAATTGAAGTTGGGGGTATTTTGTTGATTGGGCAGCCAATGAATCACGATTCTAACACAGAAATTGATAATGAAACTCCTATCAAAACTGCTACATTTTCTAATGTTTTACATTATTTGTAGAAACTGTGTATTTACCTCCCTCTTATGCAACATGATGAAAGGGGCCTAATTTTTTTCTCTGCATAATGTCGAAGAACTCTTTCGAGTCAGATATCAAAAAGATTGTCAAATATCTTTTTTTCAATATTTTAAAATTCCAATTAACTGGTGCCTGTAATTCACTAATAGTTCTTAAAGCTGTTGAATAAAAATGTATAATTTCTAGCTATGGTATTTTTGTGTAGTTGCCTATAGAATTTAAAGGGTAAGTGCAAAGTTTTATTTTGTTTGGACTTGATGTAACGAAAACCTCGAATTAAAAAAACAAAATGCTCGATCCCGGTGATTCGTTTAATAGGGGCTCCACTGGTATGTGTATGTTTTCATTTCATTGTTATGTATAAACATTTTGAATAAAATTATTCATGTTGAAGTCAAATCAGAAACTAACGGGCTCGATTGTATGGTATGTTTTATTCGATTGTTATGTATAAACATTTTAATAAAAAATTATTCATGTTGATGTTCAGATCAGAAACTAACGGGATCGATTGTATGTGTATGTTTTAATTACAGATTGTTATGTATAAACATTTTAAATAAAAAATTATTCATGTGTTGATGTTCAAATCAGAAACTAACGAGCTCGATTGTATGTGTATGTTTTCATTACAGATTGTTATGTATAAGCATTTTAAATAAAAATTATTCAACAGATTGTTATGTATAAATATTTTAAATAAAAAATTATTCATGTTGAAGTTCAAATCAGAAACTAACGGAATCGATTGTATGTGTATGTTTTCATTACAGATTGTTATGTATAAGCATTTTAAATAAAAAATTATTCAACAGATTGTTATGTATAAATATTTTAAATAAAAAATTATTCATGTGTTGATGTTCAAATCAGAAACTAAGGATCATTTGTATGGTAAAACATTACAGATTGTTATGTATAAACATTTTTTAATTAAAATATTCATGTGTTAAATTCAAATCCCAGAAACTAACGCATCCCATTGTATGTGTGTATGTTTTCATTACAGATTGTTTTGTATAAACATTTTAAATAAAAATTATTCATTTGATGTTCAAAATCAGAATATCATTTTTCGAATCACACAATACATTTTTAACTCGATTTTTCTCCAACAAACACTTTTGAGCAGGTTAATCTAGTGGTTAATGCCAACTCGCATCCGAAGTGTATCGAGATCGATCCTTTTACACCATATGCAAAAGGGTGATGCAAAAATCTTCAGGGCAATGTTTCCGTGGTTTGTAGTTAGGAAGGTATTGCACTGGTTCATCCTACACGACCGGCTCAAGATTACGAGGCCCATTGCCAAGAACCTTTGTATTGCTCTATAGTGCGATATCAATGTAACTTTCACTCGCAAAGCAAATTAACTTTTATGCGCACGCGAGAGCTATCAAATCTCAGATGTTACCATGTTGTATTACTCAAAAACATTAACTTGAAGTAAACAATGAAAATGAAAAATATTTTTTAAAAACTCATCTCGTCAAATTTTTATTGTACTACATGCGCTATAGACATATTTTTTAAGCGAATTTCTTTTTTTTTAAAATGCATTAAAAAAGATGGATTATTGCATTCTTATATTTAAAAAAAGAAGGGGGAGGGGGTTGCAATTTGGGAAAGGAACACTACTGAAATTTCACTCTATCTTCCAGTTGAAATGAACCCAAAAAATTATTTTATTAAACAAGCAGTCATAAAATCACAAACTAAAAGTATCGAAATGTCAGACATTCGACAGTAATAAAATCAATATCTCGTTCTGCTAAATAAACAAACAACTAAAATTCAATTTGGAGACGGACCCCTCTTGCGAAGTTTCAATCTAAATTTTTTTTAACGAACTGAAAGTTTGTTATGTATTTCGAAGTACGATAAGAGCATGTGAGGAAAAAACTGAAAGATTCATTATCACTGATGGGCCTGGGACATTTAGCTTCGCACTGCGCCTGCGCAATTGTCCCCTTTCGGAAAGTTTAGGTTCCTGGTTCGTGATCCTCAAATACATAAATAGAGCTGGGCGATGGATAGAATTTAATAGTTTTGTGGTTTGGGACTCGAATCTTAACCAGAAGCCTCAAAGAGTTTTACTTACAGTGATTTATCGCAACTCGTTAATTTAGTTTTTAAATTTCATTTTGAAATATTTATTTTAATTTCGTAGTAAAAAATGTGATTGGGTGTATATTTTGTATATACTACTTTACCCTTTTTCTGCTAATTATTTTGCAGTATGGAATAAAATTTTAAAATTTAATCCTATGTTCATCTTAGAAAATATCGTACTTTTATCTCGTTCTCTAAAATGTATACAATTTTGTTATAATTTTGGAAGAAAAAGTTTTAGATTTCTAAACTACTTGTTATAAGATTTAGATTCGTGAAAAAATATAGGTTTTAGTAGTTAATATTTTTAAGTTTATAAATTTAGTTCTGGTATCACGTTATGAGATCCAAGTTCACTTCGTTCCTCGCTGCGTTATTTTCAATATTCCAGAAGTTAAATTTGAATTTCAGATACTAAAAAAATTTTGAAGATTTAAAAGCATTTAAAACTCTTGAATGCCTTTAAAACATATTTTTTGATATGAAGCGGAATTATTTTGTTATAAAATAGAAACAATTTGAGTGCAATTAACACTAAAGTAAGCAAACCATTAAAGCAAAAAAAAGAAAAAAAAAATAATGCAAATAGAAATAGAAATTTACTTTATTATTCTACATTTTTATGAAAACACAAAAACTATCAAAAACTTATACTCTCTTAAAAAATATTTCGATATAAGTAACTATAACAGAATTTCTTGACTGTAACTTTAATAGGCGTATAAAAAGAACCCCCAAATCCGAAAAAAAGTCCCTATGTATAAATTTTCGATTCGGAAATATTTTAAGCAGACAAATATAAAACTCATTTAGTGATTTGTATACAGATTTGCTGATTATTTTTTTTTTATTCTGAAGACAGTTTACCAAATTAACTAAAATAGGGCCTGATTAGGATTATAAGAAGAGAAATTTCATTTGTTCCGTAATAACATAAAAGTATTTTGCAGGATCACGAGTCACGCGAAGATATCTCTACAATCTAAAATATCCCTTGTGAATTCTTTTTAACATTAACGAGGCATTACTTTCTTTTAAATGCAATAAAAAAGTGAGTAACTCGAAAAAATAAAACAAAGTACATTAAATAATGAATTGAGTTTTATTATAACCATGTATTTTTTTCATTTAAATTCTTGGGAACCATTTTCGCTTCATTGCTGAGGGTATAAAGTTTAATATCAATTTCCTCAGGAAATGTTGCAGCTTATCTAAAATAGAAGTGTTTCTGTTTGTATGCGCTTTAATTTTATCGCTAATTACTTTTTCTCTTGTTAAAGGTGTAAACGGAAATGATAAAAATGACCTTAACAGTTTCCTCACATTGGTTACAGTATAGCTTATGTTTTCCGCGTAAAATAATAATAGATAAAAAGATCAGAAAATATACTAGGATCCCAAAAGTTATTTTCATTTGGTGAAAGTATTAAGAACAGTCATAACGAACATTTTAAGTAACAGCGTTAGAATGTTTATCTCTCTATCTCTATAAATGTTATTTCATCATCATTTTTTGAAATAAAAAATTTACTGAATGAAATATAGAGCTTTCCACTACAAAATTCCTTTTTAATGTGTTTAAGCGCATTGAATAATTTTATAATTATCGGTTTAAACAGTTTTAATGCTTTTAAGTAATTAGGTTTGTTATGGTGTATATAGTACTATTACACTATAAACAAAGCACAATTTCACTGCATACTTTTCTTTCTTGTAGTACTGCCTGTATTCAGAAATGTAGTACTATTTGTTTTGTTTATTTTATTTATAACTAATGTTAATTATAAACATAACATAGTTAAAATTGATTTTCAAACTATACAAAGAATTGGTGTTTATTAAAAAAGATGACATAGAAGTAATTCAGGTTATGCAAAAAATTCAGAATTTTTTTAAGGAAAATCTAATAATATTTGAATCCACGCCACCATCGATTCTAAGCCGCATCTCAAGTTCTCAACACGTTTTTTGTGAGAATATAAAATTGTGTAAAATGGTAAAATAACAAAATTAAAAAAATGTTTAAATGAGATATAGTAAGAAGTGAATAATTAATTTATTTTACTAGTATTAAAAACTTTTAAATGCATACAATAACTTGTGATTGCTCTATCCGTTAATATGATGCTCAATTTCCACCATCCAACGAATTTTTTAGCTTTCGTTTCTAGGCCGCACCCGATTTTCAATAGCACTGACATTGGAAAAACAGTGCTTCTCAGATTGAAATCAATACGGTATATTATGAAACAAAAAATGAATTCACAACAAAATTGAAATAGAAAAGGGATTTTTTTCAAAGGCTCTATTCCCCTTTTTTAAAATTCTATTTAATTCATGACATTAGTGGATTATTTTCAGTTTTTGAAGAGTTTTCAAGATTATTTATTTGTACATAACGAATTGACTTTCTATATATATATATTATTAAGTTTTTTTTTTTTTTTTTAATAAATTACCGTAAAATCCGGCTTATGACGCGCACCTATACTTTCAAGTTGCAATTTTTAATTTTTAGGTATATTCGCCGTATCACGTGCACCCCCTTTTTTACGAAGAAACCTGGTATATGTGAGTGCAATGCTTTTCTGTTTTGAAGTCATTTATTAGATGTATTATCCCATGCTTTTGAAAACATAATATACTTCTAGAACTAAAACTCTATAAGTTCATTCGGTATGTAATTTCTTTTAAATAAACAGTATTCTGATCTATGTAAATGTCTAATTTTTTCTTTTTTTTTTATTCTCATCTATTTTTTATTTTTGTAACTCTCATTTTTATATCCGGCGTATAAAGCGCACAGGCAAATTTCGATCTTACTTTTTGTGTTAAAAGTACGCATTATACACCGGATTTTACGCTAATTTGTATCATTTGTATTTATTAAAAGAGAGAATGTTAAGTATTCTACAGAACATAAAATATTCCGAAAATAGAAGTTAGTAATAATTTTGCACAAATGCATTTCGATTTTTTGTCCGAAATGTTTGAATCGGGGGGGAAATTTATACATTCATTTTGTTAAATATGAGATAGGAAACTTGATTTCGAAATGAAAATCATGCGTCAGAGCAACTGTTGGAGTTAAGAGTACGTGTATTTCTTTTTATCACCAAGATAAAAATAGCCCCTGTAGATTGAAATAAAATGAATTTTTTATTCTCATCACATTTTCTTCAAAAATAAATCTTTATTTTATAATGTACCGTTTAGTTATATTTTTTATTTATTATAATATATATTCCTTGTGTTATTTTTTTTTTCAGAAATATTTTGAAAAATGGGGTATTTTGTAGTAATTAGCTTCAAACAAAACTTTATGTACACAAAGCCTAAAAATATTTTCTTTTTGCAGTAGTAACGAAATCATTTCTGATTATATCAGACTTTTATCCTTCTTATCTGTTGTTGACATTTCTTTATCGATGAATAATCACATTTTTTGAAAACGAAACAAATTTTATGACACCACTTTTATTCTATACATTACCTTTACCTGGTTGTAAATTTAATCAACAATAGTGAATCACTTATCTAAGTATCTAAAATTTTCAAATGGCCTGAAAGTTAATTTGGGCAGTAAAGCAAAAATATATAATTTTTTTATAAATTTATGATAAATGGTTCCATATGTATGTGCTTTCCTTTTTATCCTGCTTTTGATATATAATATTCTATTCTTTTTAATTAAATCAATCTTCCTTGTAATTTATCTTAATTATATGCAATGCACACATTTTTATATCTTAATTTTTTCTCGTAAAAGGTCTATTTCTCACTTTTTGTTGGCCATTTTATTTTCATAACTTAGTAAAGTATTTAAAACATTCTAAAATGTTTTAAAAAGATGTTTTTTTAGACATCATAAAAGATTCTCTCCCCTAGGATTTGCAGCCTCGGAATCCCAAGATTCCGAAGTCCCGTGATTTAATTTTTTTGTCTGAATTATATTTTGAAAATTGCTTTTCTCTTTAAAATTTTCTAACAGCTTAACTTTTAGAAAATTTATATTTCGTTCTATAAAATATATACATAGAGCTTTTTTGTGCAATTATTTTTTTCGTATTGATAAATATATTTAAAAAAATAATCTAACGGAGCAATTTTAAACTCTGAGTACTAGACTTCTAGATGAATTTTAATTTTTTTTTTTTAATATTCTGTTTACAACGGACTAAATTTTCAGACAAGCTGCTCCAGGTTGAAATCACGTGATCCACTGGAAAACATTTGCACGTGCAACGCGTTACCGTGGAAAATTTTTATACTTACGTTGTTGATACCTTGTGTTTTAACTATATCCCCGTATATATATGCTTAACATTATAATATTTTTGGATTAGTCTAGTATAACTATTAGGAAGGAAATAACCTTATTATTTTTTTGTATAGTTTTTATTTTTATTCTAGTTTATTTGTGTTAAGTATGCATAGCCTCTTATAGTAGTTACTTGTCGTGTTTGTGTACTTACTTATAGCTCTTATTAGTTATTTTAGTTAACATATTAACCAGTAGTATACTTACGCTTAAAAAGTATACTTATTAGTATTATTACCTAACAATTTCTGAGGTGAATTATAAATTATTTACGGTTTTAATTAAGTACTCATTTTAAACTCTCTGTTACGACTATATAGTAAAAAACTAGTTTATGTCTTGATTTAATTAATATTTTTATAAATACAAAATAAAAGATTTTTAATAATATTAATATTGTTATTTATCATGAAATCAGAAATTGGTATCAGAAGTTTTATTTTGATTAGTTTCAATAAATAGAAATATTTAACCAATTTTTTAAATTATGTCATCATCAGTTTTATTATGTAATTTCAACTATACGTTAATGTGTAAGTATTTTTCATAAATGGTCTAGTCCTAATCCTGGGATTTGGATAGTGTAATTCGGAAATCTCGGGATTGAAAATATAACATGAGATTGCAAAATCTACTCTCTCCTGTTACAATGATTTTGCCTTTCAAAATTAATACACGTTTTATTTTGGATATTACTATAGTACTTTTTTTCATATAAAATGAAATTTTTATTTATTTTTATATTTAACAATGCGTTATCTGTTTCAGATTTAAAATGATTGACGACAAGGCTGATCAGGAGGCAACCAGTCCAGTAAAGGAAGAAAAGATGGAACCTCCTAAAAACGGTGCACCTAACAAACCTTCGAAAGCTGATGAGTTGTTCTTCACCGATTCCGATGACGATCCTTTCCCTGAAATTGAGTGTGACTTGTGCTCGAAGCAGTTTTCCCACGTCAGAATGTACGAGCAGCATTTGAACAGCAAGAAACATCACCAGATGCTCACCAAACAGCGGATGATGGAAAAGCTGAAAATTTCTGAAAAACACGACAACGGAGAACTCGAATCGGAATCACCTGAAGAATTACAGTGCGATGTCTGTGAAAAGACATTCTCTAGTTACATACCTTATGCTGCTCATGTCAAAGGAAGCGTCCATGCAAAGAATCTCAAACAGAAAAAGCTAAAGGAATCCTTGAAGGACGAACCAGAAGTCCTTGCAGAAAACAATGCTGGAAACGAAGAAGAAGATGACTTGCTACAGAAACCTTTCGCTCGCTGTACGGTCTGTTCGAAAGTGTTCTATGATCCAGCTGCTTACCAACTGCACATGAGAGGAGCTGCACACAAGAAAAAAGCGCAGAATCAAAAAATATGCGACAGTCTTAAGCGTGATTTGCCAGAGAATCCAGATTTTGAAGACGACGAACTGTTCAGCAAGTGCGATGTTTGCAACAAATCTTTCAGTGGTCCGGTTCCATATAAGATCCATCTAAAGAGCGCAGTGCATGAAAATCAAATCAAAAGAAACCAGGCGACGGAAAAGTTGAAAGATTTATTCGAAGAAGACCCAGAAAATGGCAAAATGATCTGCAAGGAATGCAAGAAACCTTTCACCGATCCCTTTGCGTTCAAGCTGCACTTGGACAACAACAGCCACGAGAGGCAGTCGGCAAAGGAGAAGGTCTTAAAATTTGTGACAGCCAATCCAGAAATAGTTGCAATGAAGTCTATTGAAAACATCTCCTCCGGAGAAGAAAGCGACGAGAGTGGAGGATATGAGAAAGGATACTACTTCTTGGTGTGTAAGATCTGCCACACGAGTTTTTCGGGGCTAGAGAGCGCTCAAGATCATGTGCTGAGCAAGAAACACTTGAAGACAAAAAAAGACAGAAGTGAAATGAAGCAACTCAAAAAGAAATTGAGTGAGAAAAAGAAAGGCGTAGAAACCAATGGACATACAGAAGACAAGTCTGCAGAAACAGGAAAGTCTCCAATCGTAGACGAAGTAGACGGGATAACAAAGCCTAAGAAAGAAAGGCATACTTCCGAAGATTTTGAACTAATTTAATTACTATGTACATAACTCATATTTGCCTTTAAATAACTGTGCCTAGTTTCTTTTATTTTTAGATGTGTAAATCCATGTTTCTAATATGGATTTAAAGTAAAATATTGTAAATATATGCTTTAAAACTTAAATAGAGATTTTATTTTAACAAAATATATGTATATTTTAAAACCTTAAGAAGTCTCAAGGGTGTTAACTTTCTCTAGAGGGCTAAAAATATAAACAATATTCAAATATATAACTCTTTGAAGTTAAAATCAAATTATTCGAATTTTTTACACATTATTTATAAAGGAATGGGCTGTAGAAAAGTATAAAATGTTTAAAATATAATCATAATTTTAAAAATTATAAGCATACGAAAATAAAAAAACATTTCTATAAGAAATGCTATTTTCTAAAATAGTAGTTTTAATTACTAGCTATAACTTGAGAGAGAGAGAGATTTATAAAGTAAGTTAAATGTATTCTTATTACCCAGTAGTATTTTTATTCAAGTAGAATAATAAATTATATATTTTTTAAAAATAATAAAACTACATTTTCAAAATTTTTTTTAAAATTTTCAATATTTTTCAAATATTTTGAAATACAAAAGATATATTATTCTATGATGTAGGGCTTAAAGAGTATGATACGTTTTATAATTCTATTAAGTTTTATACATCAGAGGCTACTATTTTAGAAAATGGCATGCGCAACGTAAAAAATACTTAATATGTTTTAAAAAACTATTTCTTATTTTCACATGCTTATAATTTTTAAAATTATGATTATATTTCAACCATTTTGTACTTTTTTAAGCCATAATGCTTTCTAAATAATGTATAAAAGATTCGAATTATTTAATTTAAATTTAAAAGAATTATACCTGTTTGAAAATTGTTTATATTTTCACCCCTCGAGACAAAGTTAACACCCCTGAGACTTCTTAATTTATTGTTATATAATAGTCTTAATATATTGTTATATAATGGCTTTAATATATTGCGCTTATAATATTGTTTTTGTGTACTTTTATTGCTGCTTGTATATTGCATCTCTTTATATATTTTTTAATGAACTGTTAATATATAAAGTTAGAATTAATATTAATTGCATGTCTTTTAATCTTTCTTCTTTTATAAAGTTGAAAATGAACAGTTGTATTATCTATGTTTGATCTTGTTTTCAATAAATCATAAAAATAATAATAAATAAAACGTCTAATTAATTTGCTGTACTTTTATTCTCTGGTAACATTAATTAGAAAAATCTTTTTTTTTTGTAATTTTACAACGATTTTAAAATTATTTTTAAAGATCCTATTTTATTATTTAGTTAAAAACTTTTAATTCAAATTATCCCTGGTAATTTTTTTAAAAAAATTACTGGAAGTTTTTTTTTTTGATTAAAATAATAAAAGCACATTCAAAAAAAAAAATTTTTTTTTTTAGTAGTAATTAGTATTTAGTAGTAGTAATTTTTAGTTATTTCAGTCGTTAATACAAAAACAATACAAAAAATTACTTTATTTAATTTTATATTTTGAGACATTACTTAATGGCTAAAAAATTTAAAACACATTATTAATATGAAACATTTATTAATATTTTGCTGTTTTAATATTTTTTTCAACTTTAATTTAAATGTGAAAAAGTTAAGATTCTAGCAGAGAGGTGGGTAGACTCTTCCGGAGTACAGGCTACTTTCTAATTTTTTCAAGGATTTGTGGTACCCCAGTGTCAGTGGCGCACACAAGGGCGGGAAAGGGGTACACGGGTCAGGATGCTCCCCCATAGCCCTTGATTTTTTTTTCGAATAATTATAATCCTACGTACGTAAAATGTAATAATTTTATAAATTAATGTAATAATAATGCGTAAAATGTAATTATTTGTTGTTAATATTTTTTTATTAATTAATGCGAATTATTTATTCAAAAATTTATTTTTTACTGTTTTCTGTTCCCGACAATCTGACAAAATCAAAAGAATATGTTTGGCTGCGCACTGAGGCATGATACGAGAAGGGTAGACTTTCGACCCTGAGCCCCCTTGAAAAATTCTTGTGTGTGCCACTGCCCAGTGTCGTAGGTGTGGTGAGGTAAGGAAAATGTACAACATTTATTATAGCTAAATAATAAATGCGGGATATGTGCTTACCTACATATCTAAAAAAAATTCACACTTTAAAAATCGCATTTAAAGCAAAATTCAAGACGCAAACATAATAATAATAGCTACAAATATAATAATATCAAATGCATTTATTAGCAAACAATTGAAAATACATTAAAAAGTAAAACATTTTCATCTAAAGTTGTAGTTTTCGTAGTTATAGTCTATAGAAGATTTAGTCTGTATACCATCAGCCACAATCTTGAATATTTTCGTATACAATAACTAAACGCTAATCTTCAGGCGATCACCCCAAAATGTCTGGGTGGTCCACTGTTCGATCACGATCGACGTAATACTGACCCCTGTTCTAGAATATAATTGGGCATCTATCAAATTTTTAGGTACATTAAAATTTTAATAACATTTGCATCAATAATTCAACAATGAATAATGACAATACGTTGCATATTCTGTAATTTGTAGTGATTTCTAAAACAGAAAATAAAAAAACGATCAATTTTAATCTTTAATCATGAAGTAGTTAAGTAATGCAAATGATGCTTAATTGACGCTTAGATATAGTATTAATAAAAGAATGATTCTCCAAAAGAAAACATTTTTTAAAAAAGAGTATAATTACATTGTGAAAGTCAGGGAGATAAAAAATTTTTTTAAAAATTTCCTTTTATATTTTTACCTAATGTATGCAAAAAAGTTTGTTCAGGTATTTTTAATAGCTCTTAAATTTATCATCAGTATGAATTGTAAATATCAATCAATATCAATTGCAGCATCGATTAGAAAGTAAGTTATTGATGCTTGCAGGGAATTGAAACCTTTTTGAATGCTAAAAATATTTTCCTCTTATGCATGGGAATTAATTACTATTTATATACATCCATTTCTTTTTATTACACGATTTTGAAATAACACAGTAGACCAGGGGTGGACAGACTTTTCCAGGGTAGGGGCTATTTATAATTTTTTCAAGGTGTTGCGTTCCACCCAGTATTAGTGGCACACACAAGGAGGAGGGAAGGGGTCACGGGTCGGACCCTCCTTGATTTTTTCCGATTATTTGAATTTCCCTGTATATAGTACGTGAAACGTAATTATTTTTCATTAATATTTTTTTATATTAATTAATGCTGATTATTTATTTAGTAATTTATTTCTTAATGTTTTTTGTTCCCGACATTCTACAAAATCAAAAAATATGTTTGGCTGCGTATCGCGGTATGATACGAGAAAGGTAGACTTTCAACCCTCGACCCCCCCCCTTAAAAATTTCTTGTGTGCGCCAATGCCCAGTGTAGTAAGTGTGGTGATATAAGAAAAGATCTACAATATTTATTTTATAACTTAATATAATAAATACTTATATGTACTTACCTACAGAACTAAAAAAAAAAAAAAAACTTACACTTTTTAAAAAACCGCTTTTAAAAAGTAAAAGGGTAAAAAACATAATAATAATAGCCCCATTATAATAATATGAAATGATCCCTTTTAAATAATCAAAAAATTCAAAATACATAAAAAAAATAAAGCATTTTTATTTAAATTTAGTTTTTGTTATTATAGTCAGCAGAAGACTTATAGTCTGCTTATTTCAATCAATCTTGAATATTTTAAAATTATTTTAACACCAAAAATCTTGGGGTCACCCCAAAATAACCCCTGAGGTCCCCCAAAGTCAAATCGCGATCGACTTTGGCCCATTCCGGCGGTAGACGAATTTAACGATTTTTTAAAAAATTTTGTTCCAGCATAAATTCCAAGAAAAAAAAATTAAAAGGGTTTTGTGCTCCGGGATGAAAACGATAACCCAATTTTATGCCCCAGTTTATGACAGAAAAAAGTCGATGAAGCAAAGTCGATGGAAAAGGTTCAGCAAAGGTATCCATTTCCGCCCCCCGGAAGGGGTTTTTTTAAAAGCGTATAAATGGATAATATTTATTTTTTTTTAGTGTCACTTAGATCAAAAAAATGCATATAAAATTATTTTAAGAACAGAAATTACAAAAAAATTTTTAAAAAGGAAAAATTTACGGACAAAAGTGAACATAGAATCCCCCAAATTTCAAAATATTCCCCTTTTTAAAAAAATGCTTTATTATAATAATATTCTGCCTGTATAAAAGCTCAGACCCTGAAACAGAGGCTTCAACTAAATTTTTGAAAGATATAAACTTAAAGTGGGTTTATCCATGTTTCCCGACAACAGAGGGGAGGAATTTTAAAAAAAAAACCCCATAAATTATTTCAAGGGGTTTTGGAACTCTGAAAAAAATGTGTTTTTTCAAAAATCATATTGAGCCTCTGTACAGAGGTAACGGCTATATACAGGCTAAATATTATTATAATAAAAGGGCCATTTTCAAAAAGGGGGAACTTTTTTAAAAAAAAAGATTATTCAAAAGTTCTTTTTTCACCGAAAATTGTTTTTAAAATTTTTTTTTTTGTCAAAATTTTCCTTTAAAAAACAATTTTAAAACATTTATTTTTAACCTAAGTGACACTAAATATCATGAAAAATCCATTTATGCGCTTTTTAAAATCACGGTTCCGAACGTAGTCGGATACCATTTGATTTAATTCGAAAAAGCTTAAAATTTGCTTAAAAGTATTTATCAGCATTTTTTTGCTCTCAAAACCCTGAGATAGAGCATGGTTTAAAAAATTTCAACGAAAATCAAAGCTTTGAAATAAAGATACCCAAAATTATATAAGAAAATTTGGAAAAAAAAAGGCGCCAATAGATTTTGTAACAAAAGGAAAAAAACAAAAAACAGAGGCCATTCACAACGAAAAGTACTGTTGTGCTAGACCTATCTGACATCAGTGCCGGTTTATCCATTGGGTGTTTTGGGCGGGCACTCAGGGGCCTGGAGGGACCCAGAAGGGCCCGGATAAGCTGAACTTAACCAGATTTTCGGGTTATAAATTTCGATCCTTTAGTACGAAGGGGGCTTGTAGATCTTCTGCATCTAGGGCCCGAAATGAGCTGAAATCGTTACTGTCTGACACAGCTATTAATGATAGCATTTTTTGTCCCAGTTAGTAATAAACGTGCACGCTTGTTATCAAGTAGAGATGAATAGTTATTAGTTAGAGTAGTTCTGTTCCTAATTTCAAATGGAATTTTTGTACGTTGTATGTACTTAAAGACTGAATTTTCACTGTATTCTAATTTTAACTTTAAATATATATATATATATTGCTTTTTGTTTTATAAATATGTAACATGGATTCTATTATTACTTTTTTTTTTTTCACGCTTTTCTGGGAAAATATTTATAGATGTTTCATCTCACACGATTTTTTAAAGTTGTGGAACACATTCCCAACTTTTCCATATGTCACATGTATTTTTTTTACACGATTGTTTTCCCCTTTTCTCGAAGGAACGTATTTATCGTGTAAAAAAAAGAAAAAGAGTTGGGTGTATTTTGATTTTTGCACCAATCCTCATAGCACCTCTTAAATTTTTATGCATTTTTAATTAAATTTTAAAATTATTTTTTTGAATATCTAACTGTGGGATCATGTAATATTAAAAAAAATATTACACATTTCTTTTAAATTTTAAACAATCAATTAGTGGTTTCTATTTGATCATATTTATTAATTGATTTGAATTTGTTCATTTAAAACATTATTTAAAAAAAAACAAAAAAGAAAAAAATTTAAAATCAAGAGCCAAAAAATTCCCCCCAAAAAAGGGAAAACAGAAGGACCAAAGAAATAAGATCTAGTCGAGAACCATTTAAAAATATAGATAATTTAAAAAATTTAAACTTTCAGGAGTTACTATAAGATGAACGAGTTAAGAAATTGAAACAAACCCCCCGGAGAAAAAAACTTTATCTGAGGAAAGTTAACAAAATAATATAAGGGGTTTAGGGGTGTTTTTTTAGAGGTCTGAAAAAAAATAAACAATTTTCAAAAAGGTAAAAATTCATTTAAAATTAAATTTAATGATTGAATCTTTTTCACTTTTTTATAAAAGAATGGGGCTTCAGAAAAGTATAAAAAAAGTTTAAAATATAAACATTATTTTAAAATTATGCTATTGGGGAAAAATTTATGATAAATATTAAATATTTTTTTTGTTGCGCACGCTATTTTTTTAAAATAGTAGCATTGATGTATTAAAATTTTAAATTATAAAAAGCATCATACTCTTTTAAACCGTGCCCAATTTTTTGTATTATATGTCTTTTTTATTTCAAAATATTTTGAAAAAATTGCATTTTTAAATTTTTTTAAAAAAGTATTTTTTTTATTTTAAAAAAAATTTTAGTTATTATTCTATTTATATAAAAATAGCTACAGTGTAATGAGAATACATTTAACTTTATTATTCAACTTATAGCGAATTAAAGCTACTATTTTTGAAAATGGCGCAACGAAAAATATTTAATATTTATCATAGAATTTTCATATGTTATGATTTTTAAAATTATGATTTTTTTTAAACATTTTTCTTTCTAAACCCCCTTTTTTTTAAAAAAATTAAAAGATTCGAATTTTTAATTTAAATGTTATCCCTTTTAAAAATTGAACACCCAAAAAATTTAACCCCCTGAGAACCTAAAAAAAATTTGTTAACGTAAATTTTTTAAAAACTCTGGCCCCATCTGTTGCAGCTAACTATAACTACGAGAGAAATAATGCAGAATAAATTTAAATTTCAAAAAAAAAATTTTAAATGAATTTTTTAAAAAAAACTGTATTAACTTTTAAAAGTTTCCCACTACAAGTTCAAAAACTTATTTGAACTTGACTGATGAATAGAAAGTATTTCATTAACGATTAAAAAATTTGAACAAGATAAATACATATACATAAATATAGAGGGGGTGGTTTTTGTAGAGGAATTGATACAGAGGTATATAATTCATTCTTCAGAAACAGTAGGGCTAAGAAGTTAAAGTGGTTTACTTATTTTTAAGAGTTTATCACACAAAAAACATACTTTCGTTATAGATATTCACCACACTTTCGTGTATTTTTAAATTTTTTAAGTATTTGCTGATTAACGCGCACCACTTTTTACGAAGAAACCTGAAATAAAAAAGGGAATTTTGAAGTTATTTATCCGAGGCTCGAAAAAATATTATATTTCAAAAAAAGTTCATATGCTATGCCTTTTTTTTAAATAAAAGTTTTTTGAACTATGTAGACGTCTTAATTTTTTTTTTATGCTCGCCTTTTTTTTTTTTTTAAAGCTTTCGCATTTATACTTGGTGAAAAAACGTGCACTCGAAAATTTCGATTTTATTCAATTTCCCTACTATTTAATCACTCTTTTTATATTTATATATTTATTTAACTTGTTCAAATTTTAAAATTTTAAAAATACCTATTCATTAAATCAAGTTCAAATAAATTTTTAACTTTTGTGGAACACTTGATGTTAAATATTTTTTCAAATTTTGTATCATTAATTCATTTTTTTTTTTTAAATTTTTTAAATTTATTCTGATTATTTTTCTGTAGTTACAGTTAGCGCAACAGATGGCACCAGTATTTTTTGTAGGAAGTAAAGTTAAAATTTTATTACTTGTTTTTGGGTTAGAATGGATTATACGAATTTTTTACGGTTCTTCCTTTTTTATTTTGTTTAAATTTAATAAAACATCCAAAAAGTTTTTACTTTTTGTTTGTTGTGGGCTTTTTTTTCCCCCCTTTACTACACATCATGCTAAAATTTTTTGCTCATTTTCTGTAGCAGTGGTGTTTTTTTCCCACCCCCCCCCCCAAGTAGGGTTATCACGTTTTTCAGGGGGCGCCCCACACTTGAAGGACGCGTAAAGATTTTTTTCGATTTTTAAACAATTTAATAACCGTATACATAAAACAAAAAAGTTTGGGAAAAAAAGCCGAGTGATTTAATTATAATTTCCGATGGCGAAACAAAGATTTGATAATTTATATAAAATGAAAAAGAATAATTAGGGCTTTAATAAAAAACAGGTGGTTGTACGTTTTCTGTAATTTTAATTTTTTCCCCAATTTTTTCGCCCTAGGCATTCCAGGGACCTGGGGCGTCTTAAGACTTCTTCAGGACCTGGGCCCCTACTCAAAAGTAGGCCCTTACACAAATATAGGCCCCACCTATGACCCTTAAAAGTAGCATACTTTGTCAAATACCCGTATAAACAACAACCCGAAACAAATAAATGTGCATGACTTACAATCTCACAAATCTGACCGATTGCCACCTTCTGACGAATAGTAATGAGGGTGGTTTTGGTAGACCTGGCCTGCGTGGACAACGGTCATCCCATGAGCAAAGTTGAATATTGTCTGAAATTCCCCAATTTTTTGGAGCATACAATGGAAAAAAATTTCACCATTGAAACTATTAAAATCATGATTGTTTTAAAGCTGTGTCGGAACGAAAGAGCCCCCTGGCCGAGGCCCGGGCCCGGGCCCCCTGCCTTAAGACGTCCCTGGCCCTGTATATTAAATCGTCAAGGTTCAGAGTACTCACATTGGTATGGAGGGGCTGGATGTCGAGAAGGGTGACTCAAGTGTCGTTCTCATAAATTTTAATTACCGGTTTTACCATTCCCCCGGAATTTCCGGGGGAACGTAACTGTCCTTTCCCAAAATTTCCCCGGGAAAAACATTAAATTTTTTAAAAAAATTTAAAGCATGCTATTTTTAATTGACGTGAATAATAAATATATAAAATAATTTTTACAAATTCCAAAATTTGTACCATTCAAAATATTCGCTAAAAATTCAAAAATATTACTTTAATAATTTTTTTCAAAGGTGATTTGGGCACAAGCAATCTGTGATTTTATCATTCAGCCTGTTCTTAGATTTATTTGAATAACCCTGCGCAGAAAATGCTTTAAGCTTTACGATGTTTGGAATTGTTTTCAAAGTCGTCCGTTTTTTGTTTGAGGATCGATTTTCAGTTATTTTTTTTAAACAATCTTTAAAACAATTATTTTTTTAATGTTTACTAAGGGAAAAAAATAATACAAAACATAATTGAAAGTTTATTTACTGCTAGAGTAGCGATCACTTACGTTAAGAATACGAATTCTTGCATCTAAGAGATTTTGTTGGTGTGTGACGGGCTCACGCTTTTTCAACAAACCCTGGGTTCTTTGATCCCAAAATTAATGGCAACCTTTTCCCAACCAAAAACCCCAAAAAGCGAAATGCGAATAAGAAATGCAAATAAGATAGCTTTTAAAAAAAACAGAAGTTTCAGTAAGCAGGATGGCAATTTGATGAATGTTATGTTCATATGGAGGAATAAAAGTGAATTGACAGCCTATCGTAAAGAATGAAACCCAGCCATTTTACAAGGTGCATACCATCAAACCCCCGATTTTTTTATTTAAAGAAAAGTTAAGTTTGGGTTAAGGTAGGACTGATTATTTGAAAAAGGACTTGTAATATTATTAGAAGTGAGAATAGGCGGATAATATGATTATTTAGAGAAAGTGGTCTAAGTTCGATTCGGTTTAACTATCTTTTTGTGTTTTGTTCATTCTAAATTTTCATAATTTAAATTTATTAAAATTTTTAGAGTTAAGTTATATTCTTAAAAAGTCATATTAAAAAAATTTAAAAAAGTTGTTTATTTTGAATATCCCACACCCATAGCTCACTGAAATCAAAGATATGGTCACCAAAGGGGGGGCCATATCACAGGTGTAACTGATTTTTTTTGAAACTCTATATTTTTTGTTACATGAAACTAAACAAGTTATGATGAAGGAATTCCCACAAAGTTTGGTGAAGAAATGACAAATAAGATATCGTGTGTGTGAAAGTCAGGGAGATGAAAGTGGCCTTTTTTAAAAATTTCCTTTATATATTTTACCTAATGTATGCAAAAAAGTTTGTTCAGGTATTTTTAATAGCTCTTAAATTTATCATCAGTATGAATTGTAAATATCAATCAATATCAATTGCAGCATCGATTAGAAAGTAAGTTATTGATGTTGCAGGGAATTGAAACCTTTTGATGCTAAAAATATTTTCCTTTATGCATGGGAATTAATTACTATTTATATACATCCATTTCTTTTTATTACACGATTTTGAAATAACAGTAGACCAGGGGTGGACAGACTTTTCCAGGGTAGGGCTATTTATAATTTTTTCAAGGTGTTGCGTTCCACCCAGTATTAGTGGCAATAATACCGTGAGGAGGGAGTATAACAACGGGTCCGATCCTCCTCCCTTGATTTTTTTCCGATTAATTTTAATCCGAGTATATAGTACGTGAAACGTAATTATTTTTCATTAAAATTTTTTTAATTAATTAATGCTGATTACTTATTTAGTAATTTATTTCTACTGTTTTTGTTCCCGACATTCTACAAAAATCAAAAATATGTTTGGCTGCGTATTGCGGTATGATGTACGAGAGAAAGGTAGACTTCAACCCTCGACCCTCCCTCCCCACTTAAAAATTTTGTGTGTGCCAATGCCCAGTGTCGTAAGTGTGGTGATATAAGAAAAGATCTGCAATATTTATTTTATAGCTTAATATAATAAATACTTATATGTACTTACCTACAGAACTAAAATAAAAAGAAACTTACACTTTTGAAAACCGCGTTTAAAGTAAAACGCAAGATACACAAACATAATAATAATAGCCCCATTATAATAATATGAAATGATGCATTTATAATCAAACACAATTCTAAATACGTAAAAAAAATAAAGCATTTTTATTTAAATTTAGTTTTTGTTCTTATAGTCAGCAGAAGACTTATAGTCTGCGTATTTCAATCAATCTTGAATATATTTCCCTATATAATTACTAACACCTATAACTCTGAGGTCCACCAGTCAATCGCGATCGACGTAATGCCCATCCCGGCAGTAGACGAATTTAACGATTTTTTTTACATAAAATTTTTGTTCCAGCACAAATTCCAAGAAAGAAAAAATTGGGGTATTTGTGCCCCTTGGATGAGAACGATCGATCGAATTTATGAATGTTTATGACAGTAAAAAGCGATGGTGTGTTCAGTTATTAGTAGAGCCTGATTGAGCGTACCGGAACCGTGATTTTGCAAAGGTATGTAAATGGATAATATTTATGATATTTGTGCGTCACTTAGATTAGAAAAATGTACATAAAGTTTTTAAGAATAATATTACAATAAAGAATTATAGTGTTAATATTTTGATTAAAATGAACATAGAATGACCCATTTTCAAATATTCTCCTTTTGTGAAAACTGCTTCTATTATAATAATATTGTGCCTATATATGTAGCCTCATAGACCTCTGTACCGAGGCTCAACTAGAATTTTTGAAATATTAACTCAGAAGTGGGTTTATCCATGTTTACGACACACAACAGAGGGGAGAAATTTTAATAAAAAAACGCCGATCATTATTTCAATGGGTTGTAACTCTGAAAATAATGTGATTTTTTCAAAAATCATAGTTGAGCCTCTGCACAGAGGTCTGAGCTATATACGGGTAAAATATAATTATAATAGAAGCATTTTTCACAAAAGGAGAACATTTTGAAAAAAAATTATTCTAAGTTAATTTTTTGCCAAAATATTGTATTTATATAATTTTTTTTTGTCAAAATGTCCTTAAAACAATTTTATACATGTATTCTAATCTAAGTGACACTAAATATCATGAAAATTATCCATTCATGCGTCTTTTTAAAATCACGGTTCCGAACGTAGTCGGATACCTTAACAACTGATTTAATTCGCAAAAGCTTGAAATTTGCTTCAAGTATTTATCAACATTTTCTTGCTCATGATCCTGAGATAGAGCATAGATTAAAATTTCAACGTAATCATAAGCCTTGTGTAGCAGGATATCAAGAATTATATAAGCAACTTATGAAACCAAACAAAAAAAAAAAAAAAAAGGCGCTAGTAATACTTGCACCAAAGGAAAACCCAACAGAGGCCATTCACAACGAAAGAAATTGTTCATTTGAATCAAAACGCACAGTTGTGCTAGACCTATCTGACACCAATGCCGGTTTATAAATTGGATGCTTGAGCAAGGCCATCTTGAAAGGACCAGGCCGCGACAGAGTTTTGATGACGTCACGAAGGGAGGGAAAGCTTCTCTATGCGCATTTACTCCGTGAGGAATATAAAGCTTTGAACATTTATATCTTTTCATGTCATAGACTAAAATTTCCGAATTTATATTGATTATTTTTTTTAATTCTCACTTCGAATATTTTCTGATGAAAGTTATGTATTAACACGCTAGAATGATGCATAATATTTTCCCGGAAAAAGGGACAGAATTACTCATGAAAGGCTCTTAACATTATAAGAAAAAACTGACTCAATGTAAAATAACGTCAATCAGATAAAATAAAAAATAAAAAAAACATTTACTTGCAAAGAAAATTTGAAAAGTAGAGCATTAGAGGCATATTGATAAAAAATCATGTCAATGTAAGAACATTTTGCTGGAGTTTCTTTTTCCTGTGAAATGATATTTTTTTATGCTCATGGAATCAATGAATCATAACAACAAAAAGAAAGTGTATTATGAAAAAAAAAAAAAAAACGCAAGCAAAAATATATACAAATATAGAAGTGGCAAAACAGTTTTAGACACCACCGTACTATATAGTAAAAATAGATTCTAGATTATACGTTAAAAATATTCACCAAAATAATTCATTCATTCAATATTCAAAATATAAAATACCCCCAATCCAGCAAAGAAAAAAGAACATTTACTTGTAAAGAAAATAGGAAAAGTAAAGTATTTGAGGCATATTATTACATAAAAAATGCATATGACATGTGTGTGAACACAGTTTAGACACCATAATAATTATGTAGCAAATATAGGATGTTAAAATATATATATATACATTAGTAAGTACACTTACCTATAAATAATCAGAAAAAACTTTTCATGGAATATATCATTAATGAGGCAACGCACTGATTAATTTCAAATTTTGAATCATTTGCATTTGTGATGATATTATTTTAAACTATTAGCTACATTATTTTTATGCATATGCATTAAAAATTCAATATTATGATATGGTAAAAAGATTTAAAAAATCAAAACAAAAGTTTTAAATTAAAAATACATTTCACATACTTTATAATGCTAAAATCTTATGAAAATAATTTAAAACGAATAAAGTAAATAAATAAATAATTTTTCTTCAATAGTAGTGTTATATGAACAATTAAACATGTTCATATAAATGTATGTAGAATAAAAAAATTACAAGGATATAAATACATGCACAGTGAATAACATACGAATCGATAATTGAATATTTAAATAAAATAAAATAGAAAATGTAAAAAGCAAATATTAATTTAATTGGCCTTAAATTTCTTCATTTTTCGGTTAGTCCTTCACGGTTAAAATTTCCTTCACTGGGTAGCTTTTTGAATAATATTTAAGCATATATTCTGTGCTGCAACGAATACTTTTTAAAATATGAAAAATGCAGGAATGTTACAATTTACACAAGGTGAATGAAACGAATGCAAAGACATTTCACAACTCGTGTAATTCCAGATACGCTTCTGTTATAATTTTGTAAAGCAAGATAATTGGCAATCAACTCGGTGAAAACTTCGATTTGAATGTTTTCGATATTAACAAATTGAAAATGCCATATTGCGTTGAAATGACTTTCATAACAATATTCGTGTGGGCATTTTTAAACCTCCCTCATCCAGAAGTCTCAAATATTTTGTCCCTTCGATATTTTCCTCTGAGTCGAAATTAATCTGCTTATCTAAAACAAATGTATGCTTGCAATCGGAGCATTCGAATTTTATATTATGCACACAATATACCACTATATACATTCAAGCTTTATACTCTTTTATTGAAATATCATCTGATTTATTTCTAATGTTTTAATATTTCGTTGAAATCTGTAATATCTACTTTAACATTAAATATCTCCCCTGAATGATTTGAAATTAAATTTTTTAATGAGATAGTACCATATTTATCCGAGTGCAAAGTTAACACATTTTTAATGCGCAATTTTTTTTCAGCTTGCAAAATTTCCTGCAGAGTGACATGATCATTTGCTCCAGACATTTGTCCGTATTGCCCAAATCTGGCTTCTAAATTATCAGTTTAGAGCTTTCCAGTTAAAACATATTTGAAATTCTGCTCCGTCTAAAAGATACTTCATTAGTTCTGGGATGGTATTTAGCGTATGCCTCAAAAGCAAAAATGCTCTCGCTTAAACAACCTTCTCGTTTATTTTGTATTTTAAATTTTTCCCCAGCAGTCCAGCCACTGAACAAATTTTGAAAAAAAGTAAATCTTATCATCCTCCATTGATGAAAAAGGAACACTATTTTTCAATTCTTAAGATTTTACCCTTATTTGGATTTTTAATATTCATTATTATTTGCCAGAAATCTAAACTATGTTTATGAATATTGCAGTGTCCCTAAACATTTCTTGGGTATCCCAATTTATCTTTTTTAATATATTAAGTGTAGTCACATTGTGCTTTCAGAAATTTTAAACCACTTAACATTTAGTTTTTCAAAAATTTGTTGGTTTTAAAGCTTTTTAAATATAATTTATGAGCTAATTTAACAATAATGTTCATTTCCTTTCGTTATAAATTTTAAATAATGATGAAAAAAAAAGATGCTTTTCGGATTTGAGAAAGTACCTTGGAAGGATCAGGATACATTATAAGCTCACCACGAAAATCGAATTAAAAATCGATTTCAATTTTGATTGAAAAATAAAATACCACCTTTTTCTTCCTCCTAATGCAATTTAAATTTTTTGCTCTAGCTGAATTAGAAGTATTTTAATATTTTTTTAAAAGTTGTTTACATTTGTCAAAACCCCTCAAACAGCTGGCTGCCACGCCCTTTCAAATCAAAACAAAGACACATGCTACTTTTCAGCCTTATGCTTAAAATTGATCAAAAGAATTCATTTTGATCAGTAGCTTGCCCTGTAAGAAGTGAAGTGAATAGTTGTAGCTGCTTATTTTGTGGTAGCTTGCTTACATGCTGTTTTACGCGGTTAAATATAACGAATTTTTGCTATTGTGTAGAATCGGTTTTTTATCAAAATGATTTTATAAATATGCCCTCAGTTTAATAATAAAAACACTTTAAAACGAAAGTTTCAAGTAGGTACGAAAACCGAACTTTCAGAGAAATAAATGTTGCATAACAGTCAGACAATTCCAACATAAATAATTCAATTTTGAAAGTAAAATTAGGTAAAGCTCTAATAAAGAGTATATGTTTTTTAAATTCATTTGAATGTTTTTGTGAAATGACTGACATTGTACTGTTTTCTTGTGCTTTCAAACAACATTAATTACATAAATAAAATGTAAAAACAAGGTGGACTATGTACTTGCTGCCAAATCCAGGATTTGCTACAAAAATTGTTAATATGTTGTGATTTCGTAAGTGTTATTAAACATTTCCTATCACTATTTACTAAAGTAGTAGTTAATCAAAAAAGATAATAATTACATGAAGTGAACACGCAGCTTTTATATTTTATATTGTATATTAAAAAGAAGCAGTTGCGAAAATATTTTGCGGAGTTATGAATTTGTCACCTCCACCAAAGTGGTTTTGCGAGTCCATGCATAAATTAAAAAATAACGCACATAGGAAAGTAGCCAAATCGTCTATAACGTTAGCTGCTGCCGAACAATAATGCAGTAATAAATAATAATAGAGGTCCAAATGTACTGCGGCTACTCGATGGTACCTGGCAAAAAAGTCATACTCTCGTAAATGGTATTGTTACGGCAGTTAGTGGACACTGTGAAAATTGTTGGATGCTAAAATATTATCAGAGGAAATGCTCATGTAATTTTAACGACAATGCACATTGCAATGAGTGTTCAGAAACATGCTGGAAATAATACATGAATGGAAGTTGAAGTTGCACTTTTTGTATCTTCCATCGCCTCAATGGCATTGCACAATTTACGATATTCACAATACTTGAACTATATGGGTAACTCCTAAAGTATGCAAAGCAGTTTGTGAATCTAAACTCTAAAGAGATGTTAACATTAAAAATTAGAATGTGTTGGTCATGTTGTGTGTGAGAAAAGGCTGGGGTAATAAATCAGGTATTAAAATTAAAAAAGGCAAAGAGCCTGAGGACAAAAAAATCTCTTAGGATGGCGTAATATATTGACAGATGCAGAAATAGATAAATTGCAAAGATACTACATTTTGGCCATTCAAACTAACTCAGTTAACTGTCAGCCATAAAAGTGCTTCATTAAGGCTATATTTTTGATAAATCTCCCCAGATTTGAATCTTACGACACTTAAGTTTTTTCCCCATGGAGGTGACTGCGGTGTATATAACACATATATGTACACACACATATAGCAGGAGTTGTTTATGCTTATATGTGGTTACACATATAAGTACATAAACACATCCTTACCTATTGCAATTAGGAATTGCATGTAAAAGTATTTGAGGTCTCTAGTCTTGCACTTTTATCTATAGATGCTTGTTTGATAAAACTCAAAATTTTAGTAAAGTGTAAAATAGTGGTATTTGGTCTATAATTCCCAAAACTGTATATGTGAACTTTAAAAACTGGAGCGCGAGGCAATGTCTTTATAGAATCAAAGTGTTTGCCACTAAATTAAAAGTTTTAGATGTATTAAGCATTCAACTCCTGGATTTTACAAATGTCGAGAGTTGCAAGATGTAGATCATGCGTGCATTGCTACAAAACAACCAGCTTACAAATTTAAACCAAAAAGAAGCTTGTGAATTAAAACAAACAATTAAAATGTAGACAAGAAGATAATCTTGCAGATGATACCAGCAATTCAAGTTATTATAGTTCTTGGTATGTATTAGTTACCAGTAAGTTTTACTTCTTTAAATCTCTATTTCTCAAAACTGTAAATTTCAAATAATAAAAGAACATTTTTTAAAAACTTACCATTTTTATAGCCTTGAAACTTCTTGCGCCGCCGTATTAACACTATACAAATAAATATTTTTAATGAGAGATTTTGTCAAAATTTATTCAAAAATTATTTTATGTATTTACAAATGTACAAGAATTTTCACCGTTTTTAAAATTTTGACGTGTTACTCCACGTATTAATTTTTAAAAACTAATCAAAATTTTGAAAATGCCTCATTAAATTATTAATAAAACAATACATGAATGCAATACAAAAAAATTTATGACTGTATAACCAGCCAATTTTTTGCAATGTTCTTTAAAATTGGTCATTTTAAATACGCGGAGATAGGAAATGCTGCGTGAAGTGACCCCTTAAAGAAGCCATTAAGAATCAGTATCTTCGTGATTTAACCAATTATTTCGTATAGATTTTTTGATAAGATACGAATCAAAAATAAAGACGTAAATTTTTTTGCATTATTAGCTAGATTCTGAATAACACTCTTATGGTACCATTGCACAATTTAGAAAACAATATCTATTTACTTTGTTATTATCACTTACAATGCAAAACAACTTAAAACCTACCTTTTTCCATTAGTGACAAAATTTCTAAAGTCATAGAATGCAAGTCTTCAGAATTATAAGTGTTCTTTACAGGATTCAATGATACTATTTCTTTTATTTTACTCAATAAAAGAAGAGTATAGAAAACATTGAATCGTAGTGGTAGCGTTTTCTCAGTAAATCCAATGATTTATTACATTTATATGTAATCGCTGATTTATGAAAATTACCAATTTGTAATATTACATCTTTCTCATGGTCTTTCAGTTCTTACACCCACCTCGTAGATAATTTTCATTAGCCAGAGCTGACAAACCTTACAACATTTAATCCAGATGCAACTCTGTAATTGTTCAACACTTGAAAGAATTATATTCCCTTATCTCTTTACATAGAATAGCATGCAGATTTAATGTACATGCGAAAGAAAAACCATTAAATTACTGCTATACTTACGGCCATGCTTATTCAAATTTAATACTTATTTGCTCTTAAATAAAAATTTGCTGCCTCGAAATTTTCAGCATTACGGTTTTCAATATACTTTTCCCACGATTGAATAGCCATAACATGAGGAACAGATTTTTTCAAAGACATTTACTTTATTAAGAATTTTTAACAATTCGCTAAAATATGTTAACCTAGGAGGATTATAGTATTAAGAATTTTTCCAACAGAAGGGTATATTTCATTCACGATTATTATTAAATATAACAATAGAGAGATCTGTATTTATTTTCAGGATTTTAAAATAGAAAGACAATTTTCGCAATTCATAAAAAAAATGTTATGCAACTTTCTATCAATGTGTAGAACATTATTTTTAGATAAGAAATCAGATATGGGATTTTCTGCATTGGCAGATTTTCTTTTAAACATTCAAAACTGGTAATTTCGTCTTTCTTAATGAAATTAGGGAAACAGGGTTCGTCTAATTGTTTTAACATTTTTTCCTTTCTTGAATTGTCACCCGAGCGTTCTTTAATTTTTTCATTCAAGTAGGATGGAAACCAGGAAAATGCAAGGATATGCATTCTCTGATAATTTTGGATACACTCTAGGTATTTCTACAACAGTACCAGTCTTTCTGTAAATTATCTTTCTACAATGAAAGATTCAGGAAATGTCTAATGCACACTACACTATTGTTAGTATTTTAACATACCTAGGGAATTTTTTTCCAAAGTTTGAAACAACTGTTCATCTTTTGGGAAACAAACACAGAAAACGTACCGAGGGTTTAGAGAACAATTTGGTACACAACAATAACGAGGCATCATTATGAAATGTGTGCAGCTTTAGGTTAAGTTATTAATAATATTTTTCAGTTAATTAAGATTTGACAGAATAAACAAACAATAATTTTACATTTCAAATAATTTCTTATAAAACAAAATATCTTTTTTTTTACAATAATCGGATGTGGATATATGCGAAAGTTTAGAAATATCGTGTTCTCAGACTCAAAAGAAAAATTCAACGACAAGAATAAGTTATACAGTATATAAATATCGTACCTTTTCTTTTATGGTTAATAAAGACATTTGATTAACCCTTTTTCCGAAAATCCAGTCAATTTATCCTGAGTAATGAATGTAATACAGTGATACATCAAACTTCAAGCCAAGATGGAAGTGCGAATGAATCGTTTCTCCCGCCAAATTTTCCTCCGGGATCACGTGACCAATTTCAGGTCAGTCCAGTGTCAGGCTTCCTCTTAGATAGCTTTGGCTTGGGCACTCAGGACCTGTTGGGGCCCGGAAAAGTAACCAACCAGATTTTCTGATAAATTTCGATCCTTAGTACGAAGGGGCCGGATCTTCCCCAGACCCCAAAATGAGCTTAAATCGTCACTGTCTGACACAGCTACTAATAATAGCATTTTTTATCCAAGTTTGTAATAAACGTGCACGCTTGTTATCAAGTAGAGATGAATAGTTGATTTAGAGTAGTTTTTATTCCAAATTCAAAGAATTTTTTTTCTACGTTGTATGTACGTAAAGACAGAATTTTCACAGTATTCTAATTTTAACTTTAAAAAAAATATATGTATATATATATATATATATATATATATATATATATATATTGTTTTTTATTTTATAAATATGTAACATGGATTCTGTAATTCCTTTTTTTTTTTACACTCTTTTCTGGGCAGATATTTATAGATGTTTCATCCTTACACGATTTTTTAAAGTTGTGGAACACATTTCCAACTTTTCCATATGCCACATGTATTTTTTTTTACACAATTTTTTTTCCCGTTTCTCGAAGGAACGTATTTATCTTGTAAAAAAAGAGTTGGGTGTATTTTGATTTTGCCAACAATCCTCGTCACACCTCTTAAATTTTTATGCATTTTTAATTAAAATTTAAAATTATTTGTTTGAATATGTAACTGTGGGATCATGTAATATTAAAAAAAATATTACTCATTTCATTTAAATTTTAAACAATTATTTAGTGGTTTCCATTTGATCATATTTATTAATTGATTTGAATGTGTTCATTTAAAACATTATTAGGCACATAACTAAGTAATTTAAATATAATTATGCAATGAAAATTAGTTTTTTAAAAAATACAAAAGGTAAACAATTAATATCAAGAGCACAATGCAAATTCACCCAAAGGGACACAGAAGGATCAAGGAAATAAGATCTAGTCGAGAGCCATTTAAAAATAGAGAATTTAAAATTGAAAATTGCAGAGGAGTTACTACAAGATGAATGAGTAATTATAGAAATTAAAAACCAACCTCCGGAGAAAGAACTTTATCTGAGGAAAGTTAACAAGTAATATAAAGAATTTTTAACGTCAATTCCTACAAAAACGTATGACGCCATCTGTTGCAGCTAACTGTAACTACGAGAGAAATAATGCAAAACAAATTTAAATTTCAAAAATAAAATTTTATTATGAATTAATATTTGAAAAAACTGTATTAACATTAAGTGTTCTCCACTACAAGTTCAAAAAATTTATTTGAACTTGATTGTATTAATAGAAAGTATTTCATTAACGATTGAAAATTTGAACAAGACAAATACATATACATAAATATAGAGAGAGTGTGAGCTTATAGGAGAGAAATTGAAAAAGAGGTATATAATTCATTCTTCGGAAACCGTAGGGCTAAGAAGTTAAAGTGATTAAGTACTTATTTATCACACAAAAAACATACTTTCGTTACTTGATATTCACCTACACTTTCAAGCTGCATCTTTCAATTTTTAAGTATTTTCGCTGTTTAACGAGCACCACTTTCTTTTTACGAAGAATCCTGAAGTATAGAATTTTCAGTGCTTTTATATTTTGAATTCATTTATCTGAGGCTATTATATTTCAAGAAAAGTCTATTTCGCCATATTTTTAAATAAAACATTATTTCGAAACTATGGGCGTCTTAATTTTTTTATGCTAACCTTCTTTATTTTTAAAGCTCTATTTATACCCGGTGTAAAACGCACTGTAAATTTCGATTATTCAATTCTACCATAAATCATTCTCTTAGTTACAGTAGCTCAAAAGAAGCCCCGTACGTTTTGAGGAATTGACGTTAATTTTTTTTTTTTATATTACTTGTTTTTTGGGTTAGAAGTGCGAGTTAAGCGCCGAATTTTACGGTTCTTACTTTTTTCCTACATTATTCATTCGGAATAAGAACATCCAAAAAGTGTTTTCACTTTTTTGTTTGTTGTCGGGGTGTTTACCTTTACTCGCATCATCTGTAATTTTTTGTTTATAATTTCTGTAGCAGTGGTGCTTCTTTATTATTTTTCCCCTCCCTCAAAATCATTTCCTAGACTAAAATAAAATCTGATTACATTTCCAAACCAAGAATAAAATTAAAAAACTGACTTCCATTTTAACTAACACAAAATGCATTGTTGCCTATTTTTGTACAAATTGCAATCCACAATTCAAAATTACATGGCTCCTATATAAAAAATACATCAATGTCCCATTTTGGAAAAATTTTTTGGAAATTCCCAAAAGAAAAATAAAAGGTAAATTTAAACAAAAAGGGGTTTTTTTAAATATTTTAGAGGAAAGCTGGGTGGAAGGGGAAAAAGTATTTCACTTTGCTTTGATTAGTCACGTGACCAGGCCCAAATGAACTAAAATAATTAACAAATAAAAGATAAAACCCGGTGGTACTGCTTGTTTTGCTGGGGCATAGCGAAATTGGGGGAGATTCTAAATATTTCAAAACATTTACATCCATTTTGTCGTGGTTTCCAACCCAAAAAAAGGGGAAAAAAAATTATACCTGATCGGAAAAAAAGGGTAACTTTGGTGGGGAATAGTTGCCATCTTTTTTATGGATCTTCAAAAAAATTTGTCCAACATGCAAATAAAGTAGAATAAAATTAAAAATTGTAAATTGAAAAATATATAATTTTATCATAAAAAAAAAAAGCAAAAAATTTTAAATTTAAAAAAATTACCCATTAAAAAAGGGGTCACAAAAGACAGAATTAGTGAATGAAAATTTTAAAGGATGTGAATCCCTTTTATATATATATAATAATATATATGTAAATATATATATATATATATATACAAATGTAAAATTTAAAACAATGTTTCCCAACAGCGGGTGAAAAGGGGAAACCCCCTTCGTTTATAATTTCGCGTATAAAAACATGTAAAAAAATTTTTTGTTGAGGGGAGACGAAAAAAAATTAAAAAAAACTGTTTTAAAAAATCTTAGATAACACACATACAAAATCCCAAACTGAAGTTATTTTGCTGTAGAAAGGTTTCATAAAATCTTATAAAGTAGTCTGCCGGCTCAAATATTTTTCTCTTTTCCCTCTCGCAAAATATCCTCGTAGTAAGTTAATAATATTTTTATTTCTCATTTCACCGGAAGAACACGCTCTTCGTTAGATTCTGTATTTTCTAAAATTTGTAAACTTTTTGCAATGAAACAGAGGCCTTCTATTAAATTTTCAACCGATCTCCTGACTGAACTGGGTCTAAAGACTTCCTTTCAAGATTCTACTTCATTTTTTAAAAAACGTCGTTCTTTAAAACTGCTTCAGGGGA
>BMAV01008324.1:0-40114 GCA_019973955.1 Trichonephila inaurata madagascariensis
TTTGTATTCTCATTTATCTGTTCTTAGTTACTCCATCTATTACTCCCCTCACACACACACACAATGGTCCTATAACCTCATGAGCTGGCGTTAGTCATACGAGAATAACTTCTAAATAAACATCACTTATTGTTTGTTGCTTTCTCACTCCGTTTGACAATTTACTTCCCTTACTAGCTACTTTTTAGTGTGGCATTTTCAATGTGTCATAGACTATTACAGCTGTATCTTATAAGCATCCTTGAAACGCGAAATTTAAAATGTCTAATTCTTTTATGACAATCCTGTAGCTTAAATAAGTTACAAAGTTTTTTTTAAAAAAAAACAATGGGTGGCTTAATGTGCGTTTAGAATTTTCACGCTTTACTTCCAGTTTTGCATAATTTTCTAAAGAATTCTTCGAATGCGGAAAAAGAACTTATTGCGTGACGCAAATCATGAAATCGTAGCCAAAGAGAGAAAGTCTTTATGCATAAAACTACAATTACCTACAGAAGTTCCGTGATTGAAAAGAATATGCACAATGTGTTACATGAAATACAGAATAGATCTGTATATTTTGCATATAAAGAACGTTACTTCTGAATTGTTACTGACTGTTTAAAATTTTATTTTTCATATATACTTTCAACCATGAAAAAAAAGATGATTTTACTACAAACATGCTGAAAATAATGTTTTTTTTTCTATTTCAATTTGTTATAATATATATATTCAAACAAGTATTCGGCATCATAACTTCCTGTCTTTCAATTAGAATGCACATAATAGAATTGTTTTACGAAATTCCCATTTTTTACATATTTGTAAGTAAATAAAAATTTATTACCATTAAGTTAATTTTAGTTCATTTTTTCCATAATAACTTAACACTTTGTACAGTAACTACAATTAATAATCAATTGCATTTTTTTCATTTTGATCGACTACTTTCCACCAAAATATTAATGAGATATTAATCCTCTTTACAGTAAATAGATTTGTAAGATAATAAAATTATTTGAACATTTCCAATTTTATATATTCATTAATAAGAAAAGAAAATGTCATTATAAAGTCAAATGGTGGTTAATTTCGAAAACTCAACAGAAATTTAAGGCACTTTTAATGTCTATAAAAACGAATAATATTGATTTTAAGGGTATCATTGTAGATGTTGTTGTTTATCCTCGAAAGATCTGACGTATGTCAGATCAACTCCAGAAGGTTGTTGACCGCCAAAAAATCTTTAATAATAAGAGGATCGGATATTAGGACCCTCTCAGAAAGTCCGACGTAACCCAGAATGTGATACGGTGAAACTGGATGGCAGCAGCATTTTTTTGCAAGTGGGAGGGATTTTTCTGCCACTATCAAAGGAAATCCATTTAAGGTGGCTAGTTCTTAGTTTAACCAGAGTAGTGTGAGATCTAAGGGCGCATTTTATTTCCAGATGTTCCAGTATAAGGTGTGCGTTGTAATGATGTCATTCATCAAAATGTCGCATTTGATTCTTCAAGTTCGTCACAATAAGAAAAAGAACAAATGTATGCATAGTAACTAACAAAAAGTAAAAAATGTAATTTGAATAAAATATTATATTGTGACGCTCTTTGACGTTTTTACACAAAATATATAAAACAGCAAACTTTTATCAATGACAGTGTACATAATATTGTATCAAAGAGAAGTGAGAACAAGGATTCTGAGTGAAATCACTTTTATAATATGGATTAAAATCTTTAGAAATGATTGTCAGCCAGTTATGGAAAACAAAAAAGCGTTTCTTCATGTATAAATAAAATATTTCATCACGGTGAAAAAATTTTACAACATTATAATTATTTTTTTATGATGACATTTTAATACGATGGTTAATAGTATAACTCAAATTATGAAACAATTTATAGACGAGAATCATTAATCTCCTAGCTGTTCGTCTCCCTTAACCAGTATATTCAGTGCATCGGACGTACATATACGTCTTTCCGAAATACGATTCCTTTCTTTGCCCCTCTTATTATTAAAACTATTCCGAAATCTTTGGAATGTAATAAAATGAGTTTAACAGTGTTTGCGAAGGATTTATTTTTTTCAGAGAAAATTTCATTTGTGCCTTTATTTTTCGCCCCAATAGACGCCTACTCGCGCTTATGTAAAAAATGGCAGCTTTGGGGAGCGAATCGCATAACTTTTTTTTCCTACTTAAAAGGTGAAATTATCATCTAAAACATGTAACATCAAACAGTCAACGAAAATGCGTTGATAAAGTATCGATTGCAATGAAGAGAATATATTGTATACGAATTCGAAGTCATAATTATTCGCAGAAGGCATTAACTTATCCTGCATTATTAAGTATCGTCCATACGCGTATAAACCAATAATTCAGTTTACAATTCAATAAAATGGAGAATTACAATTCCTATATAACATATAATCAATTCCCATACTTGACAAAACTGAAGTATATTATACCGAAGTCCTTTATGTATGTATATGATTAAAGTTTTGGATACCCCGTAAGAGGTTGACAATGAACTGGACAAATGCCTGTAATTTGAATTGTGATGAAATTATAATACGAATGGAAAATCGCTCAAAGCTAGTTGTGTGCATCAGTCGATTATTTGGTAATGCACAGATAAAGCAACATTGGAAGGTATAAAGTGCTGAAGTTACGACCATTCCCGCAGGTGAAAGCTGTTTCGGTCTTCGTAATGTTTTAGAATATCAAATGCAAGCAATGATTGCTATGAATATGTTCGCGTAAATGATAATGCCTATAATATTATTAGTGGAATTATATGCTATTTGGGGCAAAAGCCGATTAATAATCATGGTAATTAAAACTGTATTATGTTACTGAATATCAATAAAACATACGTCTGTTTCATGAGCCTTCGAAAATATCGAAGGATGTACTCCAAATAGTTTGAAAGATATATATATATATATATATATATATATATATATGAACTTTTGTTAAATATTGCTGTACGTACTATTTTTTTTCTTTTAGATAGAATTAAAATTTTAAAATATCTCGTAAAGAAATCCAGTATGTTGAAAAAGGATATGGCCAGAATTTTCCATGATAAAATAGTCAAAATCTATATTTTCTTCAAGGAACAAAATATGTTTTTTATTGTTATATTCTAATTATTAAGAATTTAATCGACATTGAATCTTAAGTTTAGGAGAATGTTCGTGGCAACGAACAATTTTTTGACAATTACAAGACGTAATTACATGGCACTCATTACGAAGTAACATCTCGTATAACTCCTTCTGTATCCCCTGTTATTCTTGATGTTCATATTCCAATGTTTTATCTAAAAATATTATTTTGCTTACGAACTCGTATTCCTTTTACTATGTGGTTCTGCTTTACTTTTTACTTTAAAATGGCCTAACCGACTTAAGACTAATTAGTATTCCAATTAAAATGCTTTGTTATGCCTGAGAATTGATATGGAAGCTTTTCATCACAATATTTAGCTAATAATACAGCTGCTAATATTTAGCTTCGTATTAAAACAGCTGCTTCTTTCATTACAAGTACAGGCACAGTTTAATTTTTTCGAACAATAAATAAATATCACAAGAGATTATTATAGAGTGAATAATAGATGAACACAGATGTGATAATGCTATTATCAGGAAAGCCCTGGAGCAACGTATATATTGTCAAGAATGGAATGGAAATGAGATTTCTCGGCTATTTTCTTTAGTCACTGAATATTCTAAATGAAGTGATTCTAAATGAATTTTCTGAATTGTAAGTCTGTTGCATCTATGAATTATTTCGTGAAATTCAGTATCTTTTCAGTCATTTTAAATGTCAAATGCTACCTCAAGCATTTTTCAGCAATAAAGTACTGATAAACAAAGCAAAATTTCTATAAAAGAATGTAAATTGTCCTATTATTTTCCTGAAGTATTTTCTTTGTTTCTTATCGCTTTAAACAATGTAAAATAACATTTTTAAGTCTAACCCCTTTTAAATATTTCAATTACAAACGGGCACACCAAAAACCTTATGTACTGATTGTATATGAGTAATTGCCATTTTTAAAAGTATAATCGAAAATAATGTATTTCAGTTTACTTTCTATGGGCTGGTTTTCTAAATGTGCTCGATGTTCTTTCTGATTGAATATTTGAAAGAAGTTCTGTGGGCATAATAATTAATTTTTCTAATTTTTCTTTTTTTGCAAACAATGATTAAGTTCCACTGTTAATATTATTTTCACATTTTGTGAGCAATTTTATTCATTGATGTCCATTTTTTTTCATATTACACAAAGGTGCTACTACAAGCATATAAAGTTAAAAAAAGTGAAGGGATTTTCTGAGTTTTTTTAAAATTCGTCCTTGGACACAGATTAGAAAATGCATTGAAATTGTGAATCGAAAGGAAATGTCGCTCGAAGAAAAATTTCACGAAAAGCTTAGAAATTTTTACGAATTTAACTTAGATTATAAATAAGAAGCTATTGAGGATTATTAAAAACTCTCTAGTAAAATTAAATACGGTCTTTAATTTCAAATTTAAATGATTTAAAATTATTGAAAATTTTATCTGTGACGACAAAGTACCTCAATCTTTTCCTTTATTTTTGAATGTTATTTTAATACAATGAATTTATGAAAAACTTTTTCAAAACTTTATGTAATTGCAACTGCTCACATTAACTATAACAGTTTATGGATATACACTTAATTATAGCTTTAGCAATCACATTTTATTATAAAATTTTCTCATAAATTGTATCAAATTTTATGTTGTTTATTAAATAATATTGCAAATGATATATAATACAAATAGACGGTTTTACACTAACATCAGTATGTTTAAACTATACCACAATCATCAAACTATACAACCACTTTTAAACAAAGAAAACAGACCAAAAATATTAATAAATTAACTGAACAGAGAGAGTTATATTGAAGAAAATAGAATATTAATTGTATAGAACTCTTTTTTTTTTTTAAATTTCTAAATTTCGTATTCCAGTTTCCTCCTTAGAAAAAGGAACCTGAGCTCTGACGATGCGAAAATGTACTAGGACTTAATTTTACCGAGAGTACCCAAGCAAAACAGACACTCCAAGGAGCTTTTACATGTCGTATAATCATACGACACTTCGAATTTTTGCTTCATGAAAATCCACCGATTTGGGCCGGGGTCGATCCTGCAACCTTGGGCTTAGAAGGCCAGCGACAAACCCACCACGGCACCCAGCCGGCAATTGTATCGAACTAAAATGGCCATTAATGTTTCAAAAATTTTCCTATCATACATCAACTCAAAAAACTAAATTAAGGAAAGAAAGTTGAATGATAAGCAGTGGATCCTCCCATTTTCTCTCTAAGACCACCATAAAATCAAAGCTTTGGCAAGTACAGCAAAGTAAATGTTGACTTAGCTCATATTAACGATAACTGTATATTTATAGGAAAGGACATAACGGATCATGGTTGAAGATCTAGCTATCTTAATTTCTTATCCACCCTAAGAAAATCATTATGGCAGTCGTTAAGTGGGAAAGATAACAGAACACAGTTTCAAAACACCATGTTCGCGTAGACATGGGACATTCATGAGATTAATGTAACACAGTTTTATGTGTCCAGTAACGCAATTTACTTGCAATAAAGTGATTATGTGAAATGTCAGTAAAACATTTTTTGCTAAAAATCCTAGGGAGATTTGAAGAATTATACAAACGTAAACATTTAATTTGAATTAATGCATTAAATTTCGCTAAAAATATATATATTTTTTTAAAAAAAAATAAAGTATTGGTTTTTTAAAATCAATAAATCATATTTTATTTAAAATAAACATACTACTGTAATTGTAAAACAAGAAAAGTTAGATATTACAATAGATTGTAAATGATCATATAGATTAGGGTTCTTCAAAACTTGAACGCTAGCGCGCGGGGGCCATATAAATAAATCCACAATAATCCGCGAGCAACCTCAATAAATTTGTAATGATTCGAGGGCTATTCAACTGTCAAAAAATATTGTCAGAAAATTTAAATAAGAAAAAGAGGTTTGTTGTACAAGACTACAACTGATTCTAAGGGAAGAGATGATATTACAGATTTGTATATATGTATATCGGTTTCAAAAATATTAAATGGAAGTTGAATTAAAATACATTGAGTGTTAAAGATAATATTCCAACTTTTTTCTTCTGTAAACTTCTGAAATTTTATGCATGGTCAGGTTTTTTATATTTAAAATGGAATGAATTTTTTTGAAAAATTTGTCATAAGTAAATTTTAACTCAAATGAGTATCAAATATATCAATAAAATGTTTAAATATCAAGGAAAGCTAAAAAAAATGGCTGTTTTTTTACGACAAAAAGCGGACAAGGCAATTTTTCCTGAAATTTCCTCAGAATCAAATGAGGATCCATTGAAATTCCTTCAGTGGAACATTCATGGCCACGGGTTGAAGACCACTAATATAGACGATACAAGTTATTGCACTTGAATTAAATTCCGAATTCTCATTATATTAATTTTTCGGACTTAATTATTAAAGAAAAAAATCTATAGTATTTTTTTATAAATATAAACTAATTAATGGTTTATATAGACTAAGAAAATCTCGAGCAAAATTAGAAGCTATCTTCAGCTAAGCGTTTAGTATTAGATAATTACAAAGAAAATTATAAAACAATTAAATAAGTTACAAATATTGAAAAAATATATCCAAAAGAATTATATCTATTGCTTCAAAAATTGTTCAGTCTTATAAATCTTTGTCAAATCCATTAAATTTCATTCCATGTGAACTTTTACTGAGACACTTTTCTGCAGAATTTTGTAAAATTTAATTAAATTTACCCATTAAAACTTTAATCGAAAGGAATGTTCGACAAAGAATTATTCCTGAAAGCATTTGCAAAATCACTGCGAAATCATTTGTTAATGTTCCGGATGCACTCTAAAATAAAGTTCAAATTTCTTCTCTGTCTCTCTCGCTCTCAAAAATCCACAAAGATTCAAACTTTAAACATAACTGTATTTTATACAATAAATATATTTATAACTGTCAATTTATACGGGAATAATAGATTGCCTAAAAATATTCTATATACCACTTTTTGAAGTAAATAAATTATATTTATAATAATTCTGGATTCTGTTTTAGGACACTGTTGGGTGTCTGTTTCCTTTTGTCGCCAAACCGAGTGAAGAGTTAGCCACGTTAGCTCCGCTTTCAATCGCAAAACTAACGGCTGATAGTTCTATTATCTCTAGCAACCCTACTAACTATATAATAGCGGTAATTAAGCCATTTTGCTTTCTGACTACTGTTTATACGTGTGAGTAAGGGAAAACTGAAGAAAATGAATCGAAGGCAAGGATTAAAGATTTATTTTTTTAATCATTCGGGAGAAAAAGGGCTAAAGAAACTAATTTAATAGTGTATGAGGAAAAGTTTAATCATTTGAAAATAGGAGTGCACAAAGAGTGAAATTTGTATGAGTTTGAGAGAGAGAAAAAAGATATTGGCAAATTCGTTAGGAGGTAAAAATCAGCATGATGTGACCAGAAGCATAAGTACGAGGCTTAGCCCGAGTTTTTGAATATGTATGAAATTTTGTTTACTAGACATCACTTTGGAATATTATTAAAAGAGCTGGTTGTAAACGAATTGCTTATAAATAAGAATACCATGTTTAACCATGTTTTATCGATAGATGATTGCTATTGTGAATGAGAGCACGACAACTGGGGTATAGAAATTTACTGTGTCTAACTCAATGTGCGATTGAGATATTCAATCACATATGCCACAATTAGAAATCTAATAACAACTCGTCGAACCATTTAAATGTCAAAGCTAGTTCATTTTATATGTCAGATCATTCATTGTATTGTTGCTATCAGTTACACTTCGGAGACTTTATGTGAACTAAAATACCATCTAATCAATCACGTGATTTAATTCAAAGTGTCTTCACAGGTGTTTACCTCAGTACAAGAGTGTCGGTTACAATACCAGCAAGTTACACATCATCCAATGGCCTTTCAGCGAGTCAGGTTTAGAGGTGGCATGCGTTTGAGAATACCATTAAATAAAACCATCAGGGATTCGATTAGAAGCTTATTTATGGGAAGAAAATGTGTGGCAATTCATCCTCTTGGGAAATTCAAGATTAATAAAGAATATTTTTGGCCAATCGAGCATGAATATTTTTGCAGGATTGATTTCAATAGTTACTAAATAATACAAATTGCAGCCTCCACAGATTGAGATATGAAGTGCTTGAGTTTAAATACACATTCAACAGGATTTATTTTCATCTGTTTGTTAATGTGATGATATTTGTTTTTTTATGAACTATATAAATATATCGTATTATTTTGGTACTTTGAATGCAGTTTTGAACTTTCTGCATATATATGACTAGATTCACAATTCCTTAATATTGACTTCAATATTGAGGGTGGAAATGATAGTTCTTATTTCTAACGAGTTTGTGGTGCTCAGAAACAAAGAATGTTGAACAGTTATATTTGCTGACCATATTAATTCTAAACTGTTTAAATCAAATACTAATTCAAAATTAATGAACACGTAATAAACATCACAGTTACAGCTTAAACTAGAAGAAAAACTAAAATAGATTGAAAATGTTACATTAGAACATTACATGCAAAGATATTTTATTTTTTGATGGAAACCTTTAATGCCTTGATGTCTGCAACCACTATGGAATGCTCAATAGCCCCTTGTCACAATTTTATTGCATCACTGACAAAACAAAGTGCATTAGTCCCTGGTTACTAACCGATGGTAGATCATAAATGTTATTGATATGCTTCATGTATAGATTGTAGTTTTGGGTGGTTTTTTCCTGTTTTATTTAATACTTATATTTCTACATTTTTAATCTTAATTCATAGTCAACAGTTATATGTATGTACAGTTGTTCTATACCTCAGAATTTGCTAATGTCATACTGGGGCTATAATTTCCTTTGTTATACTATGTTGGTGCTGTTTTGCTTTAAGCTATATTTATAGTAATTTAGTTTTCACATTTATGATTATATACATTTAAAAATAAATATAATAATTTAGAAATGTATGTATATCATATGTAATATAATGTGCATAACGAATATAAAGTTATTATACACAGCTGTACTTTATAAATTATTCAAAAGTTTTAAAACCAAGAAATAATTTCAGAGTTACAAGAGAAACAAAATAATCATGCAATCAAAAGATTAAGGAAAAAAATGTACATTATTGAAATAGCAAAATTATAATAAATCGATATATATATATATTTCAATTGGTATAACATTATTTTAAATCAATACTTTTGAAGAATGAGTTAAAGCATTTTTTTATTGTTTTTCAAGCCTTCAGTTATAAAAGTATATTATCGACGAGATAAAAATGTTTTAGAAACAGTTTTGGTATTTTAAGCAACTGAATAGAAATATTACGGATTTTATTATTTTTTATTGACTAGTACTGGTTCGGAAAACTTATATCCATTGAATTTATTTTCTTAGAATTTTTAGGAAATACTGTTATATTTATAAACGTTTTATTTTTTGGTACATTTCTGATATTTATCAGAACCCTATTCATAAGTAAAATAAAAAAAGATTCAATGTAGTTCAAAATATACTTTGATGAAAATTCGAAACAGACTTCATCATATTATGAAAAATAATCGATTTACCTGTATATTTTTCCTTCTGACAATTTAACAGTTTTTCCAAGTTTAAATGAAGACACACTATTTGTCTTACCTGCAAAAATAAAAATAAAAAAATGAATCAATGATACAAATATTTAACACAATAATGATATAAATCTTTAAAAAAATATTTTAAAATAAAAGGCACTTTACTTAATTTTTTTGTTGTTGTTATCTGTGCTTAAATTAATGGTATATTTTAATTAAAGATCAAATATCTTTTATGTAAAAGAAATGAGATTATTAATAATATTACTTTTTACCCTATTCACTCAAACGGTATAACTAAGTAACAATAACCAACTTATTACGAGTTGTTCGGATACAATTTTTCATATTACGGATCATAAATTAAATAATAATATTTTTAACAAAGAATTTTTTAAAATTTTTACATTAATATTTTCCCACTTTGGAATAGTAATATGCATATATATATATATTTATATATATGTATAGAAAAAATGTTTTTATATATACAAATTATAATATTAATAATCGTTTATTATTCTTAATTATTCACATATTTTTTACCAATTTAGATTATTATTATTATATAAAATTGTGTATGTGTAATCTCTTGTAACAGAATACTATAATATAGATAATAATTTACTTTTTAGTATACATTTCTTTTATTTTAAAAATCTCAGCAATGTATTCTCAATATTTTAATACGTTATGACACATTTGATGAAATAGTTAAGTTTTTTTGTTTTGGTTTTATTATTTAATATCTATCCCCACTCTTATTTAAAAATAATTTGTTTTTATTCCATTAAAAAAAATCAAGCATGAATGTTTACTTGAACAGAGCCATGTAAAGAAAACTGATACATTTATGTACAATTTAAACAATCACTACGCTAAAGAATACGTTTTAATTTGTGTTGTTGAAACCATCAATCAAAACTGTTATTACACGTTATAGAAATTGAATCATATTTATTTAGCGACATTTATATTAAAAAATTTGACTTCACAATCTCACATAAGGGAATAATATCAGCTGATCAACGACGTAATAATTATATCTATAGCCATACATTTAAATGTCAAAAAATAGTATAAAAAGAGACTGATTGAATTATAATTCTGAAAGTATTTATGTACTTTATAATTACCTATTAGTTTAAATACGTCACAAAACCTAATAAATAGATGCCTTTTTTTGCATGTACCAAAGATATTTAACGGTAATATACCTTCCATTTCAAAAGATTTTAAAATAATTCTTACAATGTTATAAAAAAATTTTCATGTGCAGTATTTCAAATCTTTCATATGGAAAATCAAGACATCAGTTAAAAAATGCTCATAATTGCAATAAATATTATATTTTTATTCACTTACTTATGAAAAACTGAAATTGCTTAATCATCGATTATATACATATCTATCTATATCTATTTGTTTATCCAGCTATTTCCGAATAACATATTTATAATAACCTTAGCTAAAGGACAGAGTATAATTATATTTTGTTTTTCAAGTTCATTATAAAATGTGTACACAAACAAGCAAGCGATATCATAATCTGCAATACTATCAATTGCAGCATGCAAAATTGATATACGCATATTTAAATAAAATCTTTTTAGTAATATATATTTATGAAGTGATTTTTTGCTTTTTTTGGTTTGGCTCACTTAAAATCTCTTTTATTATTCATAAAATGGTAATAAGTATAAATTTATAATTTATTTTAAAAAAGTAATAAATTACATATAAATGCATTTCATTTCATTTTCATCATTTTTTAACCAAATAACTTTCTTTTACGTTACAAAAATGTTAAGAGTTTTAATATCCAAACCGGAAAGTATAAAGTCTTGATTTATTGATTGTTTATTCGCTATGCATTAGAGAAGGTGAGGGCAACTAGCGGTCTGCCAAGAGAGTCAGATTGATTGATTGATTGATTAAATATTAACGTCGCACTGTTCAGCTACACTAGGGCTTTTGGCGACGGACCGCGTAATTTTGAACCATGTTCAAGTGACGTGGACGACACCTGAGCTGGCAACCCCTCTCCTAACTACCACACCACACCAACGGGAGGACGTTTCAGCTCTCGATAGATTTAACGTGCATCGCTACCCTACACGGCGGGTCTTTAGTGGTACTGGGCTCGAAATCGTGACAAGGCAAGCCACGATCGCCAAGAGAGTCAGAAAACCAAATATAGAAAAAAAAAATGTTCTCTATATTTGGGTTGACATATATTTACGAAAAAAGCTTCTTTCTTTCCATTAAAATCAAGAATAGTAAATATAGATGCAAGTTAGCTGATATTAACTTGCAGGCTGTGATGAGAATTTTAACAAGAAATATTACTTTTGATTTAAAAAATATTGTAGAAAAGTGTGATAGGGTATATGTGTATTGCTAAACTGATTCTAAAATTAAATATTATTGTAACTAGATATGGAATAAGCACAATAAATAAAGTCACTAAAACTACCACCGTTTTGATTAACGTACATTAAATGATTTTTTTGGTGCAATTTATACTTTTTTTGCGATGCAAAGTTAACTAATGAATGCAATCTTTTCAAAATGGTGCGGCCCTCCTGTACCCTTTACTTCCACAATGTGGCCCGTGAGCTAAAAAAAGCTTGCCAACTATGAGAGCAACACGAAAGCTATTCGCGATGGATCTCAAAATGTTGAAACAAGAACAAACAATATTTACTCAAAAAATATTAACAATATTCACAGGATCTAATAAAGTTCACCTTTTAATTTACCAATATAACGCATATGGTTTTCTCCAGTACTCAATACCTCATTTTAGTATAAGCTAACAATAAACTTTCAAATCATCAAGGAAATAAACAGAAAAAAACATTTTCTGTTCATTTACTATCTTTTTTTCAAAGAGAGAGGGGTGAGAACCTTGAAAACAATATCATTTATTACAACAAAGAAAAAGTCAATTATGATTCTTAAAATTCAATGCGTTTAAGGGGAAAAAATGTTAATTTCTGAAGTTGGATATGATGGATAGGATAAAAGTGTCTCTCAAGAATACAAAATATGCAATTTGGTTAAAATGTTAGTTATATTCCTTCATAAATATTTTCTGTGAAAGGCTATTTGGATGGAACTTTGAGAGAATAAATACTTCAGACATCTATCTATGTCATGTGACGTATCTGCTTTCACGCAGAAGGTTAACATTATCTGATAATCAGTCTTAAACATATCTAGGAAGCTACAAGTAGCGTCAAAATTGTAAAAGCTTGCAGGGATTCCTTTTTTTGTGAGTGAAAAGGTGTAACTGCACATAAATTTATCAGCAGCTACATGAAATGTATGATGAAAATGTAATGTCTCGCTGAGCTACCGTAAAGTCGTATGACATGTTTAAAAAAGGCGTCTAGATATTCACGACTTGGACTGCGAAGAAGAACAACCACTTGTAACTTCAGAAGATTCTCCAGAACTGTCACAAATTGTGAGATCATTGCTGGGTTGAATGAATACATTTTTACAAACAGAAGCATAACCATTAATCGGATTTAAATGAATGTCTATCCTGAAAGAGTGCATAAAATTATTGCCAAGAGGATTAAGTTTCATAAAGTCTGTGCTTAATAGACACATAATTAAAAACCGTTTGCATTGCTGAGAAGCTTTCAAAAGGTACAAAATAAGTTCTCCAGGAAAATTGAGACCGAAGATGATACTTGTATTCATCATTTCTCAATTGAAACGAAACGCAGTTCCCACGAGTGGAACTGTTCCATCTGTGGGAAAGTTGACGATTATGCAGCACTTCTACAGATAAAGTGTTGTACACATAGAGTGCATATAAAAGACTGTTAAGATTACCGAGTCTTTTTCTTAAGAAACTTCTAAAACAAATGAGGAAATTCTCAAAAATCATCAGTCATTTAAACTGTTAAAAAGCATTTCTCTCTTACAAGAAATTGTAATTCTGCATGCACCAAGGCACATGATCTAGCTCCTGAAGACGTTAAAGCGAGAAAAGTGCGATATCACCTTCCTCATAACATAATCCTATTATTTTTTTACCTCCATGATTTTGCTCCATGAAAGAACGTTAAGAGATACGATACCACTCGATAATGCTGCAGCATTCAAGAATGGCTATTAAACATAGGACGGAATTTCATTGCAGAAGGCTTTAAAACACTTGGCATATGCTTAAGTAACCGGGGTAATAATGTCGAAAGGTTAATTTTGCATGGAATTTTAAGACATGAGCAATTATCGTAAAAAATGGACACTGTTACTTTTTGTTAAACAATGCTACAAATTTTTTGACTTAACCTTGTGAACTTCACACAAAAACGATTAAATATATCTTGCAATGTATTATAATTTAATTTTATATATAGATGTTCAATTTTGTCTCTAGTATCTCTGAAAAAAAGAAAACATTTTGAACAACTATGTGCTATAGGTAAAGGTCTTAATAAAAAATGTGTTTTCCAAACTGATAGAATTTACACACTTTTAGCATACAGAGGGATATTGATGTTCTATAAATACTTCGAGTATAATTATATGCTTTCGATCACCACGGCCCCCTATATGTATCAGTCTGACATCACGAACCTTCAAGATTTTGAGTACCCCACCCCAATTTAATATTCTTGATCGAAATTCATGTTCAGGATGAGTTCTTTTTCGTTGGGGGCATTTTAATGTTCTGGTCTAGGATGGCCGATCTTTCAATTTTTTCACGAGGATCTTCAGAATCCGAAAAAGAGGGAAATCTTAATATTACAAGAGAGACTCCATGTCCGCGGACACTTTAGAAAGGGGATGGGGACACCCAGGGGACCATGGACCATAATCTAAAAATCGCTGGTATGCAAAACTCCAATACTTGTACTAAATTCAATTGCTTTAGAGATTATTTAATGAAATACGCTAATATTGAAAAGTTTTAGAATACAATATAAAGAAGAATTTAAGAAAAAGTTATATTCAGTTAAAAATACATATATCAATAAAAATCAAAGAACATATATTGGACGCGAGTCCAGTAATTTGTATACGAACCATACCTTAGACCTTCATAACCATACCTTACAAGATCAATAACTCACCCATTAGCCATTAAACCCTATCCAAATATATCTATACCAACAATCGCAATTACACATTTCAATCAAATACATAGCTTCTCTCAATATAATCCCACATTACTCATAATCAAATCCTAAACTGACAGAACTAGAGAACATAATTGGGAAATTAAATATACATTACTAAAGGACTTTAGTATAATAAGAGATTGACAACGTACCGCGCAAACGCTCCCCAAATGAATTCTGATGAAATTCTAATATAGGCGCAAAATCCTTAAAGACAATTAATGCGTTCCGGACGATTATTCCGTAATTCGAGGGATGACTGGAAGGTCCGAAGTGAAGTGCTAGAGTTACGAGCACTTCCTGCTTGCGTATATATATAGAGAGAGAGAGAGAACGATCAAATTTATATACCTTCCTTGCAGATTATACATAACAAACCTAACAAACCACTATGTTGATGTTTCCGTTGTAAGGTTACTATATTGGTGACCTCAGCAAATAATTATCACCAAGTACGCTGCCTTATACAATATGAAATTTGAGTGATAAAATTGTTTGATCTAAAAGAATGCCAGGAGGAAATTTAAATTGCGAAAAAAAAACACTTATTGAGGTAAGCATGGAATGTTCATGATTGTTGAAAGTACTTGACTGGTTGGTTCTATTTCAATAATGTGTTCAAGGGACTAAATTCATGACGGTCACGTGATAAATGAAATCACGTGTTCTCCACTGAATTCAAAACTGAAATTAGGTTTATATTTGTTGTTCTACTTTTAAAATTCAGAAAAAAAAAATCAAATATGATAATTTGGTAAAGATGTTCAAGTATTAAGATTTTTCAATTTTTTTTTTAATTAAAAATATATATTTTACATTACGCACGTTCTTTTAAACAAGAACATTTTGCTTATCTATGAGTGTATTATTCTGTATTAAACAATCATAAGACCCATGCTTACCTGTAGATCTAATACTTGGACTTAGAATAAATCACAGACTGAGTGAGTGAGGGAATATTAACATTGTACTGTTCAGCTACATGAAAGCTTTTGACGACGAACCTCGTAATTTTGAACTATGGTTAAGTGACGAAGACCACACATGAACTGAAACCCTCCTCTCCTAACTACCACACTACATTAACGGGAGGACGTTTGAGCTCTCGACAGATTTAACGGGCATTTCTTCCCTACACAGCAGGTCTTTAGAGGTACTGGGCTCGAACTCGTGACAAGCCAGCCACGATCCGATATTTTGACCAGTAGGCTAACGTGGCCATAAAATCAGACTGAACAGATAGCCATATCTGAGCGTAAAAATCTTAGATATATCTTTGGTGCTGTGAATGAGAATGCATTGTGGAGACAACGATAAAATTTTGACCTATGTAAGCTATTTAACCCGTGGTCACTCGCATATGTTTTTGCAACCATGATAGCTCGCAGGGTGTAGAGAACACCGCAAACTTTTAACCGTTCTATTTAAATATGAAAAAAAATTAAGTCAATTATGATACATATTTATAAACTGCAAGATGTTTTTTTTGTATTATACAATCAAAATTATTAAATTTATTGGATACAAATGAGACTAACATTAATTTAAACTAAACATACAAAGTTTTCATCCGAAAATACATAATTTTATATTTCTCATAAGCCACAAGTAAAACGTAAGAACCAGTAATAAACATACTTTATAATTAATGATAAGGATAGTAGAAAGTAGAAAAATAATATTATAATCATTTTCCAAACATTCATAACAGACAGTATACATATGCTCAACTGCTCGCGGAGAGTTCTCAGCACCCCAGATAACGTTTTGAAGATTGTTACGTTCCAATCTTCCAAGCGGGAGTGATTGCATCAGGCCTGAAGGTTCAATGACCTAAAATGTGCAGCTACAGTAAAATTCGTGGTTCAGCGCATTCATTTTGGAATCCTACGAGGCTTTTCTTGTTTCTGGGGCGCACAAAGCATCCCGCGCGAGTGATATCGCGGGTTAAAGAAGAAAATATCATTAAATTCACCAAGATTGGTTATTTGAGGTTTACGGGCCACATCTGTCGTATGGATTCCTCGTCCTTGACGTTCAGAACTTTTAATTACAAATGTATTTGAACTAGAACTAGGAGTAAGGCCTAAGATGAGATGGGCTGATCTTGTAGAGGACAATTTTAAAGTTTAAGAGTCACTAATTTAAGAACTGCCGCTAAGCGAATATTGGAATGGAATAGGGGTTTTGAGAAGACCTTGGCTCAACCTGGGCTGTTGTGCCGAGAGAAGAAGGATTTTTTTTTTTTTTTTTTTTGTTGACTAATACATTCTTTTCAAAATAAATTTTCTGCATAAAGCAAAAGTTGGGAACAGTGAAGCAGATGAAATGATTGGTTTAAACAACGTGATTGAACATATTATGTGCTATAACGTCACACGAATTTATGAATTGATTGGTTGAAAACATATGATCACAGTTATGCGATTATTACTTCACATGAATTCAGCCCATTCCTGATGACGTATAAATTACTATATTATATGAATAAATTAATAAAATATTGTTACATTTTTAATGAGTTTTACTTAATTCAATTCGAATTATGAGAGAAAGTTATAGTTTTTATAACATGTTTTTTAAAAATTAAATTCATTATTGTTGAAAGTAGTTATTTGAAAAAAATGCCAAATGTAAATCACTCGTAGTTAAACAATGCCATTTTAATGACAAGTAAGAAAAATATGATATTATAGCCGAAGACAAAAATATTCTTCCCTAATTTTTATGTAATAAAAAGTTCTATAAATATTTAATTTTTCACGGATAGTTTTAGTACTCGTTTCAAAAAATTGACTCTTAAATTATTCATTACTTTTAATATAAACAATCATAAAGGAAATCTGAGGAAATAATAAATGAAACTGAAATATAAATTATCTAAAGTAATCATTGATACTTTTTTCCTCAAATAATCTAGATTTAATAAAACTCAATTTATTTTAAAATTTGATAGTACCTGCATCGAACAGAAATTGAATGAACGATTTTGAAATATAATGAATTTTTGATTCACGTTATCTATTAAGTATCGTAAAATTAAACACCATATTATTTTTTTACAGTATTCAAGTTTCATTTAATTGAATTTTCTTTCATCGAGTCCATAAATTCAATGAAAAAATATATAAATTATAATATTCGATTCTGTCGAATAATTTCCTTTCTTGTAAAAGAACATATTAAAGAAAAATGAACACATATGAATATTTATTGTTTACAACAAGAGATTCAATAAGACTGAAATGTTTGTGTCGTTTCTGATATGCGTAGAAAACAGTTTTTAATAAAACTTATAATTTATGAAAAAGTGCAAAGAATATCATATAAAGTTTTTAATTGAAGTGTGTTAATAGTGAAATGAGTTTTACTTTTAGAAACATTCTATTAAAACAAAATTTATTTTGATTTGAAAAAAAATTCTTAAATTTTATTTCTAAATCTTTGATTTGCAATGTTTTATTTTTTCAGTTTTATTTCTTATGGCAGTTTTTTTCCCTCTCCTATTAAAATGCATCATTTTCCTTCATTATAACTTAAATTTTAGATAAATGCCCAATCATTGAGACGAAAAACAAAGTAATTATGCACCATAACTGTCAGAAATTCATGATAAATTTGAAGAATAGACACCAAAAACAAATATTAAATACGATGTTTAAGGAGCATGTAAAACAATTTTAATACACAAAATATTGTATTTCTTATGTCTTTTTCGATAAAGCTTGCTTTATTTGTGGCCACATCTGCATAATACGTTATACGGGTACAAAGGAAAATATTGCAAATAATAAAAGCAACATAAATAATACAATATTTAAACATTGCATATAATCATGGCTCTAAGCAATGCTGCCATCGCATTCCTGAAAATAAGCGGTAAATCGTTTCGAATCATAAGTGGCATGAACGTTTAGTTGAATTTGTGAATAAATTGTTCATTCAACTGGGATTGAAACTAACATCCATAATATACTTTGGACATTAATTCCAGTAATTATTATTTGATAACTGAAATGTGTTTTTGTAGCATTCGAACAAATAGTAATTTCATTCGAAAATTCGAGAAGAGATGATCTGTTGTAAGAATTCTAAAATTTCAAAATCTCTTTTAATGGACTGTATAGACATCGCCTGAATTTAAATAGAAACGAGTAAAAATTGTTTAAATAGTTTTATCATCTGAAAACTCTATTGAAAATATTGCAGACATATAACTACTATAATGGCAAATGGTAAAACGTTCCTTTTTTAAATAATTACTATAGCATCAACACCTTTTGAAATAGTGATTCACAAGAAGGTATCAATCGGGACTAAAGATTGCAGTAGCATCATATACATATATTCAAATATAAGATAACTGGTATACACAAGAGTGTATTCTATCTACATACAATTGATAGATAAAATAATTGAAATATTGAAAAAAAATTTAAATATTAGTCAGGTTTTCAGTGTGAAATAGCCATCACTTGTACATTAGATTTATAAGTGAGTAAGGGAGTGAATTATCTACTCTAAATGAAACAGTTACATCTAAGTCACCAATTGTGCAACATTATTTTAAAATATCATATTCAACAATTTGCATAAGTACATGATTATTGGTGTTTGTTCAGTTGGATCTTTAGGATCTAAAATAGACGAAAATGTTCATAGAAATTGATAAAATTTATGTAAAATTATGATAAAAAAAAGAGCAATATGCTACTTCTAAAAGTGAAGACTATGGATAGAAAAAAATAAGTTGCCAGGAATCAACCAGCAACTGGTTGAATTATTAGACAAAAATATAAGCCCACAACTTAACAAATGACAGAATTAAACATCGGAAGTGGAAATCCAATTTAAAACGAAGCAGTTCATCGGAAGTTTTACAGATTAGATTTATGAGACTATGCGGTAAATATGTTATTGTTATGTGACTAAGTTGTTGTTGTGCCTCTGAATGCGTTTATTTATTTTAAAATGCGGACATAATTTATCGTTTAAAAGATGATGAATGATAAAAACTTCAACAGAAAAAAAAATCAACCTACGTGACTATTTAATGTTAAAACAACAGACAGGGTGATTCGTAAAGTATTATATAGTCTTGATAAACTAAAACAAATCCAAAACAATGTAAGATCTTATATGTTACCGGTAACAGAATTGTATGGGATTAATTTGAATTTTCTTCGAGACAGTCACAGACATTCTATGTGTGAACGCTCAGTCACACGAGACACATCCCGCTCGTAATCCATTTCCGCCTAAAAGGGTGTTAAGGTATTTGAATCAAGTCTATCGATAGTGGTTTGATACGCTGGTTCAGTTGCACTAAATCAACAGAAGGGGGGGGGGGCGAAACCCTTGTCACTTACGCACCCCACTTTAAGAAATTACAAGGTGTTAAGTCAGGACATCTGGGTGCCCATTGGATAAGTGACATATTGTAGTCCACATCTCATTCAATCCATCGGTGAGAGAGATGTTCATCGAGGTAATCTCGCAAGTAGATCGACTAAACTGGTGATGCACCATCTAATTAGAGAATGTAACTGTCAATGTAGTACATCAACTGTGGTATCAACCAAGGAGTTAACATATCAAAAAAAAAATGGACCCCATTATATTTTGCGCGAGAAAAAAGAAAGGTCCGAACACACTTTCCTGGATACTGCACATCATACATTCATCTTAAGGGCATCTCGTGTGTATTTCACTTTGGTTATTGCCTGACTCACACCCGCCTGGGTCGAAACACAACTTCTAAGACTATGTACGGTTCACTGAGGTGGTGTATGTCTTTGACTTACTGTTTTACAGCATTAGTAATGTGTATATGTCTTTATGAATCCACCAGAATAATTAATTAATTAAGAAATAATAAATATAATAATAATTTATTAATAATTTATTAAGAAACATGATCTAGTACAAAGTAAACACGTGTTGCATATTACGATTATACCGGTGGTTGTGGGTAGCCTAGTAGCTATAGCATCGGACACCAAAACGGAAGGCCTAGGTTTGATGCCCGATGCCAACAAATACCCTCCGAGTACACATGGGGTACGTGCTCGTTAAATCAGTGGGTCCGAAATTCTGGTGGGCGGTCGCAGTTGAACCCACGAGTATAGGGCGCTGGAGAATATTTCCCTCCCCTCCAGTTACATGTCTAAATTTTGGATGTGGAGATCGGTGGTGCCGCCATCTATCGAAAAAAATTCCAACCTGTCTCACTGGCGGGAATTTTACCGAGATAAATCGTTCTGACACCTGTATGGTGTAAAAGGCTAAAGTCACCGACAGGCATACTTCTAGCCCATTGCCACGATGAATTTCGTGGGCCTCAATCGGACACTGTCAAACAGGTGGCATTAGCAACAACAACGATTTTACCAGCAGCCAAATCGCATCAGAATGCATCATATCAAAATGAAATAAATTATAAGATATTGTAAAAGTGAAACTGTGAGAAATTATAACCAATTTATTTTCCCGATATAATTCTAGAACGAATACACACATATATTTAACTGGTGTAAACGTTTTATTCAAAACGTTCGTATATTCGTATAAATAAATAAATTTAAATTCGCTGCCACACAAATTAAATTCGGATAATTTTCAAATCCTCAGACACCTTTATTAACCCAATCTCCAGGAAATAACAAATAATTAAATTATGTTTTCCAATAAACAACTAAGTTAATAATACGAACATTTATATATTCATATAGCATGAACAGTTTTCGTAAATTCTAAAGATAACCACAAGTTTGTTTAATTAGAAACATAAATGTTAACATTATATTACTTCACTTTATTAAAACACATTTCTTCGCGCAAAAAAATTCTCGAAAAAAATTAATCTTGTTAAGTTAAATTAATGTCATAAAAATATAAATTATATATACAATGCTTTGTTTTTTTCCAACAGGACTAAACACAATACTTGTTAAAAAATAATTTACAAAATTGTATTTCGTGAGATAGTAAATTAATAACAACAATAAAAACTTAGAACTATTTTTAATACTTATTTTTGCAAAATTAAATTATAAAAAGCATAATGTTTGTAAAATACACGTTCATTTATTTTTAAACAGTTTAATTAATAATTACATCTTCCAAGCATACCAGTTAATCAGTTTTATTTCAACTTTCATCATTTTTTCGTTACTTTAATTTAAGTTTTAGATTTAAAATTAGCATTTCAATATACTTATTTTGAACTGTCTGTTTTTTACACAATTTTTATGCAATATTTGTGTTTAATTGATATTGTTATTAGTGCTGTATAAAAGCACACACAATAACTTGCCTCCCTATGAGACCATATTTTTTGTGAGTATGCATAATGGCACATGTAAATAATAAAATACCGTTGAAGTAGAGAATTTTAATTTTTAATTTCAATCATTATAGTACTTTCAATTTGAAAAATTGCCATATAAACAATACAAAAAACGTCTTGACCAAATTAAAGTTTATTTTAATGTATTATTTCAAATAGTGATGTAATAGTAGTCGTATATTGTTTTATAAATTATGCTTGTGTGTGAGTATAATTTGAAATAATATTTTTTTCTAACTTAACCCTTAACTTCGCAATTTTTTAAATTTCTATGAAAAAATTATATCAGCTAGTTCTCAAGTAATAATAAAAGGGAAAAATATGAAAAAAAAAATAAGCATTTTTAAATTGAATTTCAGTCATTTTTTTTGTTTGTTGCAAAAGTGCAACATTGCGCAGTAGTGCTGTAAATTACAAAACTTTTTTTATATGAGGATTTTATTATTCATCATAAAATGTTTAAATATTTCTTACCTGATAATTTATATTGTCAATAAACAAGAGGAAGCATACAATATAATGGATTCTTTTTATAACAAAAACAGTTCTTCAGGCATCAGAGATTTTTATAATTGTAGTGATTTCTGGAAAAAATGTACTTCCATCTAGTGACAAAATTAGCATGTATTTCGTTGCAGTAATCTTTCTTTTCTCAGATAAGTGATTTGTAGGTAATTAAAAAAATATTGAGTCTGTTAAATTAAAGTAAATCATATGTTGCAGAAATGCAACAGTGTGAAGTTAAGGGTTAAAATATTATGAAATTTAAGACAGTAAAAATTTAAATGCTTTCTCCAAACACCTAAAGGTTCCAAAATGTTCATTTTTGTGTGTTCTTGTCAAGATTTTAAACATATACATAAATAAGCTCTTTAAGCTTAAATTTTGGAGATTTTTTTTATACATATTTGAATTTATTTTTAAAAGTTTCAAAACTAATGTTTACGAACAAATTTGACAAAGCTATATTTCCACAGATTACATGACCTTCAGATAAAAAGAAGTATAAATTTTCTTAAAAGGTTTATAGTTTCAGCATATATCTACCCCATAAGATTAACCCAAACTGTTATCGGCCCACGAATTTAGTTTAGATCAGCAATTTTCATCCAGAAAAAATTATTCTATATCACTACAAAATGCTATTTCATAGTCGTGAATTTTAAAATTATTTCCAAAATAAAAGGATTAAGATTGCATGATTTGTATTATTTTATGATGACTTAAGTTCATATAAATTTCCATCTAATTTTTTTTATACATCCTATAAAACTACAATAGATTTGGGAGCATTTTTTTATGATTCAACTATGTTCTTATCTGCAGAAATATGTAGTATTTAAGTATTAGTTTTTTATAAGAATGATGCCTGTGTGGTTTTGAATGAATTCATTATCAGAGAAAAAAAAATCTTAAACTTCATCATGCCTTTTTTTTCTTTTTAACAGACACTGTAAATATTTTTTTTTTCAAAAATGAATTTTTAAAAAAAAAAAATGTCTAAATAACCAATGACTGGATTTTTTTCATGGAAAACAAACGCACACAATATGAATCTCTTAGAGCATATTGAACACTAAAAAATTAAATTTTGAAAAAAAGAAATGAACGATGACACTAAATGACTAAAGCACACTATAGTGAAATAATTTCTGCTGCAAATGACAGATAATTCCGTAGAATATTTTTTCAACAAAAAATTATTTTCATTTTTTTTGTTCGTTTCACGTTTTCTTGATTATAGATCGTCTGGAATATTTAAAGAATGGATTAAGACCAAGGACATAGTTTCATAACCAAATAAATATATTGACGAGAAAAAAATAGACTTTCGGGCTTTCTTATTACTCCTCTTTTTATTGCTTCTATATTTCCAATTTTGGAAGCATCAAATTTACATACTACATATGTATGTATAATGCGTCACCGATTATTGCAACTGTCACAAAGTATATAATTAAAATCAAGTTTAGAAGTATTTAGTATGGATTTAAAAATAATTTTAATAGTTTGTAGGGAATTCAAAATTGTTTGTGATGAATGGAAACTCAAAATTGTTGCTTAAAGTTGAGCGGTGAGCCATAGATCAACAATGGAATTTCTGCACGATGCTTTTCACATACCCGAAGGGAGGCCAGTTAACATGCAGCTGGTATGTAACAGAAATACAAAATGACATAAATGTGGAGTCTACAAAGAGAATATTTGATTCAGTGGAAATTTAAACTTTAAGGACTTCAACAAAATTTATTGTGATTGCAGGTGTTATTACCGTTCCCTCTGAAGGTATCCAGAAACCAATAACTGAAGTTTTGATTTTAGTAACACCAATCGACACAAAATGAGAGGGGAGGAATCACTTGGGTTTTGGAAAGGCATGCCGAAGTATTCCTTCCACACTAAACATCGGAGGAGGGAACGATACCCGTTTCAAAATTTCATGAGAGCGCTAATATTCTAACTGTGAACATTGTAACAACTGTCTACAAACATTGCATTCATAAATGTAATTAGAATTTAAATTTAGTAACAACTTGAATTCAAACCTGAAGTTTAATAGGCAAAATTTATCTTATCATATAATATGTATCTTAAAATATTAATGTTGTGTATAAGATTGTTCGACATTGTTAAATACGTTATACATCCCATTACCGCAGCCAACCTAACTAGAACACTTTCTTACAATACAAAACGCAATGTTCAAAATCATATTTCTATCATGCGTGTTATAAATTCGAATGCAAACATGAATAAGTTTGAAAACACAGCATGAACTGAAATATTTCTCTGACGGGATTCAGTTTCATAAATTTAAACATTGAAACCACAGTGATACACACAATGAAGTATCTGGAAATTATTTGGTCGAAGAATGAATACCAGAGTAAATATTCAATTGGCGAATATTAAATTTTAAATGTATCTCTTCCTGAAAGTTTTATCAGTCAGAAAGATGCATCAAAAAATACATTTTAATCTAATGCCTGTTAGCCAAAGGTACCAAAAAATGAAGGGGGGCGGGAAGAGATTAATTTTTATATAGTTATGAATTAAAAGTTCTTAAAGGAATTTAGAGAATTCTCTCAATCGATACAGGATATAATGCCTTTAATCGAAAATACTCATAATACAGGAATATGAAATAATTATTCTGTTGCTTGAAATACAACGAAATGTAAATTATGTTCTTTTAAAGAAAAATACATAAAAATAAGCTATAGAAACTGGATTTTTGAAATTAACTGCACATTTTTAGATGCTTTTGAACATCATAAATTAATTAAAATATATTCGAATAGTATTATCTCCATATGTTTGTGAACAAACTTTTGCAATATAATCGAATAGCCTGTTTAGTAAATTTCTTAAGAATATGACTGATTCCAACGTCATTTTTTTAATCTATTCAACCAAATAAGGAAAACTTTACGCACAGCTCACAAAATAAATGCATATTAATAACTCTGTTTTCTACGGATTCTGAATTTAAATCCTATTTTTATATGATATTTTTCTGTCACTTCCTAAATCTTTATTTATAGCACCATTTTTATAATGATAGTTAAGAATATTTCAAGCATATTTCTTTGATGGGAGGAATGTCAAAATTTAAAGCGATTTTTTTTTATATATCATTGTCTCGTATACAATATTTTTTAATGTCTCTCTAGTTGCTTAATTTATACTCGATTAAAAGATGTGATTAACACTTAAAACAGTAAGCATGTAATTCTGAATCACAGCTAAAAGAGTAGGTTTCCATCTGAATTCGCACCCCATCTTTACATCCATTTCAGATTAATATAATGACTAAAAGCCTTTACAGAGTTAACGTTTATCAGTCTTTGCTACACGACAGTGATTGTCTAGAATGACGTGATCCGAAGACATTGGCCATCATTTATGTGTCCGTTACTTTATTTAAACGGCCACTGTAGCTCAGCGTCTTCTGCATTGTAGCATTTGCATAAGTTTAAGCTACAGAAATTTCTTGAATAATGGAATTACAGATATAACCTGTTTTTGTGCGTTAAATAGGAACCACATAGAAAGAAATTACACAAAACAATAATTGAAAATATTTCATAAACACTGACATATAACAAACAAATTCACCGACATACAAAAAAAAAATTTTATGCTGCGGAGAAGTACCACATAAAAAAAGTTGTGCATGCATGCTTACGAAATTTTTGACAAATTATTTCCAAACAAAATAAATAAATTAAGTACACATGGAAACATTTTAAAACATTTAACTTATCATTGAAATACATTGCGAAGTTTTCGCGAAATGCACATACATAATTCACTGCTATTCATCGTAATCCAAAGCACGCATTTTCATGTGATTAATTAGTTCAAAATCACTTTCGTCACTGGAAGATACAATTTCTATTAATTTTTTTTTTTGGCACCATAAAGTCAGTGATAAGTGTTTGTGGCAAAGATCGGTTGGTCAGTTACTTGTAAACGTCATGATAACCCGATATGCAAGATAGAAACACTTTTTGGAATTTCAAACTCCTTTCGAAATTGGTATCTATTTTAAGAAAATGTTTTTCCAATTTGTTAGAAATCTCGATCCTTGCAAATATATTATCCACTCTCAAAGAATCCAGTTAATCTTGTCCGTCTTCATGATCTGTCAAATTATTGATAACGCCACTTGCATTGATAGTTTCGTCTTCAATCAATCGCGGACTGCTGGCGCATTGACAGAAAGCAATTGAACGTACACTGTCAAGAGACTGTTTATAAGAAATGAACAGGGCGTCTTGAAGTGTATATATGTACATTGATAGAAAAAAATTATAGTAGCTCCTAATTCGTTGAAATTCACATATACCACAAACAAAAATCGCACAAAACTAATCGAGCACGAATAAAATTTCTTAAAAAAATACAACCCCAAAACTACTGTAAATGTACTAAAGTATTTATCTCTACAAATTTGTTTACAAATAATGTTATTCGAAGAGATGTTCCTTTAATATCTCAAAGTATTTTATAGATATTTCTATTTTATTATTAGATACAATTGTTCTCATTACATTCATTTTTGAGTTTGAAACCAACATATGGATCAAACGAGAGCACAACGCTGTTAATATTGATTATACGTAAATAATAAAACAGCAATTTTTAACAAAAGAGATTTTCTTCACGCAACTAAAATAACTTACTGATGTACAAAACGAAAAGGTCGAAGACATAATAGCTAGATGGATTTATATACGTAGAAAATGGTAATACACAGAAAAAATGACATTTCTTACAAACATAATATATACAATTCATAAGCTAATAACAACTTTACTCTGAAGTAATTAAAGGTGGTAGGACAAAATTAATATACTGTAGATGATACTTAATTACCATGCATTTAACATGTAAAAAAGTAACTTTTAAAATTCATTAATGTGCTCGATTGATACTGAAGGTCTTTTACCATACTTAAAGGATTTAACAAATGTATAATTTCCCTCCAGACAACTTAAAATGAATATGATTTTGGATTGATATTTGTAAAAGAGACTATTTAATTAAGGAGGAAACAGTTACTGACAGTTGTTGTTGGTAAAAGAAGGTTATTATTAAGAATTTTTTTTCTACTTAATCAGAAACAATTACAGATATATTTCAAAATTGCTTGTCATATTGGGAATATATGGTATTATACAGGATTTCTACAAATTAATTGGGTAAATTCTTGGTTTAGATTTTCCAAAATATTAAATGAAATTAACCCGTTTAGGAACATGATCATATTAACGTATGTAATTTCTTGATGGAACGCAGTATCATATGCGAGATTGTATTTTCCCATTTCTGAAGCCCGTGATCAAAACGGTGTGATTTCAATTTGGAGCTGTGGAATCAGGAATGATAATAAACTATAAATTTCGGTGTACTTTGTTACAGTAATGATTGTATATGAATATATTTTTTAAATGTGCTTAGGCTTAATGGGAAATATCGGTTCTGAATGGGTTAAAGACAGACAAGTAGCAATATATCCAAAGATGATTATTCATAGATGGTGTTGGTCTTTCACCAACCCAATATAGTCATCAAGTCTTCCACCGCTAGATTTCCGTGTATAGATTTTTTTAAGAATACCCAAACACTATTCCATTTCCTGCGTTCATTGCTGAACTAAAATCAAGAATCTGCACTGCAATTAATTTAATCTATGGAATAATACTGACAAATATGCGGTAAGAACGTATTTATCAATAGGGCATTTGTAAAATAATGAAAGGAAACCACATTGAACATTTGTGATAATGATAAACTTGGACTATTTCTCTATTTTACAACAATATGTTCTTTTATTTCTTTTCCGAAAATTACATGCAATATACAGTTCTTTTTACGCAACTAATTTGTAGATACTCTGTATAATGGGTTAACTCAGAGATTTGCATTTATTAATCTTTAATATATATATAGTAAATCTTCTCCTTTTAACTAACTCCTTAAGAAACTAGTTTGCTGATAACGTAAGCTTAGCTTCTTATTTCTTCGTAAAAACAGTAGAATTATACTGGATAAGAATTGTGTAAACGAGAAAATCTGAATAATGATAATTTTTTTTTCAAAAAAATTGACTATATAATTCCGCATTTTAAAAATTGAGTTGCAAAAAAGTGGTATCATTTTGTTAAAATAATTAACTAATTAGTTACGTAATTATTAATTAGTTTGTAATTAATTTAAGCTTTAAATAATTGTTATATAACTATTTTAAATAATAATAACCACTAAAGAGGTAACTGTCATAAGAATATCATAGAAACAATGTTTTTTTTTGCAGATTCTTGAATTTATTTAATTGAATATTTTATGATACCGTCAATTCCTTTCTTTATTATGAAATATATCATAAACAATTTTCTAAATTATTGTTCAAATAAGAAAAAAAATATTGACCAGGGTATTTTTTTTTCAATTTTACGAACATGTAAAGCATACACAAATTTTGAATAAATTGTTATTAATAAAACTACTCTGTAGTTAATCACATAATTAAAGAGTACAAAAGTTTCAAACTTGAAAAAAATATGCTCATTTAATCGACAATGATGAAAAAAACGAAAATCTTTTTATGATTATCATTTCTTTAAATTTACGTATAAATTTCTATACATTATTTTGTTATATTTTACTCATAGCATGCTTGCTGTTTTATATGTACCTATTAAAATATAAAAGGCAATTATCTGCAAATTTATCTATCAACGATAGGTAATTATACATTTATTATTTTCAAAATCAATATTGTCTCTCTTACGTGTACCTATTCAATAATTATAAATTTTCAAAGTATAATAGGTCTTCACTTAGAAAAATATATTTACATAGAAGATCATTATAGCAAATTAAATAACAAAAAGGCAGTTATTGAATCTAATGTAAAAAATAATAGATTGTGCTGTTCTAAATGTACGTAATTGTTTCTCTAATTTGCATGATTATGTAAATAAACTATCCAAATTTTCATAAATTTACTCAGCAAATGATTACTTTGAAGTAATCTTTAGATGTGTTATAATTACGGAAATAAAACACAAAAATTAAAAAGCGTGTAACCAGAAGCTTCAATTATCTTAAGATTTTTAACTCGCGTGATCACTTCATTCCTTCGAAATCTAATTATTAAAATGGTATTTTGTATGAATTAGAGTACAAATAAAAATATTCACTTATCTTTGGCTTTTGAAGAAGATTATAAATGAGAGAGTGTTAGATAGCTAATAAAAAATGTTGTTTTTGATTTAATCTGAGCCTTTGTAGAAGTACATTAGGTTCTTAATGTAGGAGTAACCTAAAATTCCACCATGTCATAAGAATAAAAAAGAATCGAATAATAATTATAGAAAAAAATTCCATATTGCAATTTCATTAAACTAAATTACAAAGCAGCAGACGATTTGAGTTGAGTTGCCGCAGAGATGTAGCAATCAGCTGTTAATTTATACTCAGCCGGCTCAAGTTCATGGTGGTTGAGAGCAATTTTAGAAGCGCCGAAACAAGCCCTATATTGTAATAAAAGAAATACTTTTGCTCCACATAATGTATAAACAACGATGTCAGAAATAGGTATAATATTATTTTCTGATTTATACACTTCCAAATGCCGTTGTAAGGAAAATAAAAGAAAAAACATTAAATTTTCCCCACCCGAAAAAGGCTCCTTGATAATTTTTGATAACAAATTAAGAGTCTTATATATACGTATATGTACAAGACTATCAAGAATCTTATAAAGCTTTTAAGAGAGTTGTCACGTCGTGATACTAAGGCGGGAATGAAGGAATATTAACGTCACATTATTCAGCTACTCGAGGCCTTTTAGCGATGGACGTAATTTTGAACCATGTTCAAGTGATGATGATGACACCTGAGATGGAATCCTCCTCTCCTAAATTCCACACCATACGAACGGGAGGACGTTTAAGCTATCGACAGATTTAACTTTCATCGCACCCTTACACGGTGGGTCTTCAGCGGTACTAGGTTCGAACTCATGACACGACAGCCACGAGTCAAATACCTTGACCACTAGGCTACCACGGCCATACTAAGGCGGGATGTTTTTTCTACTTGTAATAATAAATCTGTAAGTGTTTGATATTAAAGTATTGATGAGATTTTGAGCGGGCTCACTTTCTAATTATATATTGAGGAACAATGATTACAAATTATAGTTGTACATTTTTTTAAATAAATTATTATTAGCAATACATTTAATGTATTTAATTGATACACACAAGAAAAGGTCCAGCTATTTAACAAGCGTTTCTGGCTTCAAAATCGACCTCCCGGAAAGGATTAAAAATAGAAATCTCCGCAGACGAAGGTATAACAGACATCAAATAGCTTAAACTAAGAGACAAAGGCGGACAGAACTTTTTCCGCATTCTTTTGCATTTTGTATTGTATTATTGTACAAAACGGAGAGATAATACCTATGACATTATCTGCGAGTCTCGCAAGAGGAAAATATTTAGTTAACAAGTAGTATATTCAATAGTGTCCCACATCTTCTACTAAACCACAAGGACAATTAGGGTTAGTTTTGATATTAAATCTGTGAGAATATGACTGGGACGGAACATGATTATATAGAAACTGAATAATATAATTAGATAAAGGTTAATTTTTAGATTAGATTTGGGTAAGTAATTTTTGTCTCACAAGTCAGTACCAGAATCTGGGCAGGAATTCTCCCAGTCTTTCAACTAAATTGATTTTAAGGCTTTTAGTGACGCAGAATGAGGTGTATGATTTGGAAATCAGTAATACCTCAAAATCATGGGAAAGTACTTAGGATCATTAGTAAAATTTGTAAAAATAAAATAAAATGCAAGCATGCAGCGCATTTGCATTTTTTTTTCAAAAATTATTGTACTTAGTGGTATTGGTACACATAACATTATTACAACAATGTAGAATAATTTATTTCAATAGATTGCTTTTTATTTTATAGTAATATTTCTAAAAAGAGAAATGTGCAAGTAAATTTTAAAAATTATTGCTTATAAATCATATATTTCGATGCGAAAGTATACCAATATCTTCCGAAGACCTATTGTTAGAATATTTATTTCGGCTATTCTAGGTTAAACTTACGATTTTTTAGAAACAAATGCAGTCAAATTTCTTACTAACATAAAATATACATAACTCATGTAAATACGATCTATGTATTTGTGGCAATTTCAGCTTCCATCTGCTTTTGACCATGAAGGAATTTTATGTTATTCCGTCGTCGAATATAGCTTTCCAACTACTGAATGTCAATTTTCGGCAAAGGATCTCATGAAATGTTTTGACAGAAATTGATGAAGAAAGAATAAACTGCACGAAAAGAAAAAAGGCTTAACATATCCAGAGACATATTTTAGTGAAACTATTTTCAATATTGAGAGAACGGAAAATGATGTAAAAAGGATCAATTTATAGATCAAACAGAACGTAAAATGTAAACTACTGTGAGAAAATATGTATATTCATTTACTTAATCCCATATTGTTTTATTTTATGGCAATAAATTATTGGAAATGAATAAGTAAAAAATAACTGTCACAATTTTTGACTCAGAAAATAGTTTTGTAACATAGAAACCGTTCTGTTAGCGACAGCTACAAAAAATCAATGCGTTCTCGAAGTAAAACACAAGGACTGGAAGTGAATTGGCTACTAACGCCCCATTAATGTAATTTTTATAACTTTTGGCTATTTTCATCGTATTTTCCTTCAGCTTGAGATTATGTACGTTTGTGTAAATGGTATGATTTTATTTTAAATATGAACTTTCTGTGTGCTTTTATTTTCATTATATATGTTTAATATTCACTATGATATTATACTTAAATCCCTCTTAAATTTAGTTTATTAATAACAAACCAAATTTAATCTCTTAACTGCCACTACCGTATATATCCGTTTTGCTCAACTGATGCATTGAGTTACCCAGACGTATATATACGTCCTGTTGAAATACGACCCTTTTCTCTGTGTTACTATCAGTAAAACGTTTCAGAATGGTGCGGAATGTATTAAAATGATACTGACATAGTTTGCGAAGGATTTACTTATTTCAGGAAAAGTTTTGCTTATGTATGTCTTTTCTATTCTTCCCATATACCGCAAACGCACTCCTATGTAGAAAAAAACGATCGCACTGGGGTGCGAATCGCGTAACTTTTAATCGATAGTTAAAAGGTTAAAACAAACTTAAGAAGTTTTTGAAGACACTTATTTTTATTCGTTATTTCTTTTTTTTAAAATAAAATTATATTTAACAATAAATATTCCACACAAAAAAATAATGCACTGAGGTGACTTAATAAATGCTATACACATTAACGTAATAAGATGAGGAATAAAATTCTGAATCTAGTTTATTTATATTTGCCAAGAATTTATCAAATATATATTTCTCATATAGAAAATCTAGAAAATACAGAACACACCAAAATCTATACCTGTCAAAATCCAGCTGACCATGAAAACAATTACAATACTATGTAGAAAAATTAACCAAATTCATAAAATTTAAAAATTTATAACTAAACACGATAAAATAAAGTTATAACTGTATAATCAATACAAGCAGTAAATATATTAATATATAGTTCAATGTTTCTTTTTCAGTCATCGCAATGACAATTTTCAAGGATTAGTTTTATATATCTACAACCTTTACGTATAAAGCTAAAAGTATTGATAAACATTTACTTGTGGTAAATTAAAATATGTAAAATGTCTTTGCAATGTATAATATTAATAAGTATTTTTCATTAATACATCTTTATCATTAATAAAACAAACAGTTTTAGTTTTATTTATTAGTGTTTTAAAGTTTTATATCACAGATGTGAGAAAATAATTCAGTATTTAAAATATACTGAAGGAAAAGGGAATTAGCGCTTCAAGGAAAGATATCATATTGAACTGAAATTCAATATAGTAAATAATAATGACAGGCAGACAAATATTCGTCACCAGCCCCTTCAAATTATGCATAGAATGGCATGGACAGTTTAGATAGTCCTTGTTAGATATATTTAATTGGGGGTATGTCGAGAGAAAATATAGTCTATGGAAAATTCTGAATGTGACGTAACTTGAGTTTTGCATAACGTGCTGGTCCATTACACTTGAAATTTTGACCAGGCATTGAAGCACAATGGAAGTAGTAAATCTACTTCATATGTCTTTTATTCTTTGACGTCTCTTTTATGGCCATTAGTGTGGGGTGACTATCGCAGACTTTGTGCACCAAGCACTTATGCTTGCATAGAATTGCGCCGCTCTGTAGCGAAAGTTGGACTCCATCATCCAACAGTGAATCTCTTTACCCATACGCGGTATTATCTATCCCCTCAAATGAAGTGATATTCAGTATTCAACACCACAGTTCATCAACATGTGGTGTTCCACATAACTCTGGCTTGGCACCAATACAGATTGAGTCAACAAGTTATGCGCGTGTTCTGGTGTTTAAGACAATGCACGTTCATTCTGTTAAGATCACAGATAAGTTTCTGAGAATTGGCTGAAAATGCTCTGCGAGCTTATAGAAATCCTTTACAGATATGTGTAAAGTGGACAGAACTGCTGAAAAATCAGCAAGCATCGGGGGTGTCATCCTTTGATTGACTCGCATCATAGTCGCTCTAGTCGCCTCAGATACGGTATGCCGTGTGTGGGACATGTAGTACAATTTTGAAAACATTTTAAGGGTACACTCAGTGAAATCAACACACAGCACGGTGAGTTTATAACATTGTGATCTTCGAGACAAAAATGAATCTTCTTTCTAACTCGGATAATTGCCGAAAATTTGCATCTTTTTTGCATGGACGGTATTTTAATTGCTTAGTACTCTCTGTAGCGTTGATATTTTACGTTTATGGATCTACACTGCGCCCCATTTTATACAGATCGTATTTTCTGATTGCAGAGCTACCACGGCAGAGGGTGTTTAGTCATGAGTATTCGTGGAAAACTTTGATCATTTACATGCACAACCACATTTTATTCCCCCTCAAAGTCCTGTGGTTGTAGATTGCTTTTTTCTTGTTGAATTAATTCCATTTCCCATGAGCATAAAAGTATGAAATGGCTTCACGATGCCTTATAAAACAATTTATATTTTTTCAAATAAAAAGAACTATAATATTATTATACATATATCTTCTATTAAATTATATATTAGTGAAATGCAAAATTATTTTTCTTTGTATTATAAAAAGAAATTTAAAATAAATCCTTCATCATTTTGTATAACATAATAAAAGTATCTAATAAATATAAAAGAAGATTCAGAGAGTTAAATATTTATAAGCAAATAAAAATGCTATTAATCATGTAATAATAAAAATCGAACTGGGTAAAATATTTTTTCAAACAATAAATGCGTAAGTGCGAAGGATTAATCTAAACAATATTTTATTTAGCTTCTGTACAAAAGTTGAAATGTATCAAAATCTTCGTAATAGAAAAATAAATGAATACAATGAATACTGAGATAATTTTTCTGGGTATTTTTAGAAATGTAAATAACATTTCAATTTCTAAAAATGCCGCTTTAAAGTCGATTTTATTTCAAAGTAAACTATTAAAATTGATTTTGGAATGAAATATTAAAACAATGATTATTGTATTTTTTTTTCAAATATTTTTTTTCATTGCCTTTTGTTTTATCTTTAGTATCATTGACTGTACATTGATCTGAAATTGATTTCTACATATTATTTAAATAAAATTTTATATCAATTAATGATATTTTATTTCCATCAAAATAGGCACATGAATTCTTAATAAAATATATTGACATATAATTTATAATTAGTTCCAAATGCAAATCATTTGACATTTTGTAGAATGAAAGTATTTAAATGACGTTATTATAAATAGATTTTTTCCCTGGATACAACTTTTAATCCTGGGAAGGATTTTGAAAGAAATTTGATCAGTAATTAATATTAAATTAAAACTATTCGCATACAAACTATGGATTTTTAATTAAAATCTTTCAACAAATTGTATTTGAGTTTTAATTTATTGACTTCTCTCACACAGAAGAAATTCTGTGAATATTTATTTTGATTTAATTCTTCTAAAAGAACTGAGTTCTCTAGAGATTATCACAAAGAATCAAAGATAACATTTAATTGTTACGTTACTCATTATACGTATTATTATTTTTTGTTTTATAATTAATATATAAAATTTAATATATTCGTAACGTATTAAATAACGGTATTTAATTACAAACAAATTTATAATACGGTTGTGATAAATTAATTAAGTTGTTCTGTTATAATACAAATGCTTTATTTTTAATATACTTTTGAAATAACTCAATTGTTCTTTTATTACGTCTATTATTCTTCACAGTTGGAGAGGAATAACAGAAATTAGCCACAATTGTAAGCGAAGAGAATATATTAATTATAAATAAGGGAGTACAATGTGGATATTAAAAACATTATGTTAACCCCTTAAAAGTTCCCCTCCGATTAAATGTTACGCGATTCACTTCCCACTGACACCATTTCCTCATAGACATGCGTATACGGTGTATTTTGCGGGGAGGGGAAGAAAAGACACAAATAAACAACTTTTTTCTCTGAAATAAGAGAATCCTTCGCGCAAACACTGTCAAAGTAATTTTATTACATTCCAAAGCTTCCGGAATAGTTTTACTGATAGGCGCGTAATTATAACTATCGTATTTCGGAGGGACGGATATATACGTCCGGGCACATAACACACCAACTGAGAGAAAAGGATATATAGGCTGGTGGCACTTTAAGGGGTTAAATTTAAAATTTAGCCAGACTTATTTTATCACTATCACGTTTCCGCACGTGCGACAATAAATCAAAACCTCAATACTTCCTACACACTGTCTGAGTTCAGGAAAATTTTTTTTTCCTCATATTTAAGATGTCATTTCTCCAGAACAATGTTCAACGAGCACGCTTACAAAATAAATGATTAATGCCACACTCTTTATATATAGATTAACTTATCGTTACAAACTTCCTGGAATCAACGGAGGATCTATAAAAAAGTAGAATTATTAGAGCAGGAGACTAAAATACTACAAATTGAAGTAATAAAAACAACTTGAACAGCTTTAATGACAGTTTAAAATTCTTCATATACTGTGCTAATCGTTACTTTATGTGAATTTATGACATAATATCTCCCAGTCAATTTTTCAGACTACAAATACAATAATATAAAATGCCCTCATTATTAATTTTATTAATTATTTATGTCAAAAAATACTGACAAATAAAATTACTCTTTTTCCTATTTATATCCCAAAATTGTCCATCATTACATAAGAATATTTTAAGTGAAAAACTGTATTTTTTTTACTTGTATTACATGAACGTTCCTTTCGAAATAAATATTTATTCAGACCTACCATGATGCAGCGATGGAACTAAGTGCTCTTTCATACATGTCAACCTGTGCCACATGATACAAATGGAGCTGACAGAAAGGAGGTAATTTTGAATAGAAATCGCCTGAGTCCTTTTACACATGATCCAATCTCTCGGAAACCACATTCTCATCTCCCACTAAGTGATTCATCTAAAAGGATATAGTGGAAGTCATGCTCTCTTTACACGTGGCTACTTGTGTATTGAAAACGGTCAAAACCTATTTTGCTTCTTCGTAATGGACCAATTGTCCGATTTTACTGATGAATCCAGCACTCCTTTTACACAGTTATTTTTGTGCCCTTGTGTGAAAAGATTTTTCTCTCCTCTTTACACTAGATGTGTGGTGATAGGATATGCGTTGACTGGCACAGAACTTGTGACGGGCTCATCGCGATTTCTATAAATTATTCTTTTGGGTTCCTTGGGGTCGAAAAAGGCAAATTCTTTCCAACCAAATCCAGAAGCGAAGCGTGATTATGCAAATTAAGTACCTTTTAAATAGCAGAAACTTAGCGTAAGTGGTGTGGCTTTTCGGAAGTGATTGTGCTGGTCTACCGTTAGGAGTGTTTAAGTTAGAAGTGAGAAGTTATCCGATATTCAAGTGCTCAGCTATTCGTGCCAGTGTGTTCAAGTCCAGGTGGATACCATTCCACACGAGATAAACCATACCTACATTGAGGATTCGAGTGACTTACTGCTTACCTAGGATATAGAGGTAGGATCGTTCAAATTAATACTAGGAACTGTGTATATACTGAGATTAAGAATAGGCTGTAAAGTTAAATATAGTGAATAGGTCGCGCTTATTTGGTAATACGTATTGTGTGTTTCTTCACCTCAGATCCGCTAAGTTAAAATATAAATACTATCATTGTATAGTGTTTAAGTTAAGATCTTAATAAAGAGATATTAAGATTATGGCAACGCCCGGTTCTTCATTCACTCCCACACCCCTAGGTCACGAGGATAACTTAGAAGTAAGGCATCACCCACGGGCTAATGCCTTAAAAACTGTCTTGATTTAAATTGATGTTATACAAAATTTGAAAGCTTATTTTTAATATTTAAAATATTTTGTAAAAAAAATATATTTAGCAAGTGTTTTTTTTTTTTTTTGTATAAGAATAGCAAAAATAATGTGCCGTATATTAAACGAATGCTGCAAGAAAATTAATGTTCGCATACAATCGATGAGCTGCAAGCAAAAATAAATTATCCATGTTTAATCTAATATTTAAAAACAGGTTCAGCCGTGTGAATACATGCTTTAAAAGGTTTAAACTAGTCAAATTCACATTTCATTATTAATAATTCGTAAATGTATTATATCTTTTTAGAACTCTTTTTTAGAATTCGCGAAGGCAGTTTAATGATATAGAATAGAACTCTAGTAATAAAACTAATGCAAATCCAGTATCTCATTTCATTTACGACCTATAGTAAAATAATGAAAAGTTTTTTGAAAATGAAGAACTTACAGTTTCTTGCAGCATGATATACACACTAGAACTTATTGCATAAGGTACTTCTAACTTGTCATAGCTTCACATTTAGACCAAGTCACTTGTTGTACGGTTGTAAAACATTTCAAATTAGTCGAAGTTGATGATTATCAGAGCCCAATCAGTTCCCCGAAAACAGATTGGGATAGCATTAGTTCATTAAAGGCAATTGCGAGCTTTACGCCCTCTAATGTATATGTGCTGTACGGCTTTAAATTATAAAGGTTTGAATTAACATAAGGTTTTAAAATATCAAATATGCATTGATTATATTTGCAAGACTATACGTGTACTGTTTAAGTTTAATGTATTCAAAAAGTAACAAGGCATAGTAAAGAGTGCATACACATATAAATAGAAAAAATTGAAAAAGTACAAGAAATTGGCCTACAATAAAGATAAACAATATTATATATATATTCTTATCCATTAAAAACATCACTCAATAAAAATGCAACAAAATTACTATCTTATGTTTAATTTCTATACTCATATTGCAAATACTTCTTGAATACTTTATAATCCTTCCTTTATACAACTTCTCATTGTATCTATTATAAAAAATCAGTTCAAGCTATTCATTTAACTTTATCAGAAAGCTTTAGATTATTTCTTCTAAAACTAATATAACATGTTACATAACGATGGTTATTAATAAATAGTTAGTTAGTATGCAGTAAAATATTTAAGGCATGCATATTACGTCATTATCTTCAAAACGATATTTAGTACTTAACTAAATGTATCAATGATGAAACACAAGTATCAGATGCATATGCAATTATAAGTTTTTATATTTGAATTTTACAAAACCAATACATAATATAAATTTTTGAACAAATACATGTAATGTTAGATACATGATAAAACATGATTAAAATGAATACATAGATTTTTTATTATTATTGGATTATATATATTAACCTTTAGATGACTAAATGAATTTATGAAGAAACGACTCTTCAGAAAGGAATTATTTAGCCAATGTTACCATTTTTTCCGTCAATGATCGACACTACCACGTATCGCCATACAATGCCATAATATGAGGCATTGTTCACCTCTTGAATCTGCGGCATAGAAGATAGGTGAGATAAAGGGAAATTTAACACCCTATAATCTGAGAACTAACTAAAAATTGTCCAAAGATTAACATTTAAGAGTTTTTACAAACAACAAATTTCAGGAACGTTTCAAGGCATGGACCAACTGGGCCCGGGAACATGACCGCAACTTCTAGGGTGCCTTTTGTCGCTCTGGACACGGCTACAACATGATCTAAGATCTAAATAATTATAATTATGAAATGTTATTCCTGGATATATCTCAAAACTGAGAAAGTCGAACTGTACGTCAACTGACAACAATGGCAAGAGATCTAGGCCTACCACCATACAACATGACTACCCATGGC
>BMAV01008325.1:3900-24190 GCA_019973955.1 Trichonephila inaurata madagascariensis
ATTTTTTTAAAATGAGAACATTTTGAAAAAAAGGTTATTTTAAGTTAATTTTTTGCCAAAATATTGTATTTAGATAAATCTTTTTGTCTAAATGTCTCCTTTAAACAATTTTATACATGTATTGTAATCTAAGTGACATTAAATATCCTGAAAATTATCCATTTATGCGCTGTTTTAAAATCACGGTTCCGAACGTAGTCGGATACCTTAAGGTTGCACTTATGGGGGCTCAAAATCCTCTTGTGTTCGTAATCAGGAAGTTTGGAAAATGAGGCCACCTCCTATACTAACATTTGGACTTGGTTCATAATTATGAAATTCTTCTCTAACGACCATCATGAAGGATATTATTTTCTCTCTTAATATACAACCAATTGATCAATCCAAAATGTCACCATAGGCTATTTATTATAACACACATTTCTCATAATCCTTTTTCAGTAAATATCTTATAAAAGAGAGTTTATTCTAGCTTATATGATTCACAATAAACTTAACATAGTGGCGCAGCAGCCCAAGAGAGCCAAGACCAACTGTGCCAATATCAGTATAAGTGACCTTGGGCCCTGAGGTGCCAGAGCAGTTGTTCCGATAAGGTGGTCAGTCTAATCTGAAACCCCCAATGTTAAGTTCCCAAGCAAGCTTGATACTCCTTTATCGACTCACTGAAGGTATGAAAGGCTGAATCGACCTTGCCCAGCTCGAGGTTTGAACCTCAGACCTGTGGTGTAAAAGCGCGCTGCACTACCTCTCACAATAAACGTCTTGGCTTCATACGCAATGGAGCTCCAATTAATAGTTTTATATCTGGAAAATTTTAGAAATCAGTATTTTTTAAAGAACTTTGTTGACAAAATGTTTTTATGCTTCTAAATTATCAGATTCAAGCAACAATAAAATATTTGATATCTTTAAATGATATATATTTATATATACTTATGTCCAAAATTAAGATCGCAGACATGTTTTTTGTCATAATTTTAAATGCATCCAGTAAAACTGATAGAATTTGCGTTTTACATATTTTGAAGAATGGGTAATACAATACCTACCTTCAATTTAGGAAAAGATGTTTAGATTTAGTTTTTGCACAATTACTTGACTGGAAACGTTCAAGCATATGGTAGTTTTGCATGAAGTTTTGTGAATATTGCATTAAAACAAAGAAATAAATCTGTTCGCAGGGAGAATGACTTTTCATAATCGTTTAGATGATTTCTTGAGATGGATGGCCGTTGGCAGGCTTGAAGCAGGTCAGTCTCAAGCGAAGGAGAGTCGATGGTTACAAGTGGCCCTAAACTAGACTCTCGGTACTGGAATCAGTTCCAAACAAGTAGTACATTCACCTGGAAGGTTACCCAGAGCATCTACATTAACACTGGACCGTTACTTAGCTGTAAGTGCACTGTGACATAGGCGGACAATGGCTTCTCAAAATTCTCGTGACGTTGCTGCTGTGTCTGGAAGAAGAATTTCCAGACAAGCAGTCTACAGCCGTCTTTCACCTACCGCCTTTGGCGTCCAGTCTGGTGCATCCTTTTGACTATGCCCAGCAGGAAAGACCGGGTATTGTGGATATGAAAACATCAGTCATGGGCACCAGAAGAATGGGGGTGTGTTCTTTTCAACGAAGAGTTGACATGTACCAGACGAAGTGTTTCTGGTCGAGTTTCCACCTGGAGAGAAAATGAAGCCTACTTTTATCCCTCTTGTATAACAAAAATCTTTAGAATTAGTCGAAAAGGAATCCTTATGGTAGTAGCATAATGTTGGGCAGACGTACACCTTAGTATGTCTTCGATGCGGGTACTGTCAACTCACATCTCTACTGGAATAGTATGATGGAAACCTATGTGATGTTTTTCTTGGTGCTATGGGCCCGGACTACATTTGTAAGGACGATAATGCACAGTCACATAGAACTCACAATGTTGACGAATTTCATGAAGGAGAGAATATTTGCCATGTACACTGACCTTCGATGTATGTGTCCGGATCACAATTATATTGAATATGTTTGGGAGGGTCTTGGAAAAGCCATTTTTCAGTGTAGCTCCCCTCGAACCCCACAGAAATTAAAAGTCTCACTTTTAGAAAAAAGTTCTTTCTTGCCACAGATACTTATTGACAACCTTATAAACAGTATAACTCACTGTGAGGCTTGTATAGTAGTTATCAGTGGATTCCAAATTAGACACAGATTTCCCGAAGTAAATGATTTATGTTTGATTCAACATTTCACACTTTTTTGTGTAACTTGTATCTTGATTCAGAGTTAAATTCTTTTCCATATTTTTATGTTGCTGTATTCTTTCTGACATTGTGCCGAAGTTCGTGGCAACACAGTAAATTTTATTTTTGTGATTTTATTTTTGGGCAGGAGTGTATATGCTGCGTCAGTATTAAAATTTCAAATATTGTTTTTTTTTCATTTATTTTGCAGTTTTAAAGTTATTTTAATTTGATCCATTTATTCTATTTTTGGAGTAAACTCAAGATACGTTCTAGAGGTAATTTCTTATAAAAACAGGGAAGCGTAACGATTGGCATATTCCAATTTTATGTATGATAATGATCTGCGATACAATTTTATGTATGGAAGAAATATGCAATGTTGCATTGTCGATTGTACTATTCTCTACTCAGTACTCACTAATCAATAATCACTTCTGTGAAGTATTGCAAGATCAATAATCTGAATGTCAGCTGTAATTCGACTTTTCATTTTATGTGTCACTAATTTAAGATTGGTAAGCGATGCATTCCTCCTATTTCTACAAGAAGAAATTCAAAGGTATTACTTTGGAGAACTGGTTGGTCACGCTATATTAGACTTTCTCTTTAAATATATCACCCAAGGAACTTTTTCTCTCTTCTAAACCCCAGTGAGGTGGCGTCAAATTCACGTTGTACGTCTGCTACAGATCGAAATTCGACAAACCATGCTACAAATTGAGCATGTTTTTGCGGTGAAGTAACTTTCACACGAGATTGTTGTAGAACGGAACGTGGAGTTATCTAGTTTGCATTCAATTAAACAAAAACTTTAATCTATTTTTTTTAGAATAAAAAACCGTAAGTGAAAATCATTGTTTATTTTTAATGAAATTTTGAAGTGTAGCCATACTCTCTTTTTGAACACTCTCTATTTATATTTACTAGAAATTATCCATTCACTTTTCTGGGTATTTTATTATGTTGAATGTAATAAATTGTTGTATATTGTATTAATAATTTAAATTATTGATCGTACATTTATTGTTTTCGGCCCCATGACCCCCCCCCCTGCCTCCCCGAGCCGAGTTTTTGCCAAACCCATTTTAGAAAGATGAGAAAGGAAAGAAGCATGCCTATAAAATTTCAAGTCTGTAGGTCTAATATTTCAAATTAGGAATTTGGTGTATCTATAGCATCCCGTAAAACCCGGAAATCCTCTCGGGAGTCTATTTCCACAAAACTCGTTTTCAAAGGATGTCTGCCAAACAAATAAAAATATGCTTACTAAATTTCTAGTCTGAGGTCTAATAGTTCAAAAAAGAAAATTTCCTTTTCTATGCCCCCGCATCCCCGTTCTTAGTGGTTTTTTACTCTACAAAAGAGACATGCGTGCCAAATTCCAAATCTATATATCTAATAATTTTGGGAGATATCATGATGAATGAGTGAATAGGGAAGTTGCTTTTTTCTGCATGTATTGTTAATATGTATTTAAAAAAACTTTTTTAAGCCTTATTTAAAATTGAATAACCTATTCAAAATTTTACAGAAAGCTCACTGTAGTGGCTGTTGTAATTCGAGATCTAGAAGGCACTGTTATTTCGCAGGATCCAATATATAGCGTAAGTAGTTTAAAATTATTTTACTTACGAATAATCATAGCTCATGGTGATGAGTTTCCTTTTCTGACTGCTATAACATTCTCGTAGATTTAGATATAAAAAAAAATTGTTTCCTTAACATTTATTAAATTAATTATAATTTGTGTTTCAATTTTATAATTAACTTACAGTGTCGATTTCATCAATTTATGAAACGGTAATAAGTTTTATCACATAATTTCATTAACGGACACTGATACTTGTTTGACAGTTTTCAGTTTCTGTTATAAAAATTACTTCTTTAACTTTGGACTGGAAACTGATTATTCCCAAAGATTAGAGTAATCTTTGGGAAATAAAATTAATTGAATAAAATTTCTCTATAACTTTTCAGTTTCAGTATTAATATATTATTTCTGAAATATTTGAAATAATTAGTTGCCTATTCAGTTGTTTTTATATTAAAATGCGAAAAAATGGAGTACTGGTATGGTGCAGTATTTTCTTTTCTGCTTGTATTTTAAACAATGAAATTTAGTAAAGAAGTTCCAACAAAAAGATTTTGAACAGCAATTTTAAACACTACAAGATCGTTTCTCAAACTGTGGGGCGTGCCTCCCTAGAGGGGCGTCATAATTCTACGAGGGGGGTGCGAGCATATTAAAAAGTCTAAAACAAAAGATTATTTTAAAAAATTATTAATTTACTGTAAGCAACAAACAAAATGCATTCTGACATAATAAAAAATAAAAAACCCATTTACACTGATACAATACACTTATAAATATATTAGTCTATGCAATGTATTTTATAATTAATTTAACAATACTAAGTTAAGAACAAGTTTGCTAATTACCAGCGACCTTATGGGCCTGTATTAAAACTTTTCTTGATAATTTGTGTGGTTTATGATCCCTTAATTGCCTAACAAAAGTTAAGTGATTCGCTCTCCAATGACACCGTTTTTCACGTAGATGCTCATATGGGATGTTTTTTGGGGGGAGAAAAGGGATTAATAAGCAAATCAGCTGAAATAAATAAATCCTTCCCAAACACTGTCAAAGTCCTTTTATTGCATTCCAAAGCCTTCGGAATAATTTCATGGTCAGTAATGCACAGAAAAGATCGTGCTTTGGAATGACGTATATATACGTCCAGAAAATGAATGCTTTGGCTGAGGCGCTTAAGAGGAATAAATGCACCGGTGGCAATTAAGAGGCTAAAGCCGTATTGTAGCTTTAGTGTCGAACTATAGTATTATTGAATTCAATACATCGTTATTGTATGGAAGGGGGTGGCGCAATGAAACTTATGATTGAATATTGGGTCGTGAATATTGAAAATTTGAGAAGCACTGCACTACAAGGTATGTTTAAAGAGTATCCGACCTTAAGCAAGAAAAAATACCTTAGCTACTTTATGGGATTCTGATTCTTAGCAAATTCCAAGTAGGTCCCTTGCGTTTTCACACACTTTGCTCAGCATTTCATCCACTGCTACAAACACTCCTGTAACTTTTGGAATGTGTTCATCCCTGCCATCGCGCGTTCTGCCTAATCTTGTCTCTACTCCAAAAACGGAATCCTTTCAATGGAATTTTCTTTTTCGGGAACAGCTAGAAGTCACTAGAAGCCAGGTTTAGAATTGTTAGGCTCCAGTAGGTCATGTGCAACTGTATACAGCAGGAGTACTCAATCTTTTTTCTGCTGGGTCTCATACATATGTCAGCCTTTTCACGCGGGCTGCAGCATGAGATTAAACCCAACATTATAATCTAGACAGTAGAATCTTGTTTTTTTTCTTACCTTCTTCTCTTTACTGTCTATCTTAGGGCAATAAATAATACACTGACGGGCTGGATTAGTTTTCTTCTGTTTCTGCAAAATGTAGCCAACAAAGTGTGTTTCAAACAAATGTGAAGGGGAGGGGGCCATCAGAAGAGCGTTTTCTTTTAACAGAAAATTCTACCGAGTGATGTATTTCAATTAAGTGAAACCATAAAAAGCACATGTGGAATACTTCGGGAAAGACTGATTGCACAGTGTAAATTTTCACAGCGCCCGAGCTCAACTAGGGAAATGCCTGGAAGGGGTTAAATATGAAATACGACCTAAGAAATAATTCCCCTTTATCTGTTAGTCACTTATATTAGTCCATGTTTTGAACTTGATGGTGGAAGGGAATACATGCGAGGTTCAAACACGTTCGAGACATAATCGATTGCTGACAGATCAGGAGAAAATGGTGATCAAGAAATCATCTGTGATTAATCACCCTGCTTCTCGTAAAATAGTCTGATTTCTGAGACTATCTCCGTTTTCCCAGCTGACATTCTCTGTTTTTACACGTGACTATTGAGACAAAAAAAAAGTTTGCCAATGAACTTTACGAATATTACCCTTTCAGCATGTTTCTTTTCTTATATCCCGTTGAATAAGTACAACAGGACTGTTCTTTTCAAATCATTTGAAGTACAAAATAAAACACACTGATCCTAAAATTGGCATAAATTTCTAGTCAATCCTTTTTGGTGTTGCGTTTTCAGTGTTACATACTGTATAGTTGTTGGGGATTTAAAAATCACAATTTCTTCGTATTTAAAAAATTCATTTTTGAAAAACATATTTTTAAATTTTGAGATATTTTCTTTTCTTTTATCTTACATATCATCTCACATTTAAATCATTATTTACTATAAGAGAAAAAAAAAGATCTGAGAATAGTTGTAGTTAATTCTAATGATGTTACTTCTGTACATCCTTAGAGAATGATGCAATGCGACATATCCTTGAGTTAATCAGGATTAGACAGGTGTTGATGAGCCAAACTGCAAGAGGAGTGACGTGTTGTAACACATGCACGCATGGATTCAACGATCACTGCTGTGATATCGACATTTTGTCTTCCCCATGAGCACGGTTTATGCCTGAGTGGAGACGACAAACAAGTTTATTCGGGAAACGCGGCCACATCAAGAACCACGGTTTGTTGTTCGAAGTCACAAGTCCAGAAAATCTGATGCCATGATGTAAGGGCACCCCCTTGGGTACCCTTCTTCTAGATTAACAGTGTGAGCTAGAGGTGTAGGAATAAATGAAGAACTAGAAGCTGCCATAATCTTAATATTACTTTATTAAGATCTTATTTTAAACCAATAACAGATTAGATAATAATATGATATGTGAGAGAATCTACGGTGGCTAAACACACAATATATGATACCGAAATAACGTAACCCGGACCACTATCAATAACTAACTCACCTAAGCTCAATTTCAATGCGAACACAGATCCGAATATTTAAATGGTAACTCCTACCTTAATGTCCAATGAAGCCTCAATCTATCTGATCCTAGCTGAAGTTGCGGTTCACTGGCGTGCAATGGTATTCACCTTGACTAAGGGCTCTTTGTACCGAGTAACCTCTCTTGACTTCGCGAAATACTCTTCACACTTGCCACACGAACTAACACAACACTCCCCAAATGCCCCACCGCTTACTCTAAACTTCTGTTATTTGAAAGCTTCCTAATTTGCAACTTTCCTTCACGTTTTACTTCTTGGGTTGGTTGGAAAAGAATCGCCATTTATTCTGGCGCCAAAGAACCCAAAAGGACATGTTAATGAAAAAGCGCGTGAGTCCGTCGCAATGGTACCGGGCGCAATTGGTATGACACAAAATAGCTTTTGTGGTTTATTACGTCTTTTCTGATAAGCCACAGTCACGTTAAAGAAAATCCTGCAGCCTGTTCTAGGTCCATTTGCTGAATTTTCCCGTTTCCAAAAAGATAATGCTGGATCTCGTTCTACTTCTGTCTCTTGAGATTATCTGCAACAAATTGATAATTTACCGTAGCCGACATTTTCATCAGATCTAGCCCGATTGATGATGTATGGGATGACAAGGGATGAAAAGTAACTACTATCTCTGTACTATGTAATCGTCAGGAACTGTGTTCGAGGGTTTAAGTTACATGTATTGAATTTTTAAAGGAACCCCCATGTTCGACTCACTATAAATGTGTTTAATATATTGAATTATAAATATTTGTGGTCATAATACGCCATACTGAATGACAGCCATCTTTAGAGTTTTGATTAATAAATTATGCATATATTTCAGTCAAATTTTGAATCACATTGAATCTTCCACAACAATTTTACCAACCTTGTAATTTTAATTGCACTTTAACAATTTTTCCCTGTGCAAATGTTTTATCCTCGGTTGTATCTCAGAAGGGAAGGCCATGACGAAGGAAATCCATTTCCGGGTGAGACTTTGTGTAATAGTAGTACTCCTTTAGGGTGTTAAGCTCTTGATGTAATTCCACCGAATGGACACTCAATTCGAATAAAATAGCCTTCGAAATTCATGCTTAGCTTTTATACAATTAAGTTTTAACCAGCGTCAGAGATGCAGTGGCATAGGTGGTAGCGTATCTACTTACCATGCGATTGGCCATTATTAACAAATAATATTTGTTATAAAATATATTATAATAAATATTAAATGATATTTTTTATATAAAATGTTGTATATAATAATATATAAAATATAATATTATAATTATTTATAAAAATTATTTTTTAATTATATAAAATATTTAATAAGTCTTTTTTAAATAAATTCATTTAATTGTAAAAATAATTTTAAACGAATTTAAAAAAAATAAAAAAAAAACACCTATCGCGTGACTTAAACCTTGGCCAGCCGCCTGGTAAACATGTACTCTACCACCTATGCCACATATCTGTCGCTAATTAAAATTTAATTGCATAAAACCTAAGAATGAATTTCAAAGGCTATTTCCCCTGATTTGACTGGCCATTCGGTGCCAATACATTGAGAGTTGAACAGCCTAAAAGAGTACTACTATTGCACGTAATCTCGTCCCCAAATGAACTTCCTTAGTCGTGCCTTCCTCTTGTCAGTGCAAAATGTTTTTCAAATAATTCTACAATGCAAATTATCTATGCTATAGTTATTTTACCCTAAAATTTTGTCACGTTGTTTAAATTTTAATGCTAAAGAAATGTTATACATGTTAAGATTAAGCTTCTTACATTTTTATTGCAGAGTGGAAACCTGTACAGTAACATTGGAGGTCTGATTGGTTGTTGGCTGGGTATCTCAGTGTGGGCGCTTGTTAATATCACTGAACGGACATTTCTGATGACTATTAATTGGATGAAAAAATTCAAGAAGAAGAAACAGGAAATATTTGATGAGGCTTTGTTTTATCCGACTCATCTTAATTTATACCATAAATGATTTAAAATATATATATATATATATATATATATAGATTATTATGTTAAGGCTGTTTTCGGTTAATGTTGAAGAATAGGACCAGAATTTGGAACATTTTTTCAGATATAAAAGAAATGAAAAACTTATATGATATTTTGGCTTCACTATCCTTTAAAGAGCAATTTATTTTATCATACTTCCCATTTTTAACCTAGTTGATTCATTTTTTCTGATATAAAATGTGTTTCGTGTTTTTTCTCCTATATCGTAATGTTAAATAGGATATGCCTTCACGTATTAAAACATGAAAGAAAATATTCATGGAATATTTAGAAATTTTTAAAAACACTATATTATTAACAGAGGTATGAGCTAAGATATTGCAAATTTCCATGGAAATTGAGGCATTTTTCTGTCTGAAAATGTGCTGTGCTTCACGTTTAGTTTAAGCTCTCGTACTTTTACCGAAAACAGCTTTAAACAACGGCTTAAGGCTTTTCAAAGCAACTTAATCATTTATAAGATGAATATTCCCCTATGCAATTTGTATTATGAGTGAAATAGGACCCATCTAATATTCCAATGTCATGAAGAATTAAAGCTGTTATTATAATTTATTTTTAAGTAAAAAAAAAAAAAAGCCAAATTATAGGAAAAATTGTCTTTGTCTTTCTCTCTCTTATTTATGAACATATTAGACACCACATAAAGATAGAATACAAGATACCACACGTTAACGTAAGACAACCACAAAAACATTCATGGTTCCCTCTCGAGATCCTCTCTATTAAAAGTCTTAGTCAACCGGAAGCTATTAAAATCATATGATTTCCAGCAGAACTTTTGATCCGAATACGTGGATGATGTAAAAATGCAATATACTGTTTTAAAAACGCTAGGCTTTCAGTTTTTTGGGAGATGTGGTTACTTTCCGTTAAAAGGTTAAAGCAAAAATTAATTATCATGTGAAGTCATGGAGGGCTGAAGACCAATATCGATTAAAATCCCTTGAAAGAAAAATTAAGTATATATATATATATTTTAATAACATTATTATCGTAATATACATAAAGTAATATACATACATAGAGAAAGATATATATATAGACATAGATGCATTTGTCTCAATTTATATAATATATAGTGTTTGTATATTATATAAAGAGAGTGAGAGACAATGTAAATGTGCACACAAGTAGGTTGAATTTTTTCCTCTTAGAATTGCTGTACCCTGGGAAGTCTGTTTTTCATCTAGACCAGTGCTCCGCAGCCTTTTTATCACTGCGGACCCGTCAACGTTTGATAACTTTATCGCTAACCGCACAGGGTGGGACACGTTGATTGTTTATATTTTAGATTGTTTTGATTTAACAATTTTAATTTAGTTACATTTATAAATATGCCTTCAGAATAAAATATAGTTACACCAAAAATGAATAAAAGTGATTTAACGTGGAATATAAAGTGATTTCCGTGGAGAAATCGAGAGAATTCGAGAGAAATGCACCACTTTAAATAAAATGGCAATAGTTTAATATTCTTTGGGAGGCCCGGCACCATTTGATCCACGGACCGGTACCAGTCCGCGGACCGGGGGTTGTGAATCAGTGATCTAGACCAGTGGTTCCCAAAATTTTTCCCCTCATGGAAACCCTAGAACTTGAAAGTGCTTTCGTCGAACCCCTAAAACTAAAAAGTGTTTTCATGGAACCTCATTCCATACACATACTTCGAAGAATATATCTCAAAATAATATTTAAAGTAGATCAACATATTATGGGCATTTTTTATAAAGGCGATTAAAAAGAGTATATCATTTATTTTTCAAAAATTATAAAGTATTTTTTTAATATAATTAATTCTACTCATTAATAATATTAATTTGTCATCCAAGTGTCACTTATCCATGCATTATTTAATAACTGGTATACGTGCTTACTTTTTTCCACACAAACTGTCGAAGTCTAGGTCTTTTAAAATCAAATACAATCGCATTACTTATTCAGGGTTTAATTTGTGTTACACTTTGTTTTTGTAGCCACTCACGTTGAGAAATATATTTCACTTAAACACAATGTTCTGTGAATGGCATTAAAATGTTTATAGTTGTATGAGAAAACCCTTGAATTTCGTATGAATTTTCAACCTAAAATTTAGATGCTGCTCTTGTTAAATTTAAATTATAACATCAAATCTGTTGATATGTTGTTTATTCTCCTTCATTATAGGTGTTTCTACTATAATACAAAAAGTTGAATTTCTCATAAGAAAACTATTTAGTTTTGCAAGGCACTAACTAAAGAGTAGAAATTATCTCGTGGAATTCGAGATAGTAAACAATGGAATATTCTCAATCTAGTAGGAAGTAAATATATGTATATAAATAAAGATAAAGCATTTTAATATTAATTTATTATTTATAATAATGGGTTAAAAAGTGTTGTATTATAAAGTTATAACGTATAAGTAAAATCTTCAGTTTTAATGAGTAGGACGAGCTACATATACGTGTAACTAGATAAACTTGATAGAGAACGTGAATACATTTTAAAAACATATTTATTTATTTTCTATTTTTTCATTGTGACTTGTGGAACCCCAGGACTCCACAGAACACAGTTTTGGTACCACTGATCTAGACAAATAAAATGTAATAAAAAAATAAAACATTTTCCCATAGCGCAACCAACTTAAAATTTTGCAAATTATACGTATTTCGCTATTTTTTAACATTTTTTTTTATAATTCTTTAACATATTTTTTTCTTTGAAGAGGCGTTTTTCGAAACTAAATACCGTTTTAGAAAAACTCCCATAAAACTCTTTTTCAAAAAAAAATTTGTTTTTACACGAAAGGACAGGTCGGAAATTATTTTTCAACATATTTGCCACCATTGTTCAAGAATTTTTCATATCGAGAAACGAACTTGTAAATACCCTCTTTTAAGAAAGAAACCGTCAATGAACAGTTTTTGAAATGTGTAAAAACGCATTACAAAGCAGTCTTTTTGTAAACCTTTTGTAGTCTCGAATTTTGTGATTCACTTTTTTAAACAAACCATCATTAACAACAGAAGACCACCCACTCCTCGCTTCGTCATGAACATTGGTGCGTCCATCATTGAATTGTCTCAAATCCACTTTCTCCCCATTCCATCAGTCAATACATTTTCATCGTGAACTTCTACAAGTTGACGATGATTTAAACTGGCTTAACATTCCTTGAGCTCAAAAATCGGATTACAGAATGCACTTCACAATCGACGGGATCGGCAATTGTCTTAAACAAATCGAACACTCCCTTTACGTGTAAACACAAACACAACAAACAAAATTTTAAATGCAATGAGCAAGAGAAATATTACTTTTATGCCCATTTAATTAAAATGTCGAAAGACAGCTTTTAAAGCGTGTAGAGAAAAGAATACATTACAGTTTAAAAAACTAAAAAACACCCTTTTATATTTAATCGAACTAAGTTGTAACTTAATCGATTAATCGCCAAATCTGGAAATGGGATCTGGAATTAGTCACCAGATGCCGGATGGGATAAAAAAATAAGGAATCGTTGATCGTGATCAGGATAATGGAACGAAATTATTAAATTACTGTATTGTCATAGGTCCTGCACAAGTGAGCAAAATTTCGAATTAATCTCAACTTTTAAAGTTGGGAAAAATTGAGTTTAAGATTCCGTAACACACAAGTGAAGCTTATAAAAGGTTGTTAAAAATTGGGCACACTTATCTTAATGTAATATAACGCGTTTAATGATTCATTATCCCTAAAGTTCTGCCCTGGCCCACCTTTTCTTCTGATTTTTCATGAAATAGATGTGATGAATGTAGGGTAAGCAATTTCCTCAGTATGCAGTACTCGCTTCGACGCTAGCTAAAATTGAGCAATATTTGGAAGCAACATGGACTGATACAAATATTGAGAGAACGTACAAAGCCTCTTTCACAATTCTGATTTATTCTACAGTAGTTATTTCCAACCAGATTAGTTGAATGAGATAGGGATTTTTCTTCGTGTTTTGCATTCTTTAATAGAACCTTTCTTAAAATGATTTCACTTGTGTAATTTAATCTATTTTTTCAATAAATTTGGTTTTGATATCTCTTTATGCTGTATTTTTAATGATTAGCAGTGTATTTCAATTTATTCTCCTCAAACACATGTAACATCAACTCTTTTTCCCCCTTCGCACGATTGTTTGCCATTGTATCAATATATTTCCTTTGCAAAAACATCCTTATACATTTTGTAAATAAATCTATATTAGTAGTAAGTGGCACAAGTAGCAAACAAAAATGGCAGATTACCATTCCTTGCATATCTAAGAATAAAATAATCATTTCTAAAGAGCATACTAAATTCAAAACTTCATTGATGAGAACATACATTGAGATTTCGAATAGGTGTTGTAATAAACTTTATATGCGTTCACTACTTTCTTCTCTATTACATTTGTAGTTGTTACAGCCACGCGTATTGAACAAGTGTATCATTCCAAAGAAGTTCCAAAGTTATTCCAAAGAAATTGTTACATTAGACCAGGGATGGCGAACCAGCGGCACGTGTGACATTGATGGTACGCCAGTGATCAAAATGATTTGCAATTTATTTCAAAATTTCAAAGTTTACTGTGAAGTAATACGAACAAACGCGAGTGATTGGTCGCGAGGCGGAGGGGAACACACTTGTTTGTTATAACCTTACCTTAATTATGTCGTAGACTACTATTGCTTATGATGTAAAGCTTGACTATGCATAGCACAGTCTATTTCATTGACACAATTGTACTTAAAAGTTTATCTACTTAAAAAGTTTATCTTACTTTTAAGTTATTAAGTTAAGTTTATCTACTTAAAGTTTATCTGACACAATTGTACTTAAAAGTTATTTACGATTTTTAACATGACTAGTTTAGCAAACGAACAAAAAGTGCAAGATAGTAAGCGTAACAAAGAATTTCGAATTTGGAGGAAAGAGAAACATGGCATTATTAGTCAGGGCGACTTGATTGATTGAATATTAACGTCGCACTGTTCAGCTACACGAGGGCTTTTGGCGACGGACCATGTAATTTTGAACCATGGTCAAGTGACGTGGACGACACCTGAGCTGGCACCCTCCTCTCCTAACTACCACACCACACCAACGGGAGGACGTTTCAGCTTTCGACAGATTTAACGAGCATCGCTGCCTTACATGGCGGTCCTTTAGTGGTATTGGGCTCGAACTCGTGACAAGGCAAGCCACGGTCAGAAGTAAGGGTGACAAAGCGGTGTGTGTTTTATGTTCTGGAATAGTGGTATGCAGAACGTCGTCTGTAAAATGGTATTTTGAAACAGATCACAAACCCTCTTGTCAAAAAGAGTGAACCACGGCAAAAATAATTAATTGCTTAGAAATCGTTTGCCAGATGACTCCAATTCAGCATGTATTCTACAAAAAGTAACATCTTACAATCCTAATATAAGTTATTTATCGTCCAATCTGCAACAACAAAAGTCGCACTAATGTTACTTTAATTTGAATTACACGTTTAGTAAAACATTTATAACTATACAGAACAAAAGGTATTTTTTCGTAGTAAACATAGTTTTGTTTGGGTAGTATTTAGTTTTATTATTTTCCCCAAATTATTTGATGGCAAGTCTATACCTCATTAAACACTTCATTAGGAAAAAATAGCACATTGATCCATAAAGGTTCACCCCCTCCCCTGCAGTAGACTAAAGTTCTTATAAGCTATGTATTTACAATCATATAAAATATGTATGCAGGAATTAATAGGAAAAAAATGAGAAAAAACTGCAAGAAACAAATCTTAATAAAAAATCATTTCTTTAATTGTGATCTAAAAATCTAAATTTATTCATAATCCTTTATCTGTAAGTCATGTTGCTTCTGGGCCCAAATGCCTAGATCAAGACCATGACACCCTGCCACTCTCATATAGTTCCACCAGTCCATTCTCCTCTTCACTACCCAGATACCTTACAGATGCCCCAATATAGTCAATGAAATGAGTAAGAGAAGCAGGACAGAAACAACAGCAAGATGAAAAAGTCTTTTCCCTGTCGGCAAGATCCTAATATGGCCAGGGCACTCTGTATAGATCTTGCTCCTACGGACTGAAGGGACAGACCAGGACTATTTCCAGCATAATAATCGTATACGAGAGGGACTCTCCAAATAGAACTAGCTTTAGCTCTGTGAATAGAATAAAAGTTGGACACGAAAAGTTCACAAGAGATGGCAGAAGGAAGAGAATATCCCTCTTTCTCACAAGCAAGTCTGCAATCTCATTTCCGAAGGTTCCAACTTGGAAGGACATCCATTAAATGCAAACTCTGTTTTTCTGTGAAAGTGTAGCAAGTTTGGAAATAACTTCTCGACCAATTTTTTTCTAGAAGCTTCGAACAATTATTTAAGTATTGAATTTCTGCTATCCGTTAAAATACAAGTGCCACTAGTTTCAAAATAGTGGGCGAAAATTAAAGCATTTTTGATTATAAGAAGCTTCTAGAGGAAAAACCGAATAGTTGACAGGATTGCAAAATCTACACCTAAAATCCAGCCCATCCTCGGCTGTAGAATATCTTTACTACCAGTCCTATCTGAGTCCGATTTACTTCTATCAGAATAAAACACCAGGGGAATGGCGTGCTGTTAATTACTTCCAGTAATAAATTTCTCATCATCTTCTGGGTGTTGAGCATGTTTAGAGATACTTGTCAATTATTAGTCATTAAAACTAACTACACCCAGAGAAGTAGTTGGGGTGAAGCAGCTAAAATATCAGTCATTCATTGTCATAATTTATCAATACAATCTATATATTCCTGGTTTTGGTAAGAATAATTCTAGAAATATCTTTCCACAGTTTAAATTTGTAGAATTAGTACTTCTAGAGGTTTCATGAGTGAAGGAGTGGGTCTCTTTTATTCTGTATATATATATACAGTCGGACCTCTGTATAACGAAGTTGCTGAATCCCGAAAAAAAGTTCGTTGTATGGAAAATTCGTTATATAGAATTTCATTCTTTAATATACTTTATAAACCACATAAAACAAATTTTAAATTCATAAACACTATGTATCAAAAAAGCAATTATTCACATATTTTTTAAAATTAATATATGCTTATTTTATATATATTATCCATCAAAAAGGAAAGAAAAACTGCAAGGAAAACAAGAATAAATAATGTCGAACAATTCACTGTATTTTCAATTTTAAGAAAATAATTTTATACTAAAATTGATGAATTTTAAAGACATTTTATAATTTAAAGCACACAAATAATATTAAGCATACATTTTATAATTAGAACACGGGGATACGGGACAACTCCACTGAGGGTGAAAGATGATTTCGAAGATGCTTCTGGTTAACTGGGCAAGGGGAGTTAAAGTATGCACTTCTTGGATGAAACGTCCAGAACTATATTACTCTCGGCGAGTTAGGATCTAATAAAACCAGTTAAGTGTTTATAATCATCATGAAATGTATTAAAGAGAGAATAACTTGAAATTTTTGCAGAAATACTTTAAAAAAAAAGGAAAAACAAAAATTGAATGACAGAAGAAAAAGTTCGTTACATAGAAAGTGCACTTCGCTATATAGAAAAATTCGCAATATAGAGGTTCGTTATATAGAGGTTCAAACACAGTAAAATTATTTTGAATTCTAATATATATATATATTAGAATTCAAAATAGTTTTACTGTGTTCATTGAAAGACTGTACTATAGCAAAATGTTTTCTTGGATACTTTTTTAAAAAGTAGTGGGATCCAAAAATGCTATTGCGATCTGCTTAATGCAGCAATGAAATACATTTTGTATCAAATATTTAGAATCTATTTTCCTTTATTTGTAAATTTGACTGCTCTTATGATTTGGTAGTATCGTATAAATTAAAGAAAAAATTAAATGATTCATTTCGTCAATGGAAATTAGCATGATCCTTCTAACAATAAAGAACAACACAAAAGAAATTTAAATAACAAAAGATTATTCAATTATAAATAAATGACCACGATAATGTTAAAAGTTCATGCTTTTAGTTAGAGTTTTATTTCATGTAGAAAATCTCTATGAATAATATATATAACAAAATTTTTTTTATTAAAAACGGATTTTTTACCTTTTTGTATATTACCATTGTATTAGAGCAAGCCAACAACTTCGCAAAAAGAATCATATTTCGGAATATATGCACCTTTATTATCTTCTAAAATAAAAATAATTTTGATTAATGTTTATGGAAACGTGCTTCTTTGCAATCTCAATTTTTTGAAAATACATTGTTTAAAGTAAATTGTCAATCTTTCGTGCATTTTTTAACTACATTAACAAAGAAAATTGTAATGCGCGTGGAATATTTAATGTACAAATTTATTGATGATAAAACTTCCTTGAAATATCTTTTCTTGATTTTGTAAAAAATGAGGAAAAGGAGGTAATACAAAATCATGTTATCCTTTAAATAAGTATTTACCTTAGAGCAAAAATATTGTTACGAATTTTATGTAAATAATACTTTAAATGTGTAAATAATTTATATCTGGATGTGTGTAAAACGTTTATATTACTCTATGTTGTACTTATTTTATGTTAAAATTGTAATATTCACAAGCAACGCCGTTCCTTACATTATAATGGCGATATAATGGCAAAATCTTGGTAATAGAACCAAGTTGCCGTCATTTTTGGCGACCACATTGGGGACTTAGGACCATTTTGGCGAGTTCGTGACCCTATGGATTATTCTGGAAATCAATGGAGAAATCTACTGATATCACGGTCCATGACGTAAGCGGATTTTTACCGAAGGATCGGCGAAGTCTACAAATTTTGAGTCGCTCGCCGAAATTGGGTCAGTTTTGTTTTGACCGTTGAAGAGTAGAATTGATTTGAACGAAGAGTCGACCAGCGATTAGTTGTTATTGCGGCTGTTGTGTAGGATGGGCGAGTACTTGTGAAGAATTTTTACATACTTATATTTCAGACACTGATAGTTGTGTCTTAGCGCCGTAGAAGGTGTAAATGAATTCTGAGATTTACTCAGAAAATTTCAGTACTGTACCCTGTATTTCAAGGATTGTGTTTCGACAATAAATTTCCATTGCTCCTGAAGAACTGTCTTGCTTTTTGAGACTGATTTGCATTAAATTCTCGAACCCCAGTCTTCGTAATAATACTATTTTAGTTTGAAGTAGTTGCTTGAATAACTACTTTTTTTATTAGTCTCAATTGTAAGAATATTCACCGAGATATTCTTTTTTCTTTTCATTTTGTATCTTTCGTACTGCTATTTATTTTCAAAAAACTTTTCTAAAAAAGAGGATAATAATTCTATACAAATACGACATAGTTGACAAAAGAGGAATATTTTTAAAAAGAAATATTAAATAAAAATTCAGTTTTTGAGTTTTGATAAATCTATTATACTTTTTATATTATATATAACTTACTACATCTGGTATTTAACGATTGCAAATGAAAATATGATATTGAAAATTGGAAAAAAAAATTCACTTTTAGTTCAGTGAAGAGCTTTTGAAACTAATATAAAAGGAAATGCAAATCATTAATAATTATTTCTCACCTCCCATAATTTGCAATAACACATACACTGAAAAAAACTTAAACTATTTAGAATTGTTGTGTTTAAATGACTTAAATAATATTTCGAGTTTTACTGTGAATTTAAATTCAACATATAATATTAACTGTTCCTCATACAAACGAAATATTTGTTTTATTTTAAGAGTGATTTAATGCACTCTCTCTTTTAAGTTAAAATGCTGTTTTTTGTTTTGTTTTAATTCCATGTAAAAATAAACAAATCCAACATTCTTAAACATAACTTCAAGTTCAATCTGATGTACTAATTTATTTTATATAGCTGGAGAATATTAAAATGTTGATTGGATTGCTTCAAATGAGTGCATAAGGCCGCTAAATTTATGCAACAATTTAGTCATACTGAAATGTAAGTAGTTAACTCGCAGGACTAAAACACTCTTGTACTTAAGACATAATCATTTTAGTTTTGCGAAAAATGTTTTAAACAAGTGCTAGCAGCTTTGTGCCACGTGAATCTCTTCCAGCAAGGGAGAAAAACAGCAATTGAAGGGTTCTACAATATAGTTACTGTTACAGTTTTTTTTATGGCATGAGGAACAATGTCTATTCACCCCTTTCCACAGTTTCTTTTTACAGAAGCAATTTTCAAAACAAACAGGATGCTTCCATCACACAAAAGATAGATACATTTGATGGTATTGGTAAACGGCATGATGAAAAATAATTATTTTATACAGAATACTTATTGAATAGGAATAGTAAAGAATAATGAGAATGGAATAGAAAGAGTATTTAGTACATTATATAAATGAACTTACAAATAATCAATTAATAACTAAAATACAAGTTATTAATAATAAAAAATACAATTCCATCCAATGTCCTCGAGCAGAAGTAACAATATCAAGCAGTGGGCTTAAATTTCAATAGGGTAACGTTCGAAAATATTCTTTTTTAAAGAAAGTATACTCATTCCAAAAAAATTTGCGTGCCAAGAAAAAGTGTTCAAAATTTTAAAACGAAATTTTACATATGTAAGTTCTACTTCGATATAAGTAAGTGATTAGAAAATCAAAGAAAAAGGATAATTCATTTCAGAAAAAAGTACAAATGAACGGAAGTTTTAGTACTCTGTTTGACCCCCTCTAGCGCAAATGTACAATGCGATACAAGTGGACATTGAGGCTCTCAAGTTTTGAATGATGTCTTGAGACATTTCGTAAAATATTTGATGTAAACGTGCCTTTTGTTTGACAGAACTCGTAGACTTTTCAATTTGCCATCCCAAATGATCCCAGATATGATTGATTGGTGACAAATCTGGGAATCAAGTTGGCCAGGGAAGGGTAATAATGGGGCGGACCCAGTCTTGTGGCTTCCTTGCTGTGTGTGTTCCAGCATTATCTTGTTTAAAAATGGTTCCTGGGAGCCCTGCCATGAATAGCAACACATGTGGCTGAAGGATGTCATGGACGTGCCACTGGGCTATCATAGTGCCATTTATCAATATTAGGGGTGACCTTGTATCGTAAGCAATGACACCCATACCATCCCACTAGCAATGTGAGCGGTGTGTTGCTGTAAAACGAAGGCAGGATTGAGGCTTTCACTAAGGC
>BMAV01008325.1:29190-48365 GCA_019973955.1 Trichonephila inaurata madagascariensis
GTTACGCCACTGGTAGAATGGTCATTTACACAAACTCATAGCTGGAAGTTATAAGCCCGAATCATGGTGACATTAAACACACACCATGCAGAGAAGCTTGTGCTCGTCAAATTTTTCTTGACTCTATGTCCTCACGTTGGCAATGCGTTCAAGATTGGAGAATGAAGTTTTAGCTTAGGTGTCATCCTAGTTACTTAATCGTGTCTCAAAATTATCATCAGCCCTCATGTTGAATCAGTGTCACATTATTAAAATTTCAAAATTGAAAAACTAACTTGTTATTAGTTGGATTCTCAAGTAGAAAAAGTAGTATCTCAGTATCAAGATATATATAATGCACAAGAGTACGCGATTAGAGTACCACATATTCAATTCAATGCCAAACTGCCGTCTGATCTTCTTAATTTCATATATACTGAAATATTTTAAGATATTTTTAACATTTAGAGTGTACTTATGTGCTCTACACTAGCTTAAATTTTACACGTTTCAGTTTATTAAACTTAAACTTTAGTTTACTTATCAAATATCAGAAGGTTTATTCTTATTTTACATGATATTAGAACCAACAAAAGATTCAGGGTGCATAAAAGCTTTAATTAATTTTGCAAATGAGATTCAAATGAGAAACAATTTATAACATTAAAATATGTATCCTCTTCTTCAAAGTAATCCCTTTGTAGTTTCATTTCGGCTTAGAGATAGATTGACTTTTAAACTACTTTTCTCTTTTTCTAGCACAATTTGGATGCAGAAAATAATTTTAAAACAGCATGGAAGAACTCTTTCGCGCCACGTGAAGTTACACTAACAGTGGAAGATTCAAATGAAGGATTTAAGCAAAACAAATGCAACGCAAGAAGTGCTATCTGGTTGGGACTAAAAGGCTTTATTTTCGTTGCATGTGTGATGTGTTTCTTCTATCAATCGGTACAATTCTACATACAGTACAACGCATATCCTATTAAGACAAGTATCATGATTACTTTACCTAAGATATATATGAAGCCGGCAGTAACATTTTGCGACAGAAATCCGTGAGTAATTTTAACGACATCGTTTCCGATGTGGTGTCCCTGTTTTATATATATATTTATATTTAAAAATAAAGACATAATTCATATATATGTTCATAAATATCTGTTTAATTGTATTCAAGCTATTACACACATATATTTGTATGTATTATATACATATATTTTTAAGGTATCTGACTACGTTCGGAACCGTGATTTTAAAAGGGCGCATAAATGGATAATTTTCATGATATTTAGTGTCACTTAGATTAGAATACACGTATAAAATTGTTTTAAGGACATTTTGATAAAAAAAATTTATTTAAATACAATATTTCAGCTAAAAATTAACTTAGAATAACCTTTCTTCAAAATGCCCTCCTTTTGTGAAAAATGCTTTTATTATAATACTATTTTAGCTGTAAATAGCTCAGACCTCTGTACAGAGGCTCAACTATGATTTTTGAAAAATTCACAATATTTTCAACCATTTAAAATAATTATCGGCGTTTTTTTCTTAAATTTTCTCCCCTCTGTTGTCGTAAAACATGGATAACCCTCCTTCTAAGTTATATATTTCAAAAATTCTAGTTGAGCTTCTGTGCAGAGGTCTGAGCTATATACAGGCAAAATATTATTATAATACAAGCATTTTTCGCAAATGGAGAATATTTTGAAAAGGGGTCATTCTATGTTCATTTTTTGTCAAAATATTGTACTTAAATAATTTGTTATTGTAATACTATTCTTAAAACAATTTTATATACATTTTTTAATTTAAGTGACACTAAATATCATAAATATTATCCATTTATACGCTTTTGCAAAATCATGGTTCCGAACGTAGTCGGATACCTTAAAGTTAACATTTTCTGATTGATAAGAATTCGTTTGCTTGGTTGATATATTTATTCAAAAATATTTCATTTAACAAAAAAAGCTAAGGTCCATCGGTGGAAGATGCCACATTTAAGGATTTTTCGATTCGTACATTGGAAATTAAAATGACAAGCGATGAAAAAATAGTCTTTATTTTTCAGTATTTAATAGGTTATGTGTACAAGCTAATTCTCTTCTTAGTATGAAAATAAATAAGGAATTTAATGTTAAAGAAATTCATTTAATTGTGGCATGTTCCCTCATATACGGGGGACCGTAAATAGCTACACTCAGTTATTCACTCAGTGCAAATAATTATCATTGCAATCTTCGTGCAACCATTTGTTGCATTTGACGCTCTGAATACAGTCAAACATGGGACCTTTTTTTTAGCATAAAAGTACCCTTTATACACAGCACACAAATCGTCATAATTTCTTCTCTTGAGGATGACAAACTGACACGTCTCTTTTTCTTCTGCTTCTTCGAAGGTTTCTTGTTATTTGTTTTGAATTTACCCCCCTTTTCTAGCTTTCTTCGGGTCTTTTCCCGCATAGTTGCTTTCCTCTCTGATTCAGTTAGAACTTTTGCTGTTAGTTTTTTTTTACGCCCGGATGGTTTGCATTTTCTGACCAGAGGAATAGGGCTGTGCGGGTAGAGGCAAACGATGGTGACATACCAATTATCCTTAATTGCATTTAAGTATTATTAATTAAAATAATGATTATTAATTGCATTTATATTTTATATAGTACTACAAATTTTTTTAAAAAAAAGTGTGTGTGTGTGTACTTATGTACGCACGTAAGAAGTTATACTTCTTTGGCGTAACAAGACTAAAATCTTTCTAAAAATCTTTAGCAGGACAATCTGGGCCAAAGACGAAAGGCGGTCACGAGCAGAGTTGAACTATACTAACCTTCAGTCAATCGGAACAGCCAAACCTGAGCTAATCACGATTTAAATAAATTTAAACACCCCCGCACAGGGACAATAGGACCAATAATATGGAGAGGGGGTCGAAGGCGGGAATGATCTGTCCCGTTCTGCATATTTCTAGACATATTTCTATTCCGTTCCTACGGAATGCAAAGCAAAGTTTCGCTGACGCGGATGTATAGCTCAGTGGTCGAGCATTCGGCTGCATATCAAGAGGTCTCCGGTTCAAACCCAGGTGTCCGCTTCTTCAGGGAAGTGAAGAGAAATATTTTTCTGAGAATTTCGAAGGTGGGAATGATTTGTCCCGTTCTGTATATTTCTAGACAAAGGATTTTCGCATCCGTGACGGTGCGCGCGTGCATTGTAAAAATTTACCCTCATCCTAGTTCTCTAACGCCCCAAAAGAAGTATAACTTCAATAAAATTTAAAGTTCATTTTATTTTTTTTTTATTTATGAATCATAAGGCGTCTTCCCCCATGTATAGGGGGAACTGCCACACACGCTTATTTCCTTATTTGCTACAGTGTTATGGTCGCCTCTACATGCATCGCATGTGTAATAAGTAACTCATTTATATAATGCTAATATCCTATTTAAAATAACAAATACCTTTATAAACTTTAAATATGAGGAACGGAATATTATAAAAGTTGTACCCACCAAAGTTATTAAATGCTCACAAGATCGAAAAATAAGGCCGATTAAAGACGATTAATTCAGATAAATTCCCAAGTCACCCTCAATGTTGGACCAGACTCTTCTCAAAAGTGGCTCAAAATTGACAACTATCGATACATAAAAGTACTATTAATAAACTGGCGTCTTATCCCGAATTACCTTATGTCTATTTCTTGTAAATGAATGTAAAATACATATACACTCAGCTCATTTGTTAATTTTTACTAAGCCAGCATTTCTCAAACTGTGGGGCGCACCCCCTTCGGGTGTGTAATAATATTACGTGGGAAGCGCGAGCATATCGAAAAGTCGAAGATAAAAATTATTTAAAAAAATTATTAATTTACTGAAATGAAGCAAAACAAAATAAGTTCTTAACTATGAAAAGTGACATAATGCATATCCTAGTACTAAAAAAAAGGTAACTTAAAATTTTTATTACTTAAAAGTAACTGAAAACATTTATTACTTAAAAGTAACTAAAAATATTTTTTACTTAAAAGCAACATATACAAAATTTAATTCTTTATTTATAATTTGTACGATTTATAAATAAGGTTGTATGTTATAGTTTTAGCGTAAAAGTACATTAATATTGCATTCAATATATTTTCATTGCATGAGGGAGAGTGTGCGATGAAAGTGGTATAAGTTTATTCTCTTATAAGTTTATTGAATGAGGATAAAGTTGGTAAAAGCTACTTGAATTTCGTCGCCTAGCTATCAGATTTCCCGCTAAGTAAAAAGTAAAGCTGCGGTGAGCAGGATGTATTTTCCATAGAACACATAGCTCTTCTCTCCTTTTTTTGATTCCTACTATTAACTCTCTATCTATATATATATATGTGTACATATATTGTTAAGGTATCCGATTACGTTCGGAGCCGGGATTTTGCAAAAGTGTATAAATGGATAATATTTATGATATTTAGTGTCACTCAGATTCTAAAATGTATATAAAATTGTTTTAAGATTATTAATACAATAAAAAATTATTTAAGTACACTATTTTGACAAAAAATGAACATGGAATGACCTATTTTCAAAATATTCTCCTTTTGTGAAAAATGCTTCTATTATAATAATATTTTGCCTGTATATAGCTCAGAACTCTCTACAGAGGTTCAACTAGAATTTTTGAAATATATAGCATAGAAGTGAGTTTATCCATGTTTTACGACAACAGAGGGGAGAAATTTTAAGAATAAAACGCCGATAATCATTTAAATTGGTTGTAACTCTGAAAATAATGTGAATTTTTCAAAAAAAATTGTTCAGACTCTCTGGAGAAGTCATTACTTTATATAAGCAAAATATTATTATTTTAGAAGCATTTTTAATAAAAGGAGAACATTTTGAAAAAAGATTATTCTAAGTTAATTTTTGCCAAAATATTGTATTTAAATAACTTTTTTTGTCAAAATGTCCTTAAAACAATTTTATATATGTATTTTAAGCTGTGACTCTAAATATCATGAAAATAATCCATTTATACGCTTTTTTATAATCATGGTTCCGAACGTAGTCGGATACCTTAAAGAGTGTACAGACGAATTGGTGTCCTTTATGACAAATTTTTGAAAAATGGTGTTAAGTGTGTCGAAAAATAGTTTCCAACAGGTTCTTTCAGGTAAAAATAAGTTTAGTTTGGAAACAGATTTTTTATGTGAGTTTTTCCTAAATGGTACTTAGTTACCGAACATGCCTCGTATATCTTACCTTATGTACAGCATTCTTTATAACTCGAGATCAAGGTCGATTCTGAAGTGATCAGATTGAAAAAAGATATTTGTGATAGAAAGAGCATTGTTCAGTAAATTATGGAATTAGTTTTAGGGTTTTATATATTGCACTAAATTTTAAATAACCATCATGTTATACCTGAAAAATAAATGGAAATTATAAGAATTTAAATGACAGTGATTTATAAATGACTAATATGAATATAGAAAGAAAGGATATTTAGCTTAGAAAAATGAGCAAGGGAAAAGTCAAAAACATTAAAACTTATTCAGATTGACCAAATGTTATTATTATGGTTATGAAAATATCTTTATGAAAATATTTAGATTAAAACCAAGATTTTGCTCTTTCCTTACAGAAATATTTCTTGAAACTGTTTGTATATTTTTATTTTAAAATAAATTACACTACTTAAAATACTTACCTTTAAAAAGTGGGAAAAAGGAGCCCATATACTGGAAATAATGAATTGATAGATTTACTCTTGAAATCGGATAAAGTGTAGTGAAAACAATAAAAAAACGTAATTTACAATATTAAGAGCCATTTTCATCGAAAAAATAGATAATACGTTTTTTAATCATGTGTTATAATACAAAGTGTATCAGTTCAACGATTACAAAATTTCAGGATAGATAGTGTATATGTAGATGAGATGAAGAATCACATTTCTATCGGAAACGCATTGTTATCGCGGTACACAGAACACAAGAAAGACAGGACAAGAATGTAAGAAGAGAAAATATGTTTATTATTCGATTCCTACTATTAGTTCATTCTCTCTCTCTGTATATTTATTTATATATTTATTTATCTTGTTCAAATTTTCAATCGTTAATAAAATACTTTCTATTCATTCAATCAAGTTCAAATAAATTTTTTAAACTTGCAGTAGATGACATTTGATGTTAATACAGTTTTTTTCAAATATTAATTAATTAATTTAATTAATTACTGGTTTTTGACACCAACTTAGATTCATCTCTGTTGTTGTAACAATGTAACTGTTAAGGCTGTTTTCGGTAAAAGTACAAGAGCGCTAACTAAACGCGAAACACATTTTCAGACAGAAAAATAATCCAATTTCCATGGAAATTTGCATTATTATAACCCGTACCTCTGTTAACAATATAGTGTTTTTAAAAATTTCAAAATATTCCGTGAATACTTTATTTTTTTGTTTTAATACGTGAAAGCAAAGTCCGTTTAACATTACGGTATAGGGTAAACAATGCGAAACACATTTTATACCAGAAAAAATGAATCAACTCAGTTAAAAATGGGAAGTACGATAAAAAATGCTGCTCTCTAAAGGATAGAGAAGCCAGAATATCATATTAATTTTTCATTTCTTTTATCTGAAAAAATGTTCCAAATTCGAGACCTATTCTTCAACACTAACCGAAAAGAGCCTTAAAACAAAGTTCAAAGTTGGCGTCGAAAATCGGTTTTTCAGCCAAACTAGCCAAACCGGGTTGTGCAGCAATGCAGACAAATCATGTTCTTTATTCAATTTCTACTATTAGTTCACTCTCTCCCTATATATATATATATTTATATATATATCTTAGTCAATTTTTTAATCGTTAATAAAATACTTTCTATTCATCCATTCAAAATAGGAATTGACTTAATTTTTTTTATATTACTCGTTCTTAGTTGCACTAAATGGCTTTGGCTTGTGTACGGAATAGATGGCGCTACGTATGCCAAAACATCAGATAGTGGTGCAGGCACTCACGCGAGCTTTGCTACAGCACTTCACCTGTCGACAAATTGGTAGTTGTATGGAACGTTTCACGAACACTGAGCTCGCTGATGTGCATCTAGCATATGGGATTGCTGATTGCAATGGAAAAGCCACACATCGGTTATACACTTAACGTGTCCCAAAAGGCAAACTACCAGCCACGTCTTCTCTGCAAGCTTGAACTAGAGATTGCCCGACAGAGGATCCTTCATCGTTGATGCACAGGAAAGTGAGCGAAGAGTAAGAACATCAAATGTGCTGGATCTAATACAAAACAATCCTGGTACCATTATGTGATCTATTACTATTCATGTCGGGATTTCTCCCGTATGAACATCTGTCAGATATTACATACTAACGACGTGCACCCTTATAACCTCGACATGCACCCGTATTGTCCTTTTAATGTTATTTCCTTATTTTTTTATGTTCTAAGGATAATAAACATGTTTTCTCTTATACGTGTTATATATTTGTTATGTTTTGTGTGTCGTCTCTACCGTGCCAGGAAAACATTTCCGACCATGTATTTCTATGTGATTTCCTCTTGTCTAGGCGTACTATATATATCCCGAAAGTTTGTAACTGTTGAAATGATACACCTACTATACCATTTCCTTAGCTGTAATTAATTATAAGGACATCAAAATGACTGATTGCTACATTAAGATAGTATTAGTGTTATGACGGATTTTCAAATCTATTCTAAGTTTTCATGATCAAAGATTATCATTATAGATGTACTGTTAAAGGATGCAGTGGGGTTGACTGTGTAATGGGATGAGTTTTTAATAATAACAGTGTTTGACATTCTGAGGAATAAGATAATCAAAGCCGAAAAACTTACAAACAGAATTGTTTTAATAAGGCTTGAACTGTTTTCTGGCTTAATTATAACTTGGTGGGGCGTGGGAACATCCTGTTTTGAACATGTTGCAGTGATATTCGTAGGAAGGGCAGAGGATTGATGGAAGGGATGGAGTAGGAAATTTATATTCCCTCCCGCCTCTTTTTCAAACATGTTGTGGGTGAGATAGCAGCACGCTTTTGCCGTGAGCAGTCATTTCTCAAACACTCGGCTGGTGATTAAAGTACAACATGTCTTTCGTCGTCCAATAACCCTCCACGGGGTCATGTTCCTGATTGGAAATAAGTTTTAATGTGGATGGATGCCTTCCGAGTAATGGGGAATATCTCCAAAGAAACGAAAGGACCTCCGAAAACCGTTAGAATATCTGTTGTTGTTGTTACTTATTACACTTGGCACAGAGAGAAAAAAGCTAGATCATGTCCAGAAGACCATTCACCAATAGAAAATCATACACCATAGTTGTATTCTCCAAGATAAAGTTTTTCTCAAGCCCTATACAGGACAGCAAATGTTCCGATGAAGCCTGATGAGCATTGCATTTCAGGCATACAGGGAAAGTCTTTTGACCCTGAACAAATGTTAGTCCCCGTGTATGATCACTGATTAGTCTAGTAATAGCTGTCTGTAATTTCTTATCGCCTTTTAGTTCCAGGGCAGCCCCAGGACCATTTTGTTAATATCAATCATGATTAGGTGGTGCTTTCCAAGTCCTGTTTTGTCGGTCTTTAATTTCGAGTAGATTTCATTATATGTTAGTAAGTCACTACTATCTATAAGATCATTGGAGCCCTTCTTGACCAATTCATCGGCCAGATCATTAAAATAAAGGTCTACATGGGTGGGGATCTATTGGAGATGTATGCTATTGTAGGTGGAGTAAGTCTTCACGTTATCAATGATATTCAGGCCAATTCTGTCACCGATGTTTCGCCAACTGCTCAAGTATTGTATTGAAATCTTACTATCTGTGAATATTCAAATATTACTTGTGCCCTTGATTGAAATCATGTGTTCCAGTTGATGTTAGAATATCTGAAAATGTGGAACGAGTTCGTGGGTCAATTATGGCTGGTATGTAACAATCCCACTCTCCAAGAAAGGGATCTTGACAAATTGCGGTTACAACAACATGGTGGCATAGCTCACACCTCTAGGGTTTCCATGGGTATTTTAAGAGCAGCCTTCCTCGAATGACTAATGTCTGCGAGGGGATGAAAACTGCCCTGCGTACTCACCTGATGTATCTAATCCAAATTACTTCCTAAGGGTTTATCTCAAGTCTCTAGTTTACAAAAATCACTCCAAGACCCTGGAAGAACCACGGAGCAACATCCGAGCCGAAATTAACAATATTCCGGTCGATATGGATGAAAAGATGACTCAAAGGTTTCAAAATTGACTGCATCAGTGTTTTGATAATGCAAGGAGACATTTAACAGACACTATGTTTAAGATAGCTGATAACTCTACGGAGGGGGCCGCGAACATATTGAAAAGTCACAAACAAAAGATTGTTTATGAAAATTATTAATTTACGGAAAAATAATACATTCTGACATAACAAAAAATATACACATTTACACTGATATAATACACTTATAAAAGTATCAGTATTACACCATGTATTTTATAATTAATTTAACAATACTAAGTTAAGAACAAGTTTAGAAATTACCAGTGTTCCCATGGGCTTGTCATACAAAAAATTAAATACAAAAATTAACACTTATTTTGATAATTTCTACGGTTTGTAATTAATCCCTTAACTGCCGGTTAAAAGTTACTCAAACCCTTTCCCAATGTTACCGGTTTCCACGTAGACGAGGGTATGTGATATTGGAGGGAGGAGAAGGAATAAATAAGCACATCCTATGAAATATGTAAATCCTTCACAAACACCGTCAATGTCTTTTTATTGCATTCCAAGGCCTTCGGAATAATTTTATGAATAGCAGTGCACAGAAAAGATCGTACTTCGGAAAGACGTATATATACGTCTGGGGCAATTATCATTTTGGTAGAGCGATACGTTTATATACCTCGGTGGCACTTGAGGTTGAAATCAAGTTGTAGCTTTAGAGTCAAAGTTATTGAATTCAATATATTATTATTGTATGGAAGGGAGGGAGGGCGTAATGAAAATTATGACTGAATATTGGGTCGCAAATAGGGAAAGTTTGAGAATCACTGGTTTAAGATTATGTAAATTTAAGTTCCAATGTTGCGTGATAGGCCGAAAATAACATTGAAATCGAAAGAAACATGTAGTGTGTTTAATGGCATTTTTAAAACAGGAAGTTCGCACACCCCACTATGTATCATTTTTTTAATTTTCAGGATTCCAAGAAGCGAATTTTGTGGCCGCTATCCACACCTTTGTGAGAAACCAAACAATTTAATTAAATTTTGCCAGAATGAACCTCACTTCTGCAAGGGAAATGTTTCCAATTTAATAGTATGTCCTTTCTTTATTTTTCAATTCCTACTTTTAATCCACATCCTCTGAATATTAGGGGATATACATAAAAAAAATTCAACTGGAAAATTTAATTTGTTAGAGCTAATTAATGAAATCGGTACTTTAAAGTACCGTCAGCACACAACGGTCTAAAATATTCTCATAATACAAAAAGACCAAATGACTTTTTATGACGAAGTTTTAACTCTTAAACATGCTAAATAAACATAGACCACCTACATTTTGTGGCACAAAAAAATTATTTTTGAAAATTATAAAATTTTTAAAGTTACTTTTGTTACAACAACTACAGGTTTTATACATAAACTTAAATTTGATGAAACTCAAAAAAACAAAAAACAAAAACAGTTTTTCTTTTCATTAATACATAAAATACATTGCATGTTGTACATTTTGAATGGGATTTAGATTGGATGCTTCTTAATGCACAAAATTCACAACGACCCCAATTCGAAACAAAAAATGGTCAATGACATCCAAGATTTTCTCAGCGAATATCGTCAGAAACAGACAAGTTCCCTTTCCTCCTTTTGGTTGTACAAAAAACTTATTCATTATCGTTAGGTTTGAGTCAACCTTTTCGTTTCAGTTGTGCTTTTGATTTTGTGAATAGTCCTTTGGTTACACAACGCCTATATTCCAAAGAAGATATGTTTTCTGGCAAATCTTTATAAGCTACATATAAATTGATAAATTCAATTTCCAGCATAGCAAAGAAGAGCATGTGTCACCATTTTTTGGATTTTTTGTTCTTATCGTATAGTGCACGTAACATGTCAGTCTTATCAACACCATCCATGTGTTTATTGTAATCTTTTACAACGCTGTGACATCAATCTTAGTACCATTTTTGATTTTCCTTTCTCTACACATGTATCATTTCCATGATAGTTTACAGAGAAAGTATACAGGACGATTATCTTTCCATTTGAAAAAGTATATCCCTTGATTCGATATTTGATAGCCGAAGTCTCCTCTTTTCATCTTTTTATCCTCAATGAGTTTAGGTAACCCAGATCTATCATTAGGAACTCTGCCAACACCATATATATATATATATATATATTTGTTTTTAAATATTCGGATAATGGTATTGAAGAGAAATAATTGTCCATAATTATTATGTGATTCTTACCGGATGGACTATTAGTAATTTCACCAACAACATTACCACTCAGTCCAAACTATTTCTTTGATTTATCAATGTCAGTTTGTTTTCCTTGATAGACATCGAACTGATATATGTGTCCTGACATGTCTGCTCTACACCAGAGTTTGAACCTACGTTTTATAGGTTTCTTTCAGTTGAACAGTTCAGAGATGATCTGCCTTTGAAAAGAACTATACTTTTATCAATTGAATGAACTTAAGTGGCCAACCTACATTTCTTAAAATTTTCATTCACCCGAGACATGAATTGTCTCAATTTGTACATTTTATCTTTTTTATTTAATGGAATAGATAAATTGTCATTCAGATGAATATTTTATAATATTTTATGGTATCGATTATATATATACGCGCGTGTGTCATAGTTTGTTGAACGATATTTACTGACGTATCTACATCCGAAGACCAGTATGAATGATTCCTAGGCAGTTTATGATTTCCGAATAAAAACTGTAAGCCAATAAATCCATATATCTCATTAACAGTTACTGGCCTAGCTGAATTCTGCTTTTGAGTGAAATCGAGGTTTGTTTGAAAAACAATATTTTCTATGATATCTTCATAAATAAATTGTAAAAAGAAATCTGTTGGTGTAACCAAATGCTCAAATATGGTATCAACAAACCCAGAATTTATGGAAAAAAATTAGAACTTCGATTTGGACATTTCTTTTTCTCCATTGCCTAATCCCTTTTGACTTATTGCATCCTGAATTAGGAAATGCTGTATTTTCTGAATATAAACTGCTGCACCCTGGGTCTTGTTCAATTTCTTCATCGTCTTCTTCAGAATCTGATGAAAATTCCAGCAGATTATTTGCTAGAACTTCTTCGTCTGAATAATCATTTGTTGGTGAATCACTGCTTTCAGATGGTAGGCTCTCTAATAACTACAAAGATCTGAGATCTTCTTGAAGACTGACCTTCTTTTTTCCAAACATTCTAAGGAAGGGGTAAAAAAACCAGCCCCTTGAAAACATTTTTTTGTTGTTAAATATTAGTTACACACAAATTAAAATGCTAATTTTTTAAGAAGAGATATATTTTATTTAATAGAGCGTGTCAAAAAGAAAAAAAAAGCAAGTTAAGAATCAAAGTTTTTTTAAAACTTTGAATTAAAACAATAATAAAACAAAATAAATTGTAATGAGGTTACAACGCAACAAAAAACAACAATAAGCCACACGGACAAAAAAAACAAAGTTTTTGCTCCAACCCCCAGTGTGCTGTCGGTACTTATAAGTACCACAGAGGTATTCAACTGTACAGTTATTTATAAATACTGTTCACTAAAAGTAAATAGTCAAATCGATTACTAAGGTATTTCTAATTATATAAAAAATAAGACACTTACCTTTTGACATTAACCCCTTTTTCGGAACAAAAATGATATCTTCCACAATCCTATCAAAATATCAGCTGAAAATGCAATTTTGGTTTTAAAACTATCCGTCTTCCTCGCTAAAATACTCATTACATAACCCTTGCTGCCGTCTATTCTGGAAAAAGGGAATTGAAAGAGTATTCTTGCTAAGTATTATCAGAATATTCGTAAAAATGGTAATTTTATACACTTTTAAAGGAAGTAGTACTTTTAAGTACCGTTGGTAGATAAAGTATAAAGCGCGCGCGCGTCCTGTAATTTTTTAATTATTGAAAATAAAAAACTCAGGATGAAAATTAATAATTTTTATCTTGAATATTCGTTACATGAACTATGTACTTTAAATACTAAATATATATATGTGTATTTTTGCAAATAAAAGTCAAATTTTACATCAATATTTAATATTCCTCTGATAGATTCCGAAACTCGGATATTTTACTCAAGATAAACGTGAAGAAGTTCAAAAATTAGCTTGGAAACTATTATTGAATTCCAGCGGAGAGCAATGGTCATTACTCAAAGATGGGAATACTCTCGAGTATTGTATATATATTTTATACCATTTCAAAAATTATTTTCCAGAATGAAAAAAAATTTAATTTTTTATATATTTACATTTATAAAGAAATTTTATTTTCACGTTTCTAAATATAGAATTTCTTACTCATTTTTTCACTCACTTCCTAACGTGTAAGTATCTATAAAATATATGCATGTTGTTATTTATTGAATATTTTAACTTTTCAACATTTAATTATCAATGAATGAATTTATTTTGATTTCCTATAAGAATTCACCATCTAATAATGTGTTTGATAAGATTAGAGACAAATTTTTAACAGCGATTTTTGTGCGGTTAGGATAATATTTCTCTCTCTCTCTCTCTATAAAAATTGTTTTTCGTGATACTGCAATAAATTTATTTGGCTTTCTTGGCGATGGCAATGGCGATCATTAAGAGAATGTTATGCTACAGTATTCGCCTGAATATGTACCATCATTAACTCCATTCAGAATGCCCCCCGCTAAATTTAATTTGAAATTAGGCTGTGTTATATTAAGAAATTTATGAATTTCTGTTGGACTGGTACAAGATTAGTAGAGAAAATTATTCAGAAGTATATAATGTAGTGTGAAATTTTATCAGGAGGTACGGAATGCGAAATTGTATGTATATCAAGGATCACAATGGACACTGGAGTGGACTTGGATATGCCATTCGTACTGAAACGTACGCAATTAATTCTAAGATAGGCATTTGTAATGACTAGTAATAAATTACAGGGGTAGAGTTTTGAAAAGGTCTGTCTATGTGTAACAGCGAAGGAAAGAATATTTATTCATGGAAAATTGTATGTAGCTTTTTCAAAGAGCAGAGGCAAAGTCGGAATAAAATTCGGCGTTATTTAGATGAAAAGGTTATTAGAAACATTATTATTAAAGGGGCACTAAATTGAAGTACAAATTAAAAAAAGAAGACTGGAAATTTATTTTTTCCCTGCTTACAATTTGTTGAAAAAAAAAAAAGAAATGCATAAAAAGTGTAAATTACTGTTTTACAATTTGAGATATGAGAATGAACAGTTGTATAATTTGTACAATAGGGATTCGCCCGCAGCTTGAATTTGGACTGTATCAAAATTCATTTCTTTCTGTACTGTTAAGGTATCCGACTACGTTAGGAAGCGTGATTTTAAAAAAAGCGCATAAAATTGGAATTGTTATGATATTTAGTGTCACTTAGATTAGAATATATGTATAAAATTGTTTTAAGGACATTTTGACAAAAAAAATTATTTAAATACAATATTTTGGCAAAAAATTAACTTAGAATAACCCTTTTTCAAAATGTTCTCCTTTTGTGAAAAATGCTTCTATTATAACAATATTTTGCCTGTATATAGCTCAATTTTTGAAAAATTCACATTATTTTCAGTTACCACCAATTTAAATAATTATTGGCGTATTTTCTTAAAATTACTCCCCTCTGTTGTCTAAAATATGGATAAACCCACTTCTAAGGTATAAATTTCAAAAATTCTAGTTCAGCCTCTGTACAGAGGTTTGAGCTATATACAGGCAAAATATTATTATAATGGAAGCATTTTTCACAAAAGGAGAGAACATTTGGAAAAAAAATTATTCTAAGTTAATTTTTTTGACGAAATATTGTATTTAAATATTTTTTTTTTGTCAAAATTTTTTATACATGTATTCTAATCTAATTGACACTAAATATCATGGAAATTATCTATTGATGCGCTTTTTTAAAATCAGGGTTCCAAACGTAGTCGGATACCTTAAGATTTAAAATAAGAATCTTTTTAGATTTAACAATGGGTTATACATTCTGTAAATTAAAGAAGGAACTATTAGAAAACAGAATATTTTTAATCCCTTAACGCACAGTTTTAGAAAAAATCTGGGGAAAAAATTATTTTCTTAGTCAAAAGAAAATACATTTTAAAACCTTATTTGTTCAATAATACGAAAAAAAGTACTAAATCAATCAAAATTTTTACTTTAATTTTGAATTTTGGTCTACATTGCAGATACGAGCCGAATATTGCAATCTTGCTCGTACATACACGTTTATTATTTTTCTTTCCGAAATTCTGTTACGAACAAAAATATTTACTTATACTTATAATTAATATAAATTATATAAAAATGATCTTTCAGAAGTTAAATTGCATTCTAATGAATGATTTTGATTAAATAATCAATTTCATTACTTTGTTCAATGCGTAACGAAATCTCCAAAGTCTGAGTAGGAAACTCCTAGGGTTCCGTCGTGGCCCGCGTGTCATGAGTTCGTACCTAGTACTACTGATTGATTGATTGAATATTAACGTTGCTCTGTTCATCAACACGAGGGCTTTTGGCGACGGACCACGTAATTTATAACCATGGTCAAGTGACGCGGACGACACCTGAGCTGGCACTCCCCTCTCCTAACTACCAAACCACACCAACGGGAGGACATTTCAGCTCTAGACAGATTTAACGTGCATCGTGGCTCTACACGGCGGTTCTTTAGTGGTACTGGGATCGAATTCGTGACAAGGCAAGCCACGACCCGATACCTATACCACTCGGCTACCGCTGCCATCTAGTACTACTGAAGACTCGCTGTATAGAAGAGCGATGCACGTTAAATCTGTTGAGCTTTAAATGTCCTTCCGTTGGTGTGGTGTGGATGTTAGGAGAGGGGGTACAAACTCAGGTGTTGTACTCGTCACTTGATCCCGTCGCCAAAAGTCCTTGAGTAGCTGAATAGTGTGACGTTAATATTCACTCACTCACCTTAAGATTACGGAGGTCGTGTTAGCCTAGTGGTTATGGCCACGAAATCGTGGCGGGAGTGTTATGGGTTCGGGTCCTGATGCTATTGAACAGCCACCAAATGGAAACTGCCGACGCACATTAAATTTTTCGAGGGTTGATGTCACTTCCACAGTTGGCGTTGTAATTAAGAGAAGAGGTGTGTCACTTCAAGTGTTGTCACTTAACCGAGGTTCAAAATTACGAAGTCCGTCAGCAAAAGCCCTTGAGTAGCTGAATAGTGTGACGTTAATATTCACTCACTCAACTTAAGATTACGGAGGTCGTGTTAGCCTAGTAGTTATGGGGTCACGAACTAGTGGCCGGAATGTCATGGGTTCGAGTCCAGGTGCTACTGAAGAGCCACCAAGCAGAAAGAGCCGACGCACGTTAAATCTTTCGAGGGTTGATGTCCCTTCCTCAGTTGGCGTGGTAATTAAGGGAAGAGGTACCAATTCAAGTGTTGTCTCTTGACCGAGGTTCAAAATTACGAGGTTTGCCACCAACAGATCTCGAGTAACTTTATAGTGCGACGTTAATACATCTCACCCAAAGATTTTACAATAAATAGATATCTGAACCCTACCACGGAAATGAGTGCAGAAACAAATATATCTTAAGTTTCGTATTTATCAAATAGCTCCAAAATCAGAAAATACGTAATTTTGTTTTAAATGTCATATTTTCCTATGTACACTGCTGGTCACCGTAAATGCAACACCAAGAAAGACAAGAGATAGCACAAAAAAATTTATTTTGTAGATAACATGTTGACCAAGTACCAAATGATTAAATTTATAGACTTCTGTGAAGTGTGGTTCCTGCCAAAATCAGTAGCCAGAGAAGCCGCCATTATTGGAGATCACCGCTGCCACACGCCTCGGCATTGATTCAAAGAGACTTTGGATGTATTCTTAGAGTACATCTAACCAAACAGCTTCCACACGTTGCCAAAGTTGATCTGGTGTGGCAGCTGGGGGTGTAATATGGGTCAATCGTTGAGCAACCATGGACCGCATGTTTTCTATCGGCGAAAGATACGGAGAGCGAGCCAGCCAGGGAACAATTCAATCTGGTGATTCACGAAGAACCTTTGGACAATGGAAACACGTGTGGTCGCGCATTATCCTGTTGGAATATGGCTGTGGTCAAGCCCTGAAGGTAAGGAAGGACAACTGGCTCCAACGCCTCAGAGATGTAGCTCTGGCTGTTTAAAGTACCAACAATCTTACTAGAGGAGTGCGAGAGTGATATCCAATACCACGCCTTACCATTATACCAGTGTGGCAGTGCATATTGCAGCTGTTCTGCATCCTCTCTCCACGGTATCTCCAAACTCGAATCCGACCATTGTGGTGTTGCAGACAGATGCGTGACTCGTCAGTAAAGACAACTTCAATTCTGCCACCTACATCCTTCTTACATAGCACAATTGGTGGCGGAGATGTCTGTGGTTCTGCGTCAAGGGTAGACCTAGTAATGGACGTCTTGTGGACAGACCACTCTGCTGTAAACGGCGTCGAATGGTACGAGCAGACACTGAATGATGCTTTTCAGACTCAATGTGCTGTGTTATAGTTCGTGATGTGACTGAGCGATTCGTCACTGCCATGCGCACAATTTGCCTGTCCTCACGTGAAGTGGTGCACTGAGGAGGATGCGATCGACCACGTCGGTCCGTCGTATTTTCCTGCATCCAACGGTCACATATCCGCATTACATTTGTTTGGTTTCGTCCAACACGACTACCGATTTCCCAGAAACATAATCCACACTCTCGGTAGGCCACTATCCTTTCTCTGTCGAACCCGGATACTTGATCAAAAGCTGATCGCTGTTTTCCACGAGACATAACTGATCGTGTTTTGAAGAAACCACAAGAAAAACACAATTGCCGAACTTGAAATCGTCCAAATCTCCAAGCCTTAAATAGCGCTTTGAGATGGCGCCACAGGCGCGCGTGATGTGTGTCTGCGCTGAAATTCTAATCATTTTCATATCTCACCTCCGCTAATGCATGCTGTAAATTTCAATTTGTTTGCATGGTTCCTTCAGGGGGTTGCATTTACGGTGGCAGTGTATATATCGAAAGATTTCCCTGAGTGTGACATTAACTCTATCCAAACTATTTTTCTTTCAAAGAATTTAATACAATTTTTGTTAATTAAAAATAAATATTTTTTCTTCGGTTTCTCTTTATGTTTATTAATGCTTTACGAATAAAATTTTTCCATATTGTAATATAGGAAAATCACCTTTGTTGACGATGACACGTTTAAGACCGTAGTAAAGTGTTACTCGGCAAATCTTCACATCAACGACAAAAGTGAACCAATAATAGGTGAAATCAGTGAGTATATTCAAAGCTCTTACAATGAGAACTAAATGTGAACAGCATTTTTTAAATTTAAATTATGTTAATTTTAATATCAGAATCTGTGTGTTTCGAATTATATACTCTTAAAAGATTAGATTGATACGTGTCGAACTCGAAGAAAAGATCCGGAAATAAGTAGGGAAAAAATGTTTTTTAGTACACTTTTCCATTAAGAGAATATTGTGTAGAAGCCTTATATACTATTTGACTATATGAAACTATATGTTATGTACCATTTGTTATTTTTTATATAATTTTATTTAGATATTAGTTACAAAATTATTGAAATTTGACTTTTCGCTTCGAAAATTTTTTGAATTTTATGAATGACTAGGAGCAAAAGCAAATAACATTGACGCATCCAATTCCATCAATCTCTTACATTTTGAAGCCAAAGTTATTTTTTAAATTAATATGTATGAATTTATTTTTAGGCAACATTAGAGTTTGTCATAATCTTCATAATAAAAGCCAATATTTATCTCTAATTTCTCCTTGTTTTAGTCTAGGTAAGCAATCATTTGTCTGTGATAGAAAAAAAATCAACAAAGTTTAAATATA
>BMAV01008326.1:18393-30859 GCA_019973955.1 Trichonephila inaurata madagascariensis
CGTTCCTACTGCAGTGGGTCGATAAAGGAGTACCAAGCTTGATTGAGGACTTAAACACTGCGGGTCTCGCTTCAGACTGAACACCTGATCGCGACTTTTGCTCATGCACCTCAGCGCCCCATGGGCACATATACAGTAGGGATTTGCACAGTAGGTCTTCATGGGCTGTTACGCCGCTGAGTTTGAGTTAAAATGCAGTTTAAAAGATATGCGATTCGTTACCCAATGTCACCATTTTCCACTTAGGTGCGTGTATGTTATGTATTGGGAAGGGTGGGAGAAGAAGGAATAAGTTAGAAAATCCTCTGGAGAAAGTAAATCCTTTGCAAACGCTGTCGAGTTTCTTTTATTGCATGCCAAAGCCTATGGAATAATTTTATGGATAGCAGTGAACAGAAAAATCGTCCTTAGGGGGGACTTATGTATACTTCCAGGGCAAATAACGCTTTGACTTAAGGAGACGTTTATATACGCTGGTGGCGGAAAGTCGTATTATAGCTTTAGCGTCCAAGTTTAATATGTTGTTTTTGTTACTAATGCCACCTGATCTGCAAGGGCTAGATCAAGGTCCACGAAATTCATCATCGCAAAGGGCTAAGTGACGCCTGTCGTTAGCTATAGCATTGAGCACCATGCAGGTGACACAACTATTTAGCTCAGTTTCACCCGAATTTTTGGGGAAAACACCCTGGGTGTGGTCAGGAGCCTCCCACCTCTCTTTCCCTTCCATCAGCCTCACGAGAGGATTTGAGGCTCGACGGCTATTTAAAGTACCCACATGTGGCGAAGGCACTATATACTTACAAACATCCATGTCTTCTCCGGAATTCGACTCATGGCCCTACGGCACCACAGTCAGCGTCACTAACCACTATACCGGAGGGGCGACGAAGTATAGTATTATTCAATTAAATGCGCGGTTATTGTATTGAGAGAAGGGGGAGGCGATGAAATTTGTGATTGAATATTGGTTCGCAATTATTGAAACTTTGAGAAGCACTGATGTGTACATATTTATAGCTGTATATAAATATGCAACATTACGCACATAGATCAGGTTTCCGCCACTTCTGGCATGCGGGGAAATTCTCAGAGGCACTCTATCCATTCTACAAAATTATCAAATTAAGCTAAGCTATGCTATCAATTCTCTTTCAATCTTACGCATTTGCTCTAATTTCAAGGTAAGCATTAAGGTATCGACTACGTTCGAAACCGTGATTTTAAAAAAGTGCATAAATGGATAATTTTCATGCTATTTATTGTCACAGATTAGAATACACGTATAAAATTGTTTTTAGGACATTTTGACAGAAAAAAATTATTTAAATACACTATTTCGGCAAAAAATTAACTTAGAATAATCATTTTTCAAAATGTACTCCTTTTGTGAAAAAGGCTTTTATTTTAATAATATTTTGCCTGTATAGAGCTCAGACCTCTGTACAGAGGCTCAACTATGAGTTTTGAAAAATTCACATTATTTTTAAAGTTACAACCCATTGAAATAATTATCGGCGTTTTTTTTCTTAAAATTTCTCTCCCTCTGTTGTCGTAAAACATGATAAACACACTTCTAAGTTATATATTTCAAAAATTCTAGTTGAACCTTTGTACAGAGGTCTGAACTATATACAGGAAAAATATTATTGTAATAGAAGCATTTTTCACAAAAGGAGAATCTTTTGAAAATGGGTCATTCTATGTTCATTTTTTGTCAAAATAGTGTACTTAAATAATTTTTTATTGTAATACTTTTCTTAAAATGATTTTATATACATTTTCTAATCTAAGGGACACTAAATATCATAAATATTATTCATTTATACTCTTTTGCAAAATCACGGTTCCGAACGTAGTCGGATACCTTAAGTCGATCGCGATCAACCGGTGACCGCCTTCACTAAGACCTAATAATAATTTCATCATATGAAGGTCCAGAAATATTTTAAAAATAAGGAGAAAAAAATCGAATCACAAGAGAAAAAAATTCGTTATATGTACTTCGCTCTTTGAAGGTCATTTTACGAAGAAAATCATGAAATTTTCTTAATTCCAGGAAAAAGTTCTCTAAATAGAGAAATTCGGAAAATAAAGGTCAGTATAATGGAGCTCCAACTTTATTGTAGACTTTCTGTTAGCTCACTACACCTACCTACTGGGTGGACCGCAACACCTTGAAAAAATTAGAAGTAGCCCGTACCCTGGAAAAGTCTGCCCATCCTTGCTCTAATTCGTTCGGTTTGTTACGAAAATACACGAGTATCTCGGGTAGGAGTAGTAATGCTAACCTACTTGCGATAAAAAAGTAAATCTGTGCGATAGATAAGTAAGTAAAAATAGGTAAGTTACGATACCTACTTATTTTTACTTGTTAAATATATTGAAAACATACTTATATTTCATTCTCTTCATTTCTTATTTGATTGAATAGGTTAAATTGATACATAATACAAAACATATGTCCAGTTTTAATTTTTACTTATTTATATTGAAAAAATATTTAAATTTTATGCAGCTCATTTTTCTTTTAATAAATGCTTTTAAATGATGTATAATTAGTATATGATAAAACTAAATCTATATTATTCATCTCTATTCCTTAACTCTGCATGCATTGCCACGGGAATCGAATTATTTCGAATATTTCCTACTGTGTGGCATCATGAATCTTACAGGTTGGCACGCCACAGCTGCAAGGTGGTCGTTTTCTACTGTAGATCATAAATTTAATATTAACATTTAAGATAAAAGATGTTTTTAATTTTTATGTCATAGTAAACTTAAGTTCTGGAACACCAATATTCTTTACAGCAATATATAAAAACATAGCTTATAACTGATCAGGTACTACAATTTTCTTAGATTAATTATCATTCAGCTGTTGAAGATGGTGATAAAATTAATAACACTAAACATTGTGTAAGTTACACTTTAAACGAAGATTAACTTACTAAAGTTTTGAAATCATTAATTTTGCAATAATTCTTTGGTTAAGAGGACATGGAACGATTTACGCAAAAATTTTTAATTTAAGGATTTTTAAAAATTGTTTGGTTGTCTCCTACGTATGTATACTATGTTAAACAGATTTTGTGCTCAAAATTTCATGAAAAGCTGGCCATGTAATTTTTTAAGAAAAAAAAAACTTACATTTTTTGAAGTGATTTTAAAATGCTCTTAATACAAAAATTGACGTACATGCATGAAATTTGATTTACAAGGACGTCAAACTATGTATAGTAAAAGTTGGTATGGGTTTTGTGTTAACGTGTTTGGTATTCATACAATACTTCTTTTCATGAATGTTTATTGAAAATTCTTTATAAATTGTATAAATTCTGAGTTCAATTAGTTTAAAAAAAATTGCTTTTATTCAAATATGCATATCAACTTTTGTTTCATGTACTATTAGCAATAAATAAAAAAAAATTCAAAGCATTAGGCGCAATAGAAAAAAGCCTTAGCATTTTAAACGAAGACAAACTAATTATTTTTTCTTTCTGAGATAAGTCAGTTTAAAGTTTTGATTTGCCATAGGAATGTGAATAAAAACGAACGTGAAAGCTATCATAATTCTGTGTTTTTTAGTTTAGGGCTTTCAAATTTTGTGAGGTTATAGAAAAGTATATAAAGAAAAATTTATGCTAAAAAAATTAAATTTGATTTTTTGACCGATTTTGGTCAATTGAATCGTACTGTGTCTCCTTAAATTGGTACAATCTATGTAAATTTTAATTACACTTTTTTAATATATTAGTCATAGATCCTACTACTACTTAATTTATTTGATTAAAGTTAAATTATTAGTTTTTTTTTTTTTACATTTAAAGCAAGTCTTGGTATACTTCATGTATATGAGGAGAACTTTTTTAAATTTCTTTTGAGAACAAGTTTTTTAGATAGATTACAATTTTCTTCCTCAATACGTTCGTTAGATTTTTATTTATATCTACCTTAAGGTTCAATTACATATGAACAAATGAATGACGGAAGATTTCATTTGAATATATAACAAAAATTCAAAAATGCCTGAAGTAAGTCTTAGCATTGTATGCTAAAATATAACAGCTGAATATTTCTAAAATTTCACATCTATATCTATCGTCTAGACATCTAAACTCGTTTTGAAAAACCTTTCAAAAACATAGATGAAAATATCACTGAGATTGTGAAAGAAATGGCTATCTTATCCATAATAAATCCGTCTTGTTGAAAGCATATCCAATTTTATCTTTCGAGCTCTTGTGTATGCTTTTCAGATATATAAGAATTAGACATAAAAAATATAAACAGTAGTTGTATAAAAATATAAATATAATATTCTGTGTATTATATATAAAAAAATATATAATACACAGAAAGATAGAGAAGTCACTGAATACTTTTTGTATTTTAGACATTTCATTCCACTTCGAGTGTCTAGAGAAATATTTGATTAAATGTTTTATATTATATATTTTATAATATACATTTGAATTTATATTTAACTGAAATTTTCATGACTTCAGATGATGGGGAAACACCAACAAGCTGGAAAATGAAAAATAAATATTTATTTTTTAAAAAACAAAAAAAGCTGTAAGCATTTTGACTCTTTTACAAAATATTTGTAAAATTATTCTCAATATTTTTATAAACTTTTGTTGAAAAAATATTTGTGTTTATTGAGATTTAATCATTCCTACACACACGCTTCTTAAGCATTCCTAAACATTCCTATATTTTATCACATTTTTTTTGTCATAATATATAGAACTAAGACTTTTATTTCACAAAATCTGCATCTCTGTTTGCAACATACAAGACAAATTTTCAGAAATTTAAGGTATCCGACTACTTGCGACAACTTTTTTTTTGTTGAAAAAATGGAGATATAAGCATTTTTTTTTTTGTGATTTTTAGATTTATTTATTATATTTTAAGGAAAAAATAGTAAAATTAAAAAAAGAAAAGAAATTGTCATTATTAAATGGGGAAAAAACTGGTGAAAATGTACAAAAAATTATATAAACGGGGCCCACTCTGTACAAAAATGTTTTGAACAAATTCTCAATTTTTCAATTTTAATGTTACTTTGTTATTCATGTTTAAAATGACCTTCAGGATAGTAGATATTTTAATTTTTACAAAAACTAGAGCACTTTATCTTAGAGACTATATGAAATTGCTTAAAAAAAACAGTGATTATATTCACATAAAGGACTGTAAATTTTGAAATAATACAGTGATTGATAAATCTGAAGAACAAAACACTTCTACTGTTATACAAAACACTTACAAAAGTTTAAATTATTTTCAAAACTTTTTGAGAAATCGCTGTCCACGTTTGAGTTTTTCGAAAAAAACACATTTCGAGTAAAACGCATTTTAAAGTTTGACATCTTGTGTAAAGTTATGGCATCTTCTTTAGTTAAAACACTTGTAGTTTTTGCTCTAGTGAATGGAAAACAAAAAGCTTGGTATTTTTATTAATCTAATAAGATTATCTGTAAAATAAAATCACAAAACAAATTTGTCAATTTTTGAATAGAAATCATGATTTTAGAGTAGTCGGATACCTTAAAATAAATATTCTAATTTTTGGCCAACGTATTCTGAAAGTTTTGTTTACAATATACACTACACTTCTGTTTTAATTAATTTCTCTAAAAATGGATGCAATTTTTTCCCTCTTCAGAATATTTAAACATTTTAACAATGTTTTCAAGCTGTGTAACAAATTTTCATTTTAAATATTCATTTTAGATGTTTTAGTGTCTTTTTTTTTCCAACTTTCACTTTTTTTTCTTTTATAAATAGAGCATTTATTCTTAAAGAAAGAATAAAAGGCGATGTTTATTAAATGTTCCAAAATCACGCAAATGATGCTTTAAGGCTCTTCACAATTTCTTTTTTTTTTTCATATAAACTAAGACTACCTCTGGAAAATTTGCAATAAACGAAATTTATCTATTCGATATTCGACAAAATGAGAAAACGAGGCAGAAAAAAAAAAAATTCTAAAAGTCGTTTACTCGTTTAATAATGAACAATTTAAGCTGTACTTGGAGTAACAAATCAAGTCAAAAGACTGTCATTTCTGAAATGGCCGTTAGGGTTAAGTACATCTACTCATACTAAGAATTTGATTATGTTCCATTTTTTCAAGGCTTCAAAGTTACTTTTTTTTTTAGTTCTTGTTACTAAAACTCATTTTCAAAGAAAAGAGATGTCCTTCAGTAGCTGCTCATAAAATGATCATTATTTTTTATTTGTTTGATTAAACTAATTTTAAAACAGAATACGAATCTTTCCTGCGATGATTTCATTTTGTCTTGACCATTAACAGAAAATAAAACATTCATTCTATAATTAATAAGTTTGAATAAAAGATTGGTAAATGCTTTAAGTTGTCATTAAATATGCGGTCATTCTGCTAGTAATAATCTTCAAAAAAATTTTAAAGTTGATGATGCGGCGGTCTCCACTACAGGACAGATTTCCTGTTAAGTAACTCCTTATTTCATAACGGTCATTAAGTTTATCGTGGGAAAGTATCCAGAAGAGGACAATGCCAACATATAAATTACTAAACAAGTTAACTTTTGACCTTACTTTGGTCCAGGCTTGTGAGAAATTACAAAATTCTCACACCAACCTATGACTTTTAAGTCCATCCCATGAGGAATGACAAAGACTGAATAGAAATATAGGTTACATTCAACATAAGCCACTCTGTATAACGTGTCGTCCTTTGAAGGCGTGATATAATCCACCTTAAAAGAGATACAACATAGTTAATCCTAGTGGCGTAACGTACACCCCCGCATCACGGGAAGCCAGGGTTCTATAGGGTCCAAAGCCTGAGTGACATCAAGTACGTACCCTTTGTAGGATCCAGCTTGTAGCCCAAAACTTGACTTTGCAGAGAGGAGGGGAGCTAATATTCTCTGTTATGCCACTGGCTAAGCTTGAGATTCGTTGACATTCCACACCAGAGTGAAGAATATCTCTTGAATTCTCCAGTTTAATATTATCAAATAAACTTTGAAACCTGCACCATGTCATCTTGAGTACTTCAACGCAGCCTTCACATCAGTGATCAGCACTGTCCTAACACCGTACTCCCCGTCATTTGTAATCATTAAAATTTATAAAAGCAAACTGGATAATCAAATAATCATGACATTGAGTTCATGGCTGATATTTACTTTTTAAAGATTAAAAAATTAAATTCAAATCCCAATCTGAAAGTTGCATAGAATGAAAGCATATAATTCAGATTTAAAACGGAAGACATTAATTTAGGTGTCATCTGATTGAAACTAAATCATGGGGTATATCCTTGACTGTCCTCGTGTCATACAGAGATGTTACTTCAAGTTAATAAATCATTTCTCCATAATTGTCTAAGTAAAATATTCTATAAATAAGTGAGGAACTCTTAAGACAACTATGGATAATTCAGTGAAGTTGGAATACGAGAAAATTGTATGAAACTAGTTTTCTTAGTATAGGATTAATTTTCATTGTGATTTTCTTCTAAAATTAGTCAGGGTATGTAAGCATTGGTCTCAAATAAAATCAGGGAGTTGTGCTAAGTAAATGAAACTGGAAAGAGATGTGCTTGCGCTTCCGAAAATTGATATCTATTCAAATTTCGTGCAGGCTAAATAAGAGGTCCACTGGCAGAACTTGAAATCTCGTTTGCTCTAAATACGTGATAGCGATTTAAACTTAGTGATTATAATTTATCTTTCAGATTAGATACTACGGGCTATATATATTTCATTTAGGAAGACTTCCAAAGAAACGAAGAAGGCCGTATTAATAGACTAAATTAAAACACAAGGTCGTGTAAAAGGACTGCAGGAAGATGATTGAATTTCTTGTCATGGAGTTGCAGAAATACATTGCTGAAATGAATCGCACTCACTGGTTATAGACAGCAATGAGAAAGGAAAAAATGTTGTTCAAAGAAAATTAAAATTCATCCACACATGGACTACCACTACTGATTGGTAAGACCATTGTAGGCTCAAAATAGTTTTTGTGCATCGCACTTTTTTTCTATTGGCTCCAGAATTACAGCATGCTTTTACAAATCTCAATTGCTTAAGGGACAGCGCTTCGAATTATAAATATATATTTTAATGTTCATGACACTAGCTTCAAAACACAACCATCTACAACTATAGAACTTGATCGCCTTGGTGGACAGAGTGAAAAGTTGTAGTTTTCTCAAATGAGAACAGTTTTTGTCTTGCAAGCCAATGAAGGTCGTATGTTGTTATGATTATGTTGTTGTTATTTATTATGATATCCAAATCACTGTCCTCAATATTTGAAATAATTGTACGGCAATTTTCACATCAAGCGGAACTGACTGTGTTGACAGTTTGTTGGCTATTTCGGAAGCATTTCCTATATAAATTACACTTGTCCCCATTCCCACAAGAGCCAGTCAACGTGCTCTAGCGGATCAACTGATATTTCTCCTAAGGCAGAACTTCGCAAACTGTGGGGCGTGCCCCCCTTGGAGGGCGTGATAATCATAGGAGAGGGTCGCGAGCATATTGAAAAGTTGGAAACAAAAAATTATTTAAGAATATTATTAATTTATTAAAAGTAAACAAACAAAATAAATTCTGATATAATGAAAAATAAAGAAAAGTCATTTACACTGATATAATACACTTTGATAAATGTATCAGTACTGCACAATGTACTATAGAACTAATTTAACAGTACTAAGTTAAGAACAAGTTCAATAATTACAAGTGACCACACGTACTTGTGTCATTTATAAAATTATATGCAAAAATTAACACTTATCTTGATATTTTGTGTGTGTGTGTGTGTGGTACTGTTTATAAATAATCCCTTAACTACAGATTACGCGCGATTCACTTCACTATGTCCCCGTTTAGCACATATGTACGCATATGTGATGTATTTGAGGGGGGAGGAGGAAGGGAATATATAAGAAAAAAACCTTGTGAAATAAGTAAATCCTTCACAAACATTGTCAAAATCATTCTACTAGTATTTTGCATTCAAAAGCCTTCGGAATAAATTTATGGATAGAAGCAAGACGTAATTATATATGTCCGGGGCAATTTACGCACTGTCTGAGCGAGACTTTTATATATCCCTTCGGCGGAGAGGTTTAAGTCGTATTGTAGCTTTAATGTCAAAGTATCGTATTATCGAAATCAATACATTGTTATTATATGGAGGAGGGTAGGTGATGAAAATTGTGATTCAATATTGGGTAGCAAGTATTAAAAGTTTGAGAAGCACTATTCTAAGGCAGCGTTTCTCAAACTGTGGAAAGCGCCCCCCCCCCCTACGAGGGGGGCGCGAGCATATCTAAAAGTCGAAAATAAAACATTATTTAAAACTACTATTAATTTACCGAAAGGAATCAAAACAAAATACATTCTGAAATAATAAAAAAATAAACTATGCATTTACACTGATATAATACATTAATACATGCATCGGTACTGCACACTGTATTTGATAATTAATTTAACAATACCATGTTAAGAACTAGTTTAAAAACTACCAGTAACCCCATGGGCTTGCTATTTTTAAAATTATATAAAAAATTAAATACTTATCTGATGATTTGTACGGTTTATAATTAAATTCGTTTTTTATAGATTTACTTCGAAGTATATTATTATTGAATTCAATGCATTGGTATTGTTAGTATGGAGGAGGGGAGGGGGGTGAGAAGAAAATCATGACTGAATATTGGGTCGCAAGTATTGAAAGTTTGAGAAGCACTGTTCTATGGAATAGGTATGAAACATATTAGAGCGATACAACCAGCATGGGCCATTACAGATCTGACCGGCCACTTGCACAAGCATGGAACTCATTCAGGTGAAAGGTGTTTCATGCTTGCTGCACTTAGTCGGAATTCAAAATTTTTAGTCTCAAAATCCTGGACTTATAGTGGTATTTAGTATACCACCATTTGGCAAACGGAACAGTTTTCCTCCGACGTACTTAAAAACGTAACTTTGGGACTTAATTATATATGTTATAATTTAACAAATGCTTGGACTAAAGTTTATTTAATAAGCTAAAATCTTCTTTGGAACTTCATTTTCTACCATTAAATGTGTCAATATAACACACATACACAAGCACACATATATAAACTGCTGTTTGTAAAAAATGCAACACCATGAAGAAAAAATCAGAATTAAATGAAATTTAATACACGAACGACTTTAGTACAAATAAATGACGAAATTTTCAAAGCAAAAAAGCAATATTAAGTGTCCAAAATCAGTATTTGGTGTAGCCTCCCTGCGATGCAATAAGCGTTTCTATATGAGGTGACAGGGAGTCAAACATATTTTGAATGTCTGCTTGTGGAAGAAAATTCCATATTGTTTGCATGCGCAGCAAAAGTTCGTCTTTTGAAGCTGCAGGATGCGGATCACTAGCGAGACAACGACCAACCAAATCCCTCACGTGTTCAATAGCCGACATATCTGGCGAATAAGTAGGACAAGGTAGAAGTTGCATGTGTTCGGAGGAGCAGAAGTCTCGAACAGTCTTTGCAACATGTGGCCGTGCATTATTCTGCTGAAAGATAGCTCCAGGAATGCCTTGAAGGAAGGGAAAGAATTCGGGCTTCAGCATTTCACGGACGTACCTGTTGCTATTGAGATTACCCTCAATTCGTCCATGATAGGAAATCGCATTCCAAACCATAACTCCGGGTGTTAGGTCACTATGTCGCTCGATAACGTACTCTAGAAGGCAGCATTCAACAGCATAGAATCTAACATGAATGCGACCATCATGGTTCACCAAATTGAAGCGTGATTCAACTGAAAAGACAACTTGGTGCCAATCAGCTTGCCAGGCTCTGCGCTCATGAGCCCATTGCAGACGCAGCCGTCGATGGTTTGCCGTGGGGTGGATCCTGTATATAGGCACCCTTGCACACAATCTAAAGTGCAGTAGACGTCAACTAATTGACAAAGTCAACATTAGTACACCTGTGGCAGTAGACCAACGTGCTGCCAACTATCTTAAGGAAGCTGTACGGTCATTCACCGCCATGCGGAACAGGTGTCGATCGTCGCACGCTGGCGATACCTTCCGTCGCCCACTGCTAGTTTTTCGAGTTATTCGGTGTTCATCGGTCCACTGCTTTCGAACTCGCATCACTGGGGAAATGTTCCGCTGCACGCGAACTTCTAGTGCGCGATAGGAAAATCTTCCTTCTCGAAGGCCGATAATCCTCCCCGTTCAAACTCCGTATGCTGTTGGAATTCTCCTTATTTTTTTTCGTGGAGGCATACTTAGGTTTCACTAAACGTTCGCCAGTAACAAATAATCATCAATTATTTTCAACGTCCCACTACAGTCCTCTATTTATACACTTTCAGCATCAGTTCAGAGGGCGTTGCGCACACCACGCAAGCGCGGTGGCTCTGAAACTTTACTTTTTTACGTAACATCCTATAATTGATATTTGCTACAAAGTTCACTTAATTCTTACCATTCCTTCATTTGTGTTGCAACTTTTTACAAAAACCAGTGTATAAATAACTTGATGATATAATTGAATAAACTGAAAGAAACGACAAAATTTGAGATTACCTAAGATGTAAGTCATAAGGCAATAAAAAAACTATAAGTATAATTATAAATTTAAAAAAATAGTAACAATTATATTCCTCATAAAATTACTTATGACTCAAGAATGCATAATCTGGATGAAGTGTGAGTACAAACAACGAAGTTTGTTACTTTTGTTTTCCTATTACCAATACACAATAGTGTAAAAGTTTGCTTGAAATGAACGTGTTTCCTTAGATTGGTATTTAAGCAAAATATAAATTAATTATTAAAAGTATATAAAACTTTTAATCTATTAAAAAATAAATAGTTTCAAATTAGAAATTAGTTTGCCGTCAAATATGGTTGCAGGTTTTTACAGGGATTCTTTAGTTTCATTTGATACATGCGAATTTGTAATATTAATCAATTTATTATTATATTAGTATTGAACAATTTCAGAAAGGTCATGTTGCATCTTTAGACTTTGTTGAATTGTGGCATTAGCTTGCAAAAAATAAGCCGCATAAGAAACCAAACAAATATTAATTTTATGGATCAAAATTGCATTAGAAATAAGCATTTAAATGTGAAAAACAAACTTTCTTTCATTTTATTTATTATTTATTTATTATCTTTTAGAGGAAAAAACAGAACTGGAACATATTTCAGAATCCAAAGAAATGAAGGGTAAATAATTCTCAAAGAAGCAATAGAAGAAAAGCTATCATAAAATAAACTCTTAAAGCAACAAAAAAAATGCATATAAAAATAAAAATGGCTGACCTTTTTTATGCTCCAAAGCGAACTGTTTTATAGTCAAGGGATTATTATACTCTGAATAGTTTTCAAGTTTTCAAAGATTCTAAGCCTTTTATACTGTAAGAATAGT
>BMAV01008326.1:30869-47336 GCA_019973955.1 Trichonephila inaurata madagascariensis
GCTAAACAATATCTAGAAAATACTTTTTTCATATATTTTCATTTAAAATCAAAAGTAAGATAAATTGTTTACTTTTTCGAAGAACACTGTTGCAAATAATTATTTGACTCAGGATAACTGTCTATTGATAACTGACTTTTCTTTTATGTTAACCAGAAAAATTTTGATGAATATTTTTCCTAAGTAATAAGCATTGCATTTTTTGAAACAATTCAATAACTTTTCATCAAACTTGTTATTCTTTGAAAATAAGGTTATTAAAAATTCCACATAAAAATATAGGAAAGACAATTATAACTGATGATAAATAATAAACAAAAAGTAGAGCTCCTTTTATCCTTACACGAATATCTTTTTTAATAAATATTAAATAAACGCTAATATGTAAAACTACCTGAAATTAATATTTAGTTTCTAAAATTCTTCGAGAACTAACTTTTTCCAACATTTTTGTAAGTTTCTTAAATCCTGTCTGGAAATTTACATCATAAACTTTCGTTAAGAAAAACAATATTTAACCATGGTAGTTTCAGAAAAGTAATCTTCTACCTCGAAAAATCTAGCGTAATTCTTAGTGTTTGCCTTTTGAAAAGAGTATTTATTTTTGCCTTAGCTGTGGAAGTTAAAAACATCGTAATTCACCTTACAGTGAAATTTTTCTAAGATTAAAAATCTATTTAGTAATACCTGCTTTTTAAGCTAATATTGGCTATTTTTCAATGCACTTTAAATCCAGAAGCTGAAGCTATAAATTATGATTTATCGGAGCTACTTCAATAAATTTGAGATATTTATTGAAGTAAAAGCTCTGAAATATTTATTATAGGCAATTTCTTCCGTGATTTGTCAATTCTTCACTTTTGGGCAAATTCGCGTAAGGGTTTTAAAAAATTGGTGTTTTAAAATTATACTATTTCATGCTTTCAATACTATTATTCAATAAAGTTGTCATTTTATTGCTCTTAAGAAATTCAATTCATGTTTTAATGTAGTGTTTAAGTAGAAAAGTGGTACGAAATCAGATTGCTGTGAATGTTATAGTTTATTAGTTATAAAAATTGTTTCATTAACTGTTCAAATTCTTGTAAAAAAATAAAATTTTAAGAAAAATAGCCATAATCGTCGATTTATGTAGCTGATGATGATTAAAATCTTACATTGTGATTGATTGCTTATAAACATTTCATTCTGAAGCAACATCAGACCTTTTTGTGGCGGGCTACATAATTTTCAAACATATCAAGGCACCAGAATCGGAATCTCGGAAAGTATGAATTTATACCTCAGTACTGATAATAAATCATAAATTCAGAAAAAACAATAATTGTTAGAAGTAAGAAAAGAAAATGATTATAAGAAAAAATTATGTATTGGCACTTTTAAAATTTAATAAATGTATTTTAATTCCCAAACACAGTGTTAAAAAATCATAAAAATATGCAATATTCCAAACCTAAAATAAAACATCCCAATTAATTACATAAAATTAATAATTTTCACACAATTACTTGATTCAGTTAGTAAGGTCAGTATAATATGGTTAAAAATAAAAATAACATAATTGCTTGGTATCCTATATTCACAAATATCTCTAGTTAATGGACATCTCAAAATTTCATATAAAAAAATAATTACATTTCATCAATTTTTATCGCAAAATATCCTCTTAAAGGTAGTAAAAAATGTTTGAGTGTTTCTAATATAAAAAAATATTAAAATATTTGTTAGAAACCATGAAGAAGTTGTAGATGTTTTATTTTAGGCAAATTTATCTATAAGTATGAGTTGACTGCAATTAAATATAGTCTGAACCTGACACCAAGCGATTACCACCTTTTTCTCGCATTGCAAAACTTTCTGAATGATAAGAAATTGGAATCAAGAGAAGATAGAGAAAATCGATTACTAGAGTTTTTCACCAATAAGGACCAAGACTTCTATGCGAGAGTCATTATGAAGCTACCTCTACAATGGCAACAGGTTATACAACAAAACGGTGCACATTTGATCCACATCGGACAATCGAAACATGTTAAATAAAGTCATGAATTTAATCCAAAAATAATGAATTTCTTTTTCCCCAACCTAATATCTTATATCCCCTGTATTTATAGTATTACAAAATTAAAACTGTATTGTGAAAACAACAATGTGCGAAAATCAACGGTGATAATAGCTTATAAATCTAGTTGGGGCAAAATAGCTAATTTCATAAAAATTTCAAATGTTCATGATATTTTTTTTACCACATTTATTCATTTCAGAACGAAAGTATGCATTATTTCATTGCTGAACTTGCTACGATAGACGCTTTTACAAGCTTAACGGAGTCTGGTATGTCTGTAGAGTTAGCAGTTCTTTTTTTTTTTTAAAATTCTTTTTGTTGAAAATCTTATTTATTTAAGCAGCATGTAAAAAATTACAAGGTAATCACCATTATTTTATGCATTCAGTATATTTTTTTCTTCCAGTTATACAGCATCTGTAAATGGTGTCCCAAGAATCAGTTATAATTAAAATATCACCAATTAAAACAAAGAATCGTTTAAAAAGAGGAAAATTCTGTAATAGTTATTTAATTACTTGATACGTAAATTATTAGTTTGTTCAAAAAGTAATTTTTTTTGAGAAAATGAAAGTCAATTTTCCCATCTATTAAATAAATATACTAACTATACTTTTATTGTTCATTCTGGAACCCAATACTTTTTGCCATCTTTCTGGCAGTAACATGACTCCACGTTTATAAAATTTTTGTTCTTTACTGACAAAGAACTAATTTAGGTGATTTTTAACCTTCTCAGTTGAAGTAAAGATTTTACCTTCTAAAACATTTCGTGGAAACTGGAATAAATAATAATTAGTAGGAGTCAGATCTGGAGAGTACGGGGTATGTGGTACTACATCCCTTTCAAGGTGTGAATGCTTTTGGCCAGTAACCAAACTTGTATGAGGTCTTGCATTACCTTGGTGAGACACTTAACATTTTCTGTATCAATTCTGGCCTTTTTCGGTTAAGTGAATCATACAATTTGTCTAGCTCGGGATAGTACCATTTAGAAGTAACCATCGTGTTGTCCCGTAAAAGCTCAAAAAACAAAACGATTTCTCTGAAATCCCACAAACAAATAGCAGCACTTTTTTAAAAAGGAATATTGTTTTTTGAAATGCTTTGAATTGGTTCATCTTTTTTACTCTATGGTCCCTTGCGTTTGGCGGCCGCGGTAGCCGAGTCGTACAGGTATCGGATCGTGGCTTTCCTTGTCACGAGTACTAGCCCAGTACCACTAAAGATCCGCCGTGTAAGGCAGCGATGCACGTTAAATAAGTAGAGAACTGAAACGTCCGTTGATGTGGTGTGGTAGTTAGGAAAGGGTTTCCAGCTCAGGGTCTTCCACGTCACTTGAACGTGGTTCAAAATTACGTGGTCCGTCGCCAAAAGCCCTCATGTAGCTGTACAAAGCGATGTTAATATTCAATCAATCAATCTCTTGCGTTTGGCATCGTTATAGACAACCATTTCTCGTCCCCAGTGACGATGCGATTCAAAAATGGTTAACTTTGTTGACGTTTGAGAAGCAAATCAAAGACATCAAAGCCACAACACAAATTACTTTCATTAGAACATGAGAAACCCATATGTCGAACATTGAAGTTACACCTAAACCTTTCAAGCGGTCATAAACAGTTGAATTTGATAGCCTTAACCTCTCAACAACCTTACGTGTTGTTATTCACCAATTTGCATGAATTAATGCCTTTATTGTGTCTTTACCAGCTTCAACTGCCCTTCCAGAATGCAGTAAACTTCAACATCAAAATTACCGGAACAAATTTTCCAAACACATTTTTGCACCGAAGTACTGTCAATAAACTTTCTCCATACACACATGATTTTTTCTTGCTTGAATAGCATTTATATCTTTTCGATAGTAAATAAGAAAAATAAGTCGAAAAAGATTCTTTTCACTCTCCAAATCTAAAAGGGCACCAAAACCATAAGCTAATGCGTAGAATCTATTGAATTTTCTTTCAAGCAATCCTTGTTATATCAGCTCTCAAAACATATAATGATTATGCGGCTTAAGTGTGAAAAACATAATTAAATCTTATGACGGAAAAAAATGAATTTTTTACTTTCCAAACTAACCAATGATTACAGTTGTAATGAAACATTCGTATCTGCTACTGATGTGATACGAACAAAGTCATTATTTTTTTTATACAACTCCAAATCTTAAACAGGTATTTATGGATAAAAGCTTCCCACACTTCTTAATTTTAATGAGCTCTGTGTTTTTTCATGAAAACTGATTAAATTATAAATTATTATTGTTTCTCTAAAGTACTTTTTTCATTTCGGTACTGCTGTGCCTATTACAGAAAGTCGGTCGCACTTTATGGAAACGATTCTGATAATTACTTTTTATCAATAAATACCATATTTTTTGCGGCAATTTGTTTCTATCTGATAACCATGATCTTTGACAATAGCTCTAGCTCGAAATTTTCATGAAAGTAAACTTATTTTAGCGTGTCACACAATTTTTTCTCCAGTCTTTAACTGTATTCTGAAGTTCGTTCAGCGTTCATGGGTGCCGTTTCCCTAAGGATCGTTTTATAAACCGAAAGCACAAAAGTCCATTGCAGAAGCGTAGGGTGTTTTTAAACATATTTCATCAAATGAGATACTCTTTATTCTTGTTTCAGATGCTTTCTTCGTTGAATAAGAGGCAGTTGACTTAGACGTGTGACAAGAGGCTTTGTCCATATGCAGCCCAAATTAATCAATGTCCTTTCATATAAGGTTGGAATTTCTTCTTCAAAAATTGGTCCTAAAATATTCTGCTGATATAGTAGGGTGAATTAATTATGACTTTACTTAAGACCATTTTGATTTTTAATTTGCCGTTGTTAGAAATTCCTACAATTAACATGAATCTCTTTGGGAACTCTACTGTACTCTGACGAAGCCACTTCGCACAGTAATTTCCGTTAGTCACTTAAAAAAGATTACGGTTTAAAAAAACTAAAACACACCCTTTTATAGTTAATTGGACTACGTTGAAACTTAATCTTTTAATCGCCAAATCTCGAATTTGTCACCAAATCTGGAATTAGTCGCCAGAAAATAGGAAATCGTTAGTCCTGATCAGGACAATAAAATAATCGGTCCTGGACAAGTGAGCAAAATTTCGAATTAATCTGACCTTTTAAAGTGGGTAAAAAACGAGATCAAAGATTCCGTTACGTAAAAAAAAAGGGTGATAATATACCAATGTCTCATCGAATGCTACCCCAATTTTCCATTTTCCCAACAGCTAGGTGTTTTTTTATGTAATTTTCATCAATTTGCTTTTCTTTCAGCAATATGTTTTTAAAAAGGATGCAAACTTTAGGTTTAAACATTTTTTTAACTTTACATCTTTATGAATGATTTTAATTACAGTGCCGGAAGACATTCCTAGTTTTGCTGCATTGCGTCTTGGAGTCGGTGGATTTTCTTTAAGGATCGGAGGCTTATTTTCCTTAATAGATGCCTGCGTTTGAACAGTCTTAGGATGAAGATTCATGGTCATGTTTTCATTTTAACTTTCAGCTATACGTTTTTTCCCTTTCAAATTTAATGCATTAGAAATACCTTTTATTGAAACGCAATAACCAAGATTTTTACAACGCTTTATAATTTGATGATACAAATACTTCTTCTCAGATAACGTAGTTACGTAACCTTCGAGCCATCTATCAATTTTATAGGAGAGCCAGTTTTAAAATAAATCTTTTATCTTACATTCCAATTTAAAGCTAACCTTAGCAGATGACTGTACTGAAGTTGCCAAAGTTTTATCTCAAACTGCAAACGAGAAAAGGAATAACAAAATCATTTCCCTAAAGCAGTATTTCTCAAACTTTCAAAGTTTGCGACCCAATATTCAATCATAATTTGCACCGCACCACCCTCCATACAATAACAATGCATTGAATTCAAAATGACTGTACTTTGAGGCTAAACCTAAAATACGACTTTAACCTCTTAAATCCCCCGACGTATATAAACGTCTCGCTCAGCCAATGTGCTAATTGACCTAGACATATATATACGTCTTTCCGAAGTACTATCTTTTCTGTGAACTACTATCCTTAAAATTATTCCGAAGGCTTTGGAAAACAATAAAAAGACCTTGACAGTGTTTGCGAAGGATTTACTTATTTCAGAGGATTTGATTATTTATTCTTTTGTTATCCCCTAAATACATCACATACGCTTACCTGTGGCCTAAACGGGGGCATTGGGGAACAAATCGCGTAATTTTTAATCGGAATTTAAGGGATAAACCGTACAAACTATCAAGATAAGTGTAAATTTTGGCATATAATCTTATATAGGACAAATTCATGGTAATTATTTAACTTGTCCTTAACTTAATATTGTTAAATTAATTATAAAATAGATTGTGCACTACTAATATATATTTATAGGTGTATTTGTGTAAATGAGAAGTTTATTTTTTATGATGTCAGAATGCATTTGTTTGTTTACTTTCAGTAAATTAATAATTTCTTAAAATAATCTTTTGTTTTCAATATACTTGCGCTTTCCTAAGGAGGGGGGTAGCGCAGCACAGTTTGAGAAACACTGGTTCATGGAAATGATAATCCATTACATTACACTGTGGTGAACTTATAATAATTTATTTAAATAATCCTTTGTTTTCGTCTTTTCAATATGCTTGCGCCCCCCCCTCGTAGGGTTATCACGCCCCCCTAGGAGAGCGCGCTCCACAGTTTGACACTGCCCTAAAGTGCGAATGACCTTCTTATATTTACCATACTTTAATTACTTGTACGCATGTAGATAGACACACAAACAGATACATAGATAGATGCAATAAAAAGGTGATTTCATTTCAATGTCCAATAACTGGTTGAGTAAATAATTTATGAATATCATTTAGAATTAGTTTCAACTCTATTAGGTACCAAAGAGTTGTTTCAGAATGGGCAGTCTCTTCAAAACCTATGTCTTCAAATGTGTTTCACTTGTTTCCTACAATAATAAAATTATTATAATGCGGGAAAAATGTTAGTGAAAGTAATAAAATTAATATTTAGCCTAAAACCTAGTAATAAGCAAGTTAGAAGAATATTTATTTTAATTAAAATAATTTATAATAGATGCATCAAAACTGTACCGGTGTTCAAAAAGAAATTATGAATAAATTATAACAAAATATTTCGCTTGAAAAATGTAAAATAATGTTGAATACTATATTTACTCTGGAATCTCATAAATTAATGAACTAATGTCTGCTAAAGAAGTATTCCAATTGGAATTGAATTATTACCATGAGTTAGAAATTTAAACCTAATGGAGCGAATTAGGACAAACTAGCAAAAATACTTAGAACTGAAATTATATAAAAGTTAATTATAGAATATTTAAATAAGTGTGGGAACTTCCATGGTAACAATCTCAACAGAAAATATTCCATTCCGGTCTTCAGTGCTTTACAAATGATTCCATTTATACTTGGAAAATCAATGTTTGAAATAATCTTCACTTTAGCTTGCTAAATACAACACTATGTACATTAATTCCTTGTAAATATTTCGAAGGCTTTGATGAATGACGTCTGTTTGCTATCTGTGTAGGCGGCAAGGATTTCGAAATTATGTGCACAATAGTCATTTATGATCAGCTATGGATGTTTGAGTAAGCTTCATTATATGCTTTCATGAAGTCTATAAGGAAATATTTGCCCACAAACTTTGATTAATTAAGCAACAAGCTGTTTGTAGATGCTATTGGTTTCTTATTTGGCAATCACCTACAGATATAATTACTAGAAAAAAATGTTGGCTAAATAGGTTATAAAATGGATTATTTGAGTGAAAGATGCTAATGCAAAAATTCAGTTGTATTATACACACAATAAATCATTTTGAATTTGAAATAATGATGTTTTTGTATAATATGAGACAATGTTAATAAATATGTGAAAAGTTTCAGACAGTGGCTTTAAATTTTAAATTCAGCTAAAAATACTTTGGTATTATAATTCTAAATTTCTTTCAATAAAGGCAATAAAGTATAAAATCATTTTTTTAAACTACATATTAAGGCACCTGACTTTAGTGAAAATTTAACTTTGCAGTTAAAATCTCTTTTATGAATAGATTCAAATTCAATTTATATATAACTACAGTTTTAAATATAATTTGATTTAAAGATTTTCATCCACAAGAACTATTCATGATAGAAATTGCATTTTTATTTTAGTATAACTTATGCTGGGCTGTGTTTATATAAGTACTGTAATGAAGATTGAAATTAATGCCCTTAGAAACTCGAACTACTACAAATGTCTGGGTGAACATCAAAAATAAAGTTTACTACTGGTTTGGAAAGTATTCTTCACATAACATGTGTGACAAATCTGAGGATAAAAGCAACAAAAGAACAAAGAGAGCAACAAGATATATAGTAATTCTCCAGCTATCAATTATTGTCATTACTGAGCCTTAAGTATTGTCAAATTAGTTGCTTCAAGCAATAAATCAGGGCTGCAGTAGCCCAGTGATCAAGGTATCGGATCATGACAGGCATGGCATGCGTTCGAGTCCAGTACCACTGAAGACCCACCGTGTAGGGGAGCGATGCACATTAAATATGTCGAGAGCTCAAATGACCTCCCTTTGGTGTGGTATGGTAGTTAGGAGAGGGGGGTGCCAGCTCAGGTGTCATCCGCGTCACTTGACCATGGTTCAAAATTACGAGGTCCATCGCCAAAAGCCCTCGTGTAGCTGAACAGTGCGACGTTAATATTCACTCACTCACTAACTCAAGTAATAAATCGATAATAAAAGTAAAGTTATTAAACAGGTTCTTTACCAATATATCGTGTTCATCCTGCAAGTGACACTTTTACCCCTCAACTAAGATTGACTATTGCTTTGGATAGCTCAAGTATATAGTACATTAAACTATAAAGTGTTTACTGAATGGATTAACACACACTGGATAGATTAAAAGTAAAATGAAAACTTTCTTTTTCTTAAATTATATCACTAACTATCAGCTTAAGAATTTTAATACAAGTAAGCTCAATTTAAAGATAATAATGAATGAACCAGTGGAATAAGATAAATTTAAAGAGATTGCCGAATAAATTTCTAAATGTAAAATTCGATGTATTTTATGTTATAGCTGCGTGGTGCTGTTTCAAGCAAAAGTACAAATTAATCTTTTGTGCATATTACATAAACTCACTTTTATATCTCTTTCACCATTTCGAAAGATTTTATGAAGAATATAAGAAGTAAACCTAGGAAATGAAATTATATAATTTCTTAATTTATTTATAGAAACCAGTTTGGAAAAAAAAAATAAGTTCACTGAAAGAAGAAAAATCAATAGAGTAGAAAAAGATTCTGCCAAACGAAGTAATAAAAAAAACATCAAACTTCACGCGAAAAAATTCTTCTCTTAAATGTGTGTTTGCTGTCACCTGAAATAATTTCTTGCCATTCATTTTTTATACCATTTGAGGACATTTCTTGAAATCAAATAGAAAAAAGAAGAAAAATAGTATTGCTTGTTTGGTTTGAAAAAAAAAAAACGGTCATTTTGTGGCTCTAATACTGTAGTTATTTAGAAACATATTCAAATACACAGCATGGGAGAAAATTATACACAAAAGTAAGCGCGTAAAATTGTAGAATTCTTAAAGATTCGTTTTGATGAAACAGAAAGGTCACGGTATACACTGACCTTCAAAACTTAAGATGTACAGAAAATCATTTTTAATACTCATTATTAAAATAATGAAAAAAAGAAGGGTATTTACGTATTATCTCGCAATCTATTGGTGACGTTTTGTGAAACGAGGCACCTGGTTGCCAATGACACATCGGAAACCTGAGTTGCCAGCTTTGCGAGTTATTAATAGAGTCATCGATTGTTGCGATATAATACGTAAGTACCAAAAGAAATTTATACATCTGAATAATCAGAAGTAACTTCACTAAAAAGTTTATGAATTAATTATGTTAATTGCAACAAACCTGACAAAAAAAAAACAATATACTGAAAATGCATTAATAACATCAGATCAAGAGGTACTTGGTGTGCGAGACATGGAAGCTGAGAACAAGGATAGTGCTAGAAGATTTTAAGTTTAATAAAGGTTTTAGAGAATCATAAAATAAAAAAATTGATGCTGTATTTAGATGGACACAGTTTTCCTTTCTTTGGATGCTATTCCCCCAATGTTTTTAATTAATTAGACACTTATATAATAGTCCTTGAAACCTGCTAATTTTCTATTTTTAGTAAGTTTTGTTGAATGTTTTCATATATTAGTTGATCTTTGGAAAACATATTTACTTTCTTATTACTACAAAAGGTAATGATATTATTATTTGTGTAGATGTTTATCAGATATAAGCTAATCAAAAATCTCAGTTAAGATTTTCAATTTAAATGTATTGTTCCATCATTTAAAAGAAATAATGTGTTTGCATTTCGTTATGTTATGAGAACATATTTTGCAAAAAAAAGCGATTCAAAGAAAGGAAATCGAATTTTCCGTATATTAGTAGGAACAGTTATTTTACAAAATTTTAGTTAAACATAAGAAAAAATATAGTAAAATATTAAAAACTGTAATTTTCTTAACGACTGTTGCCTTGTGTAATTTTAAGCATTAATGTTCTTAAGTGATTAAATAAAAATATTTAGTCGAATTTACAGTTAGCTGTAGAACAAGAAATAAAATAAAAAGAATTCCCTTTGTGAGCCTACCGGTAAATTATTTTTCATTAAACGATTTGATAAAATTCAACCCATACAAAAAATGTTTATTTGTATATTTTATAAACAGAAAAAAAGAGAGTAACTAATTTTCTTTTTCAACTTTATCCTCATCCAATTGTCATTGAACATAATATCATAATACACAAATGTTAATTTGCTTGGAAATATTACGCGAGTTTATTTCAATTTACTGTTTATGTTTCACGTACTCGAAACCAATTAATAAATAACAATTATATTTGCATTACATCCTTTAAATACTGATAAGTATTTATGATGTTTTCTGATCTTATTAAAATCGCCAAAAATGAAATAAAGAAAAAAAAAAGAAAATGGAATAGAAGTACTGCAAAATCTAGTGTATAACACACATCTATATTTCCAAGCTAATTTTTTTTAACTTTTAAGCATATTCTCCGTATAAAGCGTAGTGTATCTTTTATAAGGGAACCTAAAATGTACGTGTGCAATGCAATTATGTTTTGAAGTCATTTATTTGATACACCATCCCAAGTTTTTAAAACATAAAGTATACTTCTAAATAAAACCCTTTAAGTCCCTCCCTCCGAAAGATATGTCTTTTCTTTAAAAAAAAAAACAGTATTCCGATCTATGTAGAAGTTTAATTTTTTTAGGCTCATCTCTCTTTTTTATATTTTTAGAAGTTATCATTTTTATATCCGCCGTTTAACGTGGACCCGTAATTTTCGATCTTACTTTTTGTATTAAACGTGTACGCTATACATTGGATTTTACGGTACATTATAAAATATTAAAAATAAAAATTATCCACACAAAAACAAAGAAAAATCTAAACTCTATAAATTCTTTCAATTGTAATCTATGATTGAATATACTACATTACAGTAAGTTCTGATTTTAAGGGATTATCAACAAATTCAAAAAACACTTGTATGCTATAGTGAAGGAAGAAATATATTTTCACAGGATTTTCAAAAACATCTACACCTGTGAATATTGGAAAACATTACAGAGATAAAGAAAGTTTTACTTAATTATTTAATGATATTCAATCTCCTTTTTTTATTTTATATAATCAAACTAAAAGAATCCGTAAAGACATGTACTTTAAACACTATATTGTGCGGTTTTAGTTTTGCTCGCTTTTCTAAAGGCTTGTGATTACTTTTGAATTTTTACAAGTGATGATGCAAAGACAACATCTGGATAATGGATTAGGATGAAGAACAGCTGGGAGACTGGAATCACACCAATCCCAAGTTGAGGTAACAAGATGGCTCAATGTGTCCCGGAATATGGTTTCCAGATTATGGAACCAGTGTCAAGAGATTAAAAATTACAGATGGCTTGTAGTAAGGCGATTAAGATCATCCATAGTACAAGATGATTACTACTTTGTTTTAGATGCAAGGTGTATTATGAGGAGGATAGATATGTGACTCGTAAGTAAACTTTTCCGCTTCTTTTTGATTCCTCTTTTTGCATGTATACTGCTTACTGAAAACTTAAAGGGGCAGGTAGTTATATTAAGAGACCAATCTTCTTCATCCCTCTCACTCCAAATCCCAGAAAGCCAGCTGGACATGGTACAGATAACATCGTGGTTGGGTGCAGGAGCAGTGGGCCTGGGTGTTCTTTAAAAAGGAGTCGAAATTTAGTTTAGCCACCAATTCTAGGTTCACGTGTGAAGGGAACTAGGAACTTGGTACTATCCCTGTAGCATCACGGAAGCAGTACATCTCTCGGAAATACACAATGACTACTCTGAGAGATAGGAATGATATCACAAAACCCTATATGAGGCATTTCAGAGAGGCAAATGGTACCCAACTGATTTTTATGGTTGATATCGCTCATCACTTAGGACTCGCCTGATGCACAAATACCTCGAACCTGCAGATATTCAGATGATGGGGTAACCTGCTAGATCTTCATACTTGAATCTTTTAGAACATTTCTAGGTTGCTCTTATCAGAGCAATTACAGATCGCCAGCTCCTTCCCAGAATAGTATCGGATGTAATAAAGTCTTGGTTATTGAATTAGATTAATTATTCCAAGGTATCATAAACAGCCTCGTCAATAGCTCGTAATAATTCACTGTGAGAGTCGTATTGCTTTCAATATCAATTCTATCCCATATTAAAAACCCCACAATTAATTCCATGCTACATTATTTTCGGACTATTATGCTTTCATGAGAATAAATTATAATAAAGAATCAATAATATAATTTTTATCATGAACTTTTTAGTATTACCTTTAAAGTAATTTCATCTTATTTAATTGAATTAATTGTGTAGTGTTTTTTTTTTAAAAAATCCTCGAAAACGTATTTGTCTCTCAAAATTTGCAAACGAGTGTATGTTGTAAGATGTATTTGTTTTAATTATACATTTATATATAAGAAAAACGTTTAAAGGTAGTTAGTAAACGTTAAACAAGCATACTACTGTTTGAAATGATATCGATTTTAGATATGGAGCTTTTTTTCTCGACATCTTTTCATTTTATTGTTTACAAAAGCCTTTTGAAAAGTGCTTGCAATAAAAGTTTACTTATAACTGCATTGAAAACAGACAAAAAAGCTTATTTTTACCGATATAGTATCCCTGTGTGTGGTTGATTTACTTAATTATAACATATTTTTTCATAACATAAATAAATAAACATCGGAATAAGATAATACAGCAAGAATTTTAAAAAAATATAGTTTTATATTAGCACTTATCAATTTTATCGCAATCTAGAAACCATTGTGACTCTATTTCCATCCCAAATTTCTGAATTTTATCCTAGACTTCTAAATGCATTAAAGTTGCTAATTTGTTCTAATATTGGTATACAGATATAATACATATAATGATTTTATCGATCAATGAATAGGGCAAAATAAGTTCATTAGAACATAACTGGAATAAAACTATAGTTGTTTATAATGATATTTTTATAAGAAATAGACCTGCATAATACATTATTTCCCGATATATTTTCAGGAAATAATTTTTCAAAGAATATTACATTCAAAGCTGGGGTGTGGCCTTCCGATCAAAGTTTTGCTGTAAGTAAGTAATTACATACAACTGATCAAGATGTTCGCCTCGAATTGTTTTGAGATTATCATCAGTATCATTTATCTTGGGCAAGATTGGCAATTTTTCGATTATTTCATTCGTTGATGGGGACATTATCATCAGGAAAATAATAAAGACTGTTCCATTTTTAATGAAAATTATGTACTTTCTTATATTTAATGGAGCATGAGGGCCTATTTAATCTTTTATTCAGTAGTTCGATAAATCATTTGTTTGCATTTAATGGCCTTAAGATCAAAATCCCTTTCTTGTATAATGCTGTTTCCCAATGTTTTAGATTATAAGCTGTTGTGATAAAAATTTCAATGAATATGTTTTTATGTTTATCTCTCTTTTTTTTCTTTTTTTTTGTAAAAGCATCTAAAACAACATTTATCGTTCTTTGATCCCCTAGTAAATGTTTCTATTGTCGTCTGTCCCATCATAGTTCAGAATTATTTATTTAAGTGTTATCCTGATTTCAAACTAATTTTCTTCACCTCTATAAGTATAATTATATGTAACTAGCTGTTATACCCGTTCTTCGCACGGGTGAATTGAAAAATTAAACAATACAGATTGAAGAATAAAGAAGTATTTAATGTGTTAATTTTACGTGAATTTAAAATTAAACAAAAAAACAAAGCTTTTTGAATATCTCAGAGAGAGCTGAATGAATAAAAAAACCCCGTTTGTTCAATTTTAAATCTGTAGATCTATAATAGCTGATAATATAGCTGATTAAATAGCATTTCTACTAAAATATCTTTTTTTATAGAATAGTAAGATGATGAAAATATCTTAATGAAATACAGTACTGTGAATTTACTTTGATAATAACTTGAAAATCTTATAGAATTTACCTACACAGTTCTGCATTCATAAGCGAAATATTCCTGATTTTGGCACTAAGTTTTGATTTATCACTTTTAAGTCCCACTATAAAGTATGTACCATTATAAAGTCATATATATGTATAAATTCCTTTCAAAATACAACGAAAAAAAACTTAAACCTTTCTTTAACATTTAATAAAACTTATGTTTCAGTTCATAAAAAGCATATATATATATATATATATATATATATATTAGGGAACGAAATCATTAAACAACTTTTTATATTTTTTAAAAAGAACCTATTTTCAATCTTTAAAAGAATGATATGGACTATTATCACTTTTTGACAGATAATCATACACCTTATGAAAATAAAATAGCTTATAATTATTACTTCAAAACTTTAAAATGTTCAATTCACATACAGTAATTTTCATAAAAAAACGCCGATTTTTTTTTGAAGATATCACTGTCATTTTCATTTTGAAATGACGAAATCAAGAAAGAATTTTTTATTGCTAAAGGATAATAGGGAACAAAATAAAAGTTTCGGATCGGTTTTACGAAAAAATTTACTATCATAATACAGTGACAAAAAGCCCATCCTTTCCATGAGGTTAAGTTAATTATAGTAATTATCTTCAATATGAATACCGTTTTTTGTTTCAAAGATCCTTTCATTTAGATTTTCCAGCACTCAACTATTTATCTGTGCTCATTCTGAAATCACGATGATTTCCTTTCACTCCGATTAATTATAATATTTTATTTTAAATATTATAATCAGATGTCTGGTGAACGTAAAAATGCTATTACATTTCTTTGAAAACTGGTCAGTTTTATTACATATTTTAAAATTATAAGATAAAAAGAGAGCTGCAAATTTTAATTTAAGTAATGAAATTTGTTTTTGGAACATACTCGTATTACTTTATAACAATGAACAAATAATAAATAAAAAATTACACTATGTGCTAAAATGTAACACTCGTATATCAGGAACTGAATCAGAAACTTGGATAAACGTAGTTACGATTCAGGCGCAAAATTTAGTTTTGAATTCATAGTATAAAAATTTCTGTTATTTAAATCATAATAAATCAATACACACACATGTATTTATATATGTAAGTGTATATATGTTTGTACACGAGAGGTATCATAGATTTTTAATTATTACTAAGAAAATTGACTTAAAAATTCAATTATTTTAATTGATTTTCATAAAAATTCTGTAGTAAGTCACCATTTACATTTGTTGCGCACTCATAATATGTTCAACATTTCCTGTTAGATAATATTTAATATTTGTCTTGTATTTCGTATTCATTCTCTGAATCTGGCAACAGGATTTTAGTTAAGTATGTTTATGGAATATTCTAAGTAGTTTACGTTTTACGCTAAGAAAATAATTGTATAATACTTTATGTTTTCGGAACGTGTGCTCAGATAATTAGTAATTTCATGTATATAGCTTCATTAATTCATAAGTATAAATAGCCTCATTTTGTCCTGCGTGTTGAAGAAAAATAAAAGATATTGTTATCGAAAAAGAATAGTTTCTCGAGTCACAACAACATTCATACATCTCCTATCATTTCTCAATCTAACGAAGGCTGTTATTGTAGAACTGCCATCAAAAAGAATTGTTCTTCCTCTTGAAAGACGTCATTCTTTGTCATACCTGATACCGAGCAACGTGTTATGTGTTTTGTGAAAGTAAAAAAAAAATCAAACTTTACTCTGACTCCTCAACC
>BMAV01008326.1:75738-106826 GCA_019973955.1 Trichonephila inaurata madagascariensis
CTAAAAGATTTAACATTTTCTCTATTAGTTTGAGCCATGTTTGTTTCCGAAATGGAATCAGTAATTATGAAACCTATTGGATGTCTCTAGTCACATGTGCATATCTTCAAATGAATTTTTTTCAAATACTAATGCATTTAAGAACAGACTCGTTAATGACCATTAGGATATTTGCTATTCGTTCTAATAAAATAAAGTCTTCCATTTTCATCACTGTGGCAACAGAATCTATTGGTGATGTTCTAGGATCACTTGCGTGTGGAAACTTTGAAAATTTCCCTTTTTCATTTTGTAATAGTCAAATTACAGGTCATCATTTCCATCAGCAGCCTCTTTTTGTAGGAGACTATAAAATTTCATTAGAAAAATTTTCGTTAGAATACGAGTCTCTATTTTCTTCATAGTACTGGATTCTTCATTATACGACTTTCTGAAACTAAGCAATAGATGTAATTTACACCATTAAGTGCATAATGATCAATGATTAATTTAAATAAATTTCATCAAAATACATGGTTTATTTCTTAGTTATAATTAAAATTTCACGATATCCTTTGTGTATGTCCATTCCTTCGTTTAAATTGAAAATAAAATGGTACGATTGAGAATGCAAATAAAATAATAATTCTAACTCTTTTTATAGTCTTTCGAACAGATATGTTTTTATAAAAATAAATAACTTTAATATATAATACTTTTGTAGAAAAGGTGGAAAAAAGAAATATCAATCTAGTCTGACTGAAGAATTTGCGATGAACATTCAATTTTACTTAGATATCGTATTTTTTTAATGAGCTATGATTGTTCAGTGGTCATAGACATTAACTTTGTTACCGACCATATTCTAATGGCTTAATAGTTTTCCCTCGGTCCCCTTCTCACACGAAATAATTATTCTTCTGTTAAAGGTCTTCTCTTAAGTTTATTAAACAACTTATCTAAAAATATGTCACTTACGCAGGGAAGCCTTATTAAAAATAAGGTAATTTTAAATAAATGTATCAGAACAAAAACACAATGTTACTCGAGTTTAATGATTCCGACAACGAGTCTTGTGGAATGCAGCATTAAAGTCAAAACATAGTTTAAAGTCCTTTGTATAAAAAACTTTGCCTGAAATAATAGATGTGATAATAATAGACTCGATTGTGTGACTAAATTCCTTAAGCAGCGTGGTATAGAAATTAGCCGAATGAGATATCAGTTTAAGTTTGCCATGGTTACTGATTACCGCATCGAAGTAGAATTACGCAGTATATAACCAACAGTCTTACCACAGCTTATATTGTGTTTGTGATTTAATTTGCATCAACATATTCTTCAGATACATCATTTGATTCAGTTGATTATTTCGAATAATAATAGGATGTAAGAGAAAGAATAATATTAGCTTAAAGAATTTCAAACTTTCTCACAAAAAAGTAATTATAAATTTACCTTTATTTGGATATATTTGAAAAGAATGATCAAATCCCTCACATTTTCATAAAAACTTAAAGAGATTATAGTTTTTACACGCAGAGTGTTTTAATTTATAATGAATTTATTGCATACTCTATTAAATGTTTTACAATACATTGGTGAATCTAATTCTTGATGAAAAATAAATTTATCGCAATTAAAATAAATATTTATTGATTTATATTTATACTTTTTCATTTAAATACTTAATAAATGTTAGACAGTACTCCAAATACTGTACGAATTTGTAAAAGAGAGAGTTATTGCTTTTCTTAAAATTTTGTTTTGCAGGACTTTTGACTGAACACATACTTTTTTCGCTGTTCTTAAGTTAATTAGTCTTATAGTTATTTCTGGGATATTTTTTTTTTATTTCTCCTCACTCAAACTCTAATGTTTTCTAATGTTTAAAAACGAAGAAAAAGTTGATGATATATATATATATATATATATACTGTAAAATCCGGTGTATAGCACGCATCGGCGTATTACACGTACTTTCAAGTTGCATTTTTTAATTTTGAGGTATATTCGACGTATAACGTGCACCCCCTTTTTTACGCAATAACAAAAAGTGTGCGTGTACAATGCTCGTATTTTTTTAAGTCATTTATTCGAGTTATTATCCCAGGAGTTTGAAAAAATAGTATACTATTAGAATCATAACCCTTTAACTTCATTAGGAGTGTCACATTTCTTTCAAATATATAGTATTTCGATCTATGTAGAAGTTTTTAAATTTTCTTAAGCTCATCTCTCTTTTTTTTTTATTTTTGAAGTTATTATTTTATACCCGGCGTATAACGCTCACCCGTACATTTCGATCTTATTTTTTGTGTTAAAAGTGCGCGTTATACGCCGGATGCTACGGTCTATATATATTAAAAAAGTAAGTAGTCTTGTGGTTAAATTAATGAAAATTTAAGTGTGAAGTATTTATAATCATTGGTATATATACATGTAATTCTTAAATTAAGTTTTGGAACATTCAAATAGTTTAATTTATATATGCAATCACAGGAATTTCTTCTCTTAGATTTTTTTTCTTATCCATGATTATGTATTCCTCTAAAGTATTTTTGTTCCTTTCTGTCATGTTTACTCCTCGATATTATTATTATTACTCTTTGAATAATTTAACTTAAAATAATTAACTGACAGCTGAACTATTTGTAATATTTTCCGCAATTTATAAAAATGTTAAGTACGAGTATTATAGCCCGATCAATTTCTTTTTTATTTAAAGAAAGAATAGAAATAATTTTCGGTTCAAATATTAAAAAAGTGTATATATATTAATTAAAATATTAATATAAAGTATAGCAAAACTCTGTGTATGTGAAAAAAAAGTTTTATTTTAGAATTTAAAACTAAGTAAATATTAATTAAAGTATAAATTATTTTTTCTCATTCATCTATGTATTAAACGAGAATTAAAATGAATTCATATTTGTTTTGTTGGATATTTTCTTGATATCACCATAAGTGTATCATCCTTGAAAAAGGGTTTTTCGAACTAATATGCGTGGGCCTTGTAATTTATCCTTTATATCTCAAGGTTGAATAACGATTTAATGCAGGAAATATTTAGCATCTAATCAGTTCGGTAATGTGTTTTTGTATATAAATATCATAAATTTAATGAAAAAAATGTATGACCTTTTATTCGATCACTATTTGTTTTCCTTATTTGACTATTTGATCATATCGCCTTATATAACTTACGTAATGTATGAAGGTAAATTATGCGATCACTTTTTCGAAACAATATTAAAAAAAATAAAATAAAAACGTTTCATTTTAATGAATAAACAGGTTTTTTTCCATCTTCTTTTTTGCATTAAATGCAAATAAGGTTTAATTTTGATACTGAATTCTTACTAAAAGCATATTTTCTTAATTCTTGTGATACCTTAAGTAAATTTCTTAGCACCCCAATATTCCCTTTTATTTGTACTGGAACTATATTGCTTAAATTTCCGCCATGCGCATTCAATTTCGTCCCTTCTTTTTCTTTGCTTGTACATCTTTAATTTTCTCCCGATATGTTAAATCATACGACAGAACGAGTATTAAGTTATCAAGTTTTCTGAACTCCGGACATCCTTCTGTGTTACGTTTATCAGGGTTTGTATTTTAAAGATTATTTAAATATTTTAATTTAACAATTGAGTAAGAAATTGAATTTAACTGTAACGGTATAATATTTGAAAATATATTCAATGCATTTTAAACACTATATTTCTTTTCCATCATTTTGATGTGTTATGTTAAAAAATGTGATTGAGTGATTTCTTTTGTATTGTTTTTAGTTCTTCAAAATGGGTTTGAAAATTGTGATCGCAATATGTGATTCAATAAAAATCCATAAAATAATAATTCAAACTCATATTATCAGATGCTAAATTTATTAAGGGACATCATACGATTTATGCAAAACATTTTAATTTAAGAGTTTTTAAAAATCTTTGGTTGCCTCCTATGTATGTATACTATGTTAAACAGATTTTGTGCTCAAAATTTCATAAAAAGCTAGCCATGTAATTTTTTAAGAAAAAAAATTAAAATTGGTGAATTGATTTTAAAATCCTACTCCTCCTACAAAAAGGTACGTACATGCATGAAATTTGATTTACAAATACGTCAAACAATGTATAATAAAAGTCGGTATGGGTTTTGCTTTAACGTAATTGGTATTCATACAATACTTCTTTTTATGACTGTTTATTGAAAATTCATTAAAAAATGTATAAGTGCTGAGTTCAATTATTTTTAAAAAATAAATATTGCTTTGATTCAAAATCGCATACCAACTTTTGTTACATGTACTATTAGCAATAGGTAAAAAAAATTTCAAAGCATTAGGCGCAATAGAAAAAAGGCCTTAGCATTTTAAATTAAGACAAACTAGTTATTTTATCTTTCTGAGATAAATCAGTTTAAAGCTTTGATTTGCCATAGAGATGTGAATAAAAACGAATGTGAAAGCTATCATAATTCTGCGTTTTTTAAGTTTAGGGCTTTCAAATTTTGTGAGGTTATAGAAGAGTATATAAAATATAATTTAGGCAAAAAAAAAATTAAATTTGATCTTTTGACCGATTTTGGTCAATTGAATCATACTGTGTCCCCTTAATTAATTCCACGCATTTATACCAGAATAAAAAAAAAAAAACTTTTTTTTATTTTTATGGGGTATAAAAGTATTAATGAAAATGTTTTATTGGATATTTGTTACTCCCTCTACAGCAGGATTCTCATCCATCTTCATGTTAACAAGGTCGCGTTTTTTCTTTACTTCTAACACAAAGTTAATATTTCACGCAAAAATATCTAGTAACTAATTTACCTTACAACTCGATCATTGCTGCGAAAGATAAAAATAATTATTCATAGATATATATTTGTTTGCTATAAAAGTAAAGCTTTCACATTTAATAAATAACAAATAACAATTAAAGGCATGCTATTAAATAATCCCAAAGCATCTTCAGCTACTATTCAATGTTTTCATGTGAATACATTTAAAACAAACTTCGATGCTGGTTTTTAATAAATTTACTGTTCCTAATTACATATCAAGAATAACTCACATCTAACAATTTAACAAGGTCGCATTTTGTCATAATTTAGTATAAAGTTAATATTTTATACAAAAATATCTAGTAACTAATTTATTTTAATGCTCATACATTGCTGAGAAAGATAAAAATAGTTGTTCATAGAAACATATTTGTCTGCTTAACTGTAAGGCTTTCGCATTTAATAACTGAGAAATAAAATTAAAGGCACGTAATTAATAATCTGAATACAACTTCAACTGCAAATCAATGTTGTTATATGAATTGATTTAAGGTATCCGAATACGTTAGGAACCGTGATTTTAAAAAAGCACATAAATGAACATTTTTCATGATATTTAGTAATGATATTAGACTGCATGTATAAAATTGTTTTAAAAGCATTTTGACGAAAAAAATGATTTAAATACAATATTTCGGCAAAAAATTAACTTAGAATAACCTTTTTTCAAAATGTTCTCTCTTTGTGAAAAATGCTTCTAAAATAATATAATATATTTTGTTTGTATAAAGACTTCTCCAGAGAGTCTGAACTATTTTTTTTTTTTGAAAAATTCACATTAATTTCAGAGTTACAACCAATTGAATTAATTATCGACGTTTTTGTTCTTAAAATTTCTCCCCTCAGTTGTCATAAAACATGGATAAATTCACTTCTAAGTTATAGTTTCAAAAATTCTAGTTGAGCCTCTGTACAGATTTCTGAGCTGCAAAATATTATTAAAATAGAGGCATTTTTCACAAAAGGAGAATATTTTGAAAATGGGTCATTCTATGTTTATTTTTTGTCAAAATATCGTACTTAAATAATTTTTTATTGTAGTTATATTCTTAAAACAATTTTACATACATTTTCTAATCTAAGTGACACTCAATATCATAAATATTATCCATTTATACTCTTTTGCAAAATCACTGTTCCGAACGTGGTCGGATACCTTAACAAGGCCGCATTTTGATATAATTTAGAGTATAAAGTTAATCTTTCATACAAAAATATCTAGTAACTAATTTATTTTAATGTTCATACGTTGCTGAGAAAGATAAAAATAGTTATTCATAGAAACATATTTGTCTGCGTAACTGTAAGGCTTTCGCATTTAATAACTAAGAAATCAAAATTAAAAGCACCTTATAAATAATCCGAAATCAACCTCAACTGCAAATCAATGCTGTTATATGAATTGATTTAAAACAAATTTCGATGCTTGTTTTTGATAAAATTACAGTACTTAATGATATATCTAGAACGACCTATATTTAAGTTGATTAAATTATTTATCTAAGAACATTTCTTACTACTATGATTCCCTTAAAAATTTCTGATAAATTCTTTAACATTTTTTTTTTAATTTTTGAGTCATTGAAGTTAAAAAATAAAATTAGAATCGAAAGGGGAAACAAAAAAGAACAATATAACAATGGTTCCTTAATAAATTATTCTAATTGTAATGAATGTCTTTTCTTGTCAACAGAAATTAAACAAATTATGCAACACTCGTACTGTAAAAAATGATAAAGATTCCCTTTCTGTTTTAAATAGAATTTTTTATGAACTGTGCCATTGACATTAAACGATATACACACAAATATACTAAATTTTAATAACTTATGAAATGTTTGGAAAAAGTATTGAAAACGAATGGCCAATTGAAGGAGGATGTTTATTCAAGTGTGGATTAATTAAACATTCTTTACAGGTATTTTTTCCCTTTGGTGACACCTTTATAAAATTGCTGAGAGAAGCAGTTTTTCAATGCTTTATCTTGTAGAATTTGTCATAAGTAGAAGAATTTTTAACCAAATCATTAATTACACATATGTGGGCAAATATTTCTAAATTTTTTGATAATAAATGCAAACGTTCTTTTTACCATTACTGTGATATTAAATATCTGATTAGTTTTTAGAATTATTCTGAAAGATAAATTAATACTTTTAATTTAAAGGTTTGGACCTACATATTTTAACTGTACAAAATATTTGTGAAAATTTACTCACCAAGATGTTTGATATTTCCAGTTGTTTTGAATGAGAATTTTAATATGCGAAATTGAACTTGTGACGGACCTTTACGGAATCTTATTACTAGTCTTCTTGGGGAATCTTTTGGCTAGCATTCGCGTTAATTCACAACCATCCCTCTCAAGAAAAAACCCTGATATGTAGATTAGTTCAACTATATAAACTAAGGGTTTTGTAATTGTAAGAGAGAAGGAACTAAAAGAAACTGTTGCGGAGTTACGGCTTTATAATTGATTTTCACAGCTTAAGTTAAGAACGGAGTTCGCCACTGTAATAAATTAGTGGATTGGGAATTTATAGTCAAATATAGATTAGGTTAAATTAATTTGATTATTTATGCTTGTTCACTTAGGGTTTATTGCTTTCTCTATATCACTTCTAGGGCATCCACTTGTGGTTTAACTTGTCATTGATTAGTGTGCTTGAATAATAATTACCGAATTATTACGGAAATTTCTGGTCCTGCTTTGTTTCCTCCCACACTTTTAGGTAGGCAGGACGGTGAGGAAGCGAATCAGAGGGATGTCGCTCACAAACTGAATAAGAAATTGAATTATTATTTTTGATCCACTGTATTTAATGTTTATCTCTCTCTCTCTCTCTCTCTCTCTCTATATATATATATATATATATATATATATATATATATATGTGTGTGTGTGTGTGTTTAAATATATTTTTAATATTATAGAACAGATTCTCTTAAAAATCATTCAGTTATGAGAGACTAGAATTTCAAGCAGTTTTGGAAAAATTCCAATATTTCAGACGTGTAGAAGTTTTCAGAATGAAGCAAAATAAGCTTGCAATTATTCCGCAAAAAATTATTCCTAATTAGGAATGTTCGAAAGTTACAGATAGATTTGTTAGGTAACAAGCATAAATCCCAAGAGAGCAGCTATCTGATAATATGTGCAAATTTCCATTAAATACTTCTAGTAAGAAGCAATATGGTAATCCCAGAAAATGATTTATTCATAAGTAACTTTGATGAGCACGGCAAATACTCTTACGTTATGATATATCCATAACTCAAATGAGAGAAAATTGGGGTAAATTTTCTTCCTCAATAGGGACAGTAACTGTGATATATTGTTACCAATGAGATTTTATTTTCATTTGTTATCGCAATTCAATAACATAAATGTGAAACACTGATTTCCTTATTATTTATAAAAATTTATGTGTATTTATAAAATGAGCGAATAAATATTAAAATCTTAATAAAATGAGGAAAAATCAGTTTAAATAGCAAGCATACCATTAAAGCATGACCCAGAGTTTTAGATATTCATATCAATCATCATTTTAAATTCGAAAGCAGACTCTAGGAAATACATAATGTATCAAAATCTTTAGAAATTGAAAGAAACGATTTAAAATATGTTTATACACGTTTCACATCAGTAATTCGTTTTTTTTCCCCACTAAACTTTCGTTTCCAAAATTCATTGCACGTTTAATGTATCTACTTTAATGGCATAAAGTTAGGAGAACCATCAAATTTTTTCGTTAGTTTTTTAGAATATTTATACAAGTAACTGATAATTTTTTCTTGATATATAAAGTAATATATTACTGACAATATTAAATATATATCAAAGATTTTCATAGAACTCTATAGCAAGCAGATTACTATTTTTTGTGAATTAGCAAAAAAAAAAAAAAAAAAAAAAAAAGTAAATAAACTAAAGATTTTAAGCTGAATATTGTGAATCAGAATAATATTACTGAAAATAGTATTTTAATTATTCTAATTGAGAAGAAACTATTACGCATCATTAGTTTTAAATTTATTTCAATTGAAATGTCACAAAAAATTTATTGTAGTTTTTCTTTAAAGCCTGTTTTTGTTTTTAAACTGCTTACAACTATCATTAATTTAATTTTTTTTCACTAGTCATTTTCCTTTTTGAAACAGTGAAGAAGTTTGCTCCATTAAAATATAATATTATTTCTATGGACTGAGAAGTGAAGTATCTATCTATTTTCCTTGTTAAATTATTCCTGTTTTAATGACAATATTATACAAATTCAAACTGTATTACTTATTATATGACCGTCTTTTAAAATGCTGATAAGCCAATATCATTCATCGAATTGATAGAAGACAATAGAAAAGTAAAACTAGATGTAAACAAAAGAATTATGAAGTAGCCTTAAGAATTTCCTTTTATAGCACATAATTTGATCTTTCCAGGTTCACTGTTACGTGTTTGACCTAAAAAAATTACAATAAAATATGTAATACATGTTTTCCTTGATTGGAAGATTAGCTGCAAGCAAATATATAAAAGATGACTGCTAAAAAATTATTTTGACTTATGAATTAAAGATAACTGTTAAGTATTTTTCAACAATGCATAACGAAAAAATATGGGAGTAAATCCGTTTGGTGGGAACTCAAAAATGTATCGGAAATTTTGGAAAGTGAGATTTTATACACCAAATTAAGGTATCCGACTACGTTCGGAACAGTATTTTAAAAAAGCGCATAAATTGAAAATTTTCGTGATATTTAGTGTCATTTAGATTACAATACATGTATAAAATTGTTTTAAGGACATTTTGACAAAAAAAATTATTTAAATAGAATATTTCGGCAAAAAATGAACATAGAATGACAAATTTTCAAAATGTTCTCCTTTTGTGAAAAATGCTTCTTTCTGTACAAAGGCTCAACTATGATTTTTGAAAAAAATCACATTATTTTCAGAGTTACAACCCATTGAAATAATTATAGGCGTTCCTTTCTTAAAATTTCTACCCTCTGCTGTCGTAAAAAGTGGATAAACCCACTTCTAAGCTATATATTTAAAAAAATTCTAGTCGAGCCTCTGTACAGAGTTCTGAGATATATACAGCAAAATACTATTATAATAGAAGCATTTTTCACAAAAGGAGAATATTTTGAAAATGGGTCATTCTGTGTTCCTTTTTTTGTCAAAATATTGTACTTAAATAAGTTTTTATTGTAATATTATTCTTAAAACAATTTTATATACATTTTCTAATCTAAGTGACTCTAAATATCATAAATATTATCTATTTTTAAGTTTTTGTAAAATCATGGTTCCGAACGTAGTCGGATACCTTAATGCACTCTTCAGTGCACATACTTACATGTATACAATAGGTATACATGTGAAATTTCCCCAATTTTCTAAGCAAAAATTAATTTATTGTAAATGCTTCAAACTCAATGCCACTCAAATTAGTGTTATTTTGAATTTACACACCTTTTAATTTGAATACACTTGTTCAGAGTACACTTTTTTAAGAAAACGTTTTCAGTTGTCTCGTCGCATTCTCCATAATTTCCTTTAAAAAAACAAAACAGTGCCCCTTCTTATTCATTTTTAACAGTAGAAAGGGGTAAAATTCAGTTTGGAGCTAGATGAAATGAGTAGAGGGTATGTTCAAGTGTGGTCACATTTTGTTTTACAAGGTATATTTTTCTTAAATAATGACTGGAGTACAGGGCAATTATCATGAAACAAATCTCAAGTCCTTTCAATCCATTTATCGGGGCGTTTCATTGTGGTAGTGTTTAGTAAAGTGCAAAGAGGTTGCTCGTATAATTCTTTATTGATAATCTTGACTTTTGGGAAGAGAGATTGGATGAATCCTCTCAATGATCTCATCATTTGGGAATATGGACATCCGGTCATTGCCAGTTTCGTCTTCAACACTTGAGTAACGTTGACGAAAAACGCTTGTGCCATTCTAACACTTTTTATTATTTATTCTCTCATTTCTATACGCTTCACTTAACACTAAAAGCTTATTTTCGTATCAAAACACGAAGTGTAATATTTGCATGCCATTTGTAATGTCACTTGTAAATTTCGCTATTTTACGAACTATTTGCATGAAAACACCTACTGTATTCAGTGACAGACTATATATATAATCATCTTCAAACGTTTTTATTAATGAAATCAAGATTCCAAAAAAGTTGTTCAGGGATAAGTGGGAAACCATCTGATAGTCCGTTTCAGAATTTTTTCGACTATATCGTGTGCGTGCGTGCATGTGTGTGTGTGTGTGTGTGAATGTGCTAATTGTTTTAATGCCTTTATAGGGCCTTCAAATTATGAATCATCAAGCTTTTCACTACAGAACTTAAAACTGGCACTTATTTTTCCTTTATAAATTAAAAATAAAAGACATGTATGTGTTGCATAATTATTATTTGAAACACACACACACACATACTATACATCAAAATCAGAAAAATAAGTTTACATTTTTAACATTTGTTTTCATTTAGAATATGATTCAAGTTTTATTAATTCAATATTTTCACTTCAGGTCCTCTTATTCACTGAACGATATCGCAAATGGAGATGTCAAACAGATCTTTTATCACAATTGTATCTCTCAGCATGAATCATCAGTTACCACATGTGTCACCAAATTATTCCATCATTTTTGATTTTGAAAGAAACTTTAACAAAGATCGAAGTACACAATGGATGATAGAACATTGGCATTATGCATGCTATTACGTAGTATTATATCTACTCGTAATCTTTGGTGGTCAGGCATACATGAAAAACAGACCTGGATTCGAAGTGAGAAAACTCCTTGCAGCTTGGAATATATTTCTGGCTGCATTTTCCATCTTTGGGATCAGTCGAACATTACCAGAAATGATGCACGTTTTGAGGAAATTTGGTTTCACTTATTCAGCTTGCATTTCAAGTTTCCTTGAAGACGTTAACGTAACAGCTTTCTGGTCATGGATGTTTACACTTTCAAAAGTTCCTGAACTTTGTGATACCCTCTTCATTGTTCTCCGCAAGCAGCCACTCATATTTTTGCATTGGTACCATCACATCACGGTTCTGCTTTTCACGTGGTATGCTTACCCAAAACAAATTTCTACAGGCAGATGGTACATGGTCATGAATTATTTCGTTCATTCCTTGATGTATACTTACTTTGCCATGAGGGCTCTGCATATAAAGACTCCACGAATATTTGCATTCATTATTACTTCTTTACAAATTCTACAAATGGTTCTAGGATTCTACATAACTTATTTTGGTTATGCAACAAGCCAGAGAGGGGAGCTCTGTCAACAAGTAGATAACATTGCTATTTATGGTTTGCTAATGTATGCGTCGTATTTTGTACTGTTTGCTCGATTTTTCTATTATGCTTACATTTCTCCATCAAGCAAAAAGAAGAAATTGGCTTAACACTGCATCAACTAAAGGAAATTGTATGTGACTCAGGATTGAAAGTTGTCATCTCTTCAAAATCTTATTGTTGATTGAGCCTCCAACATCAAAAGTAGTGAGAAATGATGACTAAAAATAACAGTAATGAATGTTTTTCAATATTCACGATTTTTTTTTTTTGCTATCTCAATGTATGACTTACAAATAGCATGAACTTATAATATTTAATTATTCTCTACACTTTTAATCATGTATTTATAAATAAAATCATTAAATCTAATAGTTTCCGGGAAACTAGTTCCCACTATAAATTTGAAATTTCTTTTTGAGATATAATTTTATATGACAAAATTTATACGAATAATAAATTATTAATTTTTGTGTAAATTGTATTTCTGCTGCCTGTCTTTTTATTGCACTACACTCTTTTAAGCTACGTATACTGTATTTATCGCTAAAGACTTATAATTTTTAATTGCTCATTATAAGTAAAAACTTCTTATTCTTTTATTCAAGAACTTTCCATTATAAGCATTTACACCCATTATTATTACTTAGTACTACTTTATTGGAGTCTTTTTTAAGAATATTTTTATATTATAAATCATTGTTATATATATACTTTCACTATGTTGAATTAGGAGATGTTTTTAAAAATTGGATTTATCATGTGTTTTAACCCGTTCAGGAACATGATCACATATATGTGATCTCTTCAAGGAACACGGTATCTTATTTGAGATTTTTGCGTTTTCCCCATTCTGAGGCCCGTGATCACACAGTTGTGATCTATATTTGGAATTATTATAAATTATAAATGCCGGCGTATTTTATTAAAATAGTGATTTTATGTGAATTTTTAAAGTTGAGTTAGGCTTAACATAAAAAATTATGTGGTTCTGAACGGGTTAATAGCCTGTTAAAAATTTTCCTGTTTAAATAATACTTATTGCAATGAAAATACACAAAATATTTTCCAAATGCCAGAAAATTTTGGATAATTTACTGTCTTTTTTGAGGGGTTTCTAAAAGTAAGTGTCCAAACCACATTCATTACCCAATCAGATGTTTTTTCAATATCATCTTTACACAAATAGAAACTTTCAAAAAAATTAATTCTATTGAAAATAACTGGTAAAGTTGAATTTAAGAGTAATACTAGAAGTTACCATATCTATGATTCCTTCTAAAATGTAATTAATATAATTTTTCAAATAAGGTCTTCATTTCTTTTAATACAGGTATTTACATAATGGACTGAGCTATTTTATTTAAAATCTTAGAAATAGTTTGATGAAATATTTATATATGTCAAATATTATTTACTGTCTATCACTTTATTTTTAATTATTTATGTAATTTAATATTTTTTCTCCAAACTAAAAAAGAATTTTTAAATGCCCTAAAATTGCAATCAACGCAGAATGCATTGCATTCATTCATCCAGTTGTAATGCTGATGCCAGTAAGTAAAAAGAAAAGTGTCTTTTACTACTAATTCCAGAAAAAAAAACTTAATAGCATATGAAGTAGTTAATTCCATATCCATGTATTTATTTATTTGAAAAAAAAAATAATACATAAGACTACTAACAGATGAGTTCATTGTTGTAGAATATGTAATTCATAAATTTTAGTGCGTGTGTGTAGAATTGATTAGGAAACCTTTTTTGCAAACTACAATTTTAAAAATAAATTTTATTAAAATTTATTCATTTTTTAAAAATTTCAATAATGTATGTTAAGAAAGTATAAGAACTTCTGAGAAAAAATTAGCATATTAAACATCGCATCAGAATCATTGTAAGAGTGTGCATTAACATTTCATGAAAGCATAATTTGAGAAGCAACTGTGCAGGTTCTGTTTTTAGAAAAAATAATTATGTTATGCTCAATTTTAAATGGATTTTACATCATGGGATAAGAAAGAGTGATTATACTTTAAGTTTGTTGTGCGAATCACAATTTCCGGTAGCCAGAAATAACTGAAAATGTTTTAAATTCATCTCAGCGAAAAAAAATAAAATTACACAAAATTAATTTCTCTTAAAAGTACTTTTTACAGGGCGTCCCAAAGATAGCGCCCGAACTCTGCCCGGTCAAATTCCTCATTGTGAGTACATAAAAAATGCCCAAAGAACTGTGCTTGTACAGTACATAGTTTACAAGGAAAATACAGTAAATTATGATGAAGAAATGATCGTTCATGATGGGGCTCTGGCACATTTTTGTGCTCCTGTACGTGGTTGGCTGGATGTGGAATACTACGGCTGCAGGCTTGGATGTGGGGCTCATAGTCTAGAACCCCCACGATCACCAGATCTCACAAGTATTTGGGGTTAAAGTGTAGTATAGGGGGAGCACACTTGGCGCAGTTCTTTTTTTGGCGACTTTAAGGTACATCCAAGGTACTTTATTCGGAATTATTTATTATTTACTTTAGAATGAATTCGTTATCTTACCATGACATTTAGATAAAAATCGCCAAATCCAAAGTGGTCCTCCTATACTACACTTGAGCCAGTATTTGATATGTCGAGACTTAGTGCACAAACGAACTTAGTTTGCCTACTTGCTGCTTGTACTTTGTTGGATGGATATGTGTACTCATCCAATCCTCGACGTGCTCAAGCCTACCTTAATGGGCGGACACTTTGAACATCTGCCTCTACAAATATTGGCAAATACTGCTGTTTATGTGTCCAATAAATGTTGTTTTATCCTTGTACTGACTATGATGACATTCTTTGTTTGTCGTGCTTTTCTCGTAAGCTATGGTCCGTACAGTTATAGTTCTTTCAACATTTTTTATGTATTTCCAACGATAAGTTTGGGTGCTACATTTTGAGAAACCCTGTACTATGTTCAATTTTAAATGGATTCGATAGCATGTGATAAAAGGATTCTACGGTTTATCTGTAATTATACTTTGAACATGTGTGAATGCACTTCTGGTAACCAGAAATAATTGAAAATGTTTTAAGGGGTATCCGACTACTTGCGATAAGAATTTTTTGGAAAAAATCCAAATATGGGGATTTTTTTGTGATTTTTAGATTTATTTAGTATATTTTAAGGAAAAAATTCTAAAATTTAAAACAGAAAAAAAGTTTATTGTTATTATTAAAATGGGAAAAAACTGGTAAAAATGTACAAAAAATTACACAAACGGGGCCCACTCTGTACACAGATTTTATCAACAAATTCTCAATTTTTCAACTTTGATGTGTTGCTTTACTATTCATGTTTAAAATGACTTTCAGGATAAGAGATATTTTAATTTTTACAAAAACTAGAGCACTTTATCTTAGTGATTATATGAAATTGCTTAAAAAGACACTGATTATATTTATATAAAGGACTGTAAATTTTGAAATAAAACAGTGATGAATAAACCTGAAAGTCGAAACAGTTCTACTGTTATACAGAACATGCACAAAAAATTTCGGCAAATTATTTTCAAAACTTTTGGAGCAATCGCTGTCCCCGTTTGATATTTTTGCAACAAACATATTTCGAGTAAAACGCATTTTAAAGTTTGACATTTTGTGTAAAGTTATGGCATCTGCTTTTACTAAAACACTTGTAGTTTTTGTTCTAGTGAATGGAAAAAAAAAACACTTGGTATTTTTATTAAGCTATTAAGATGCCCTATAAAATGAAGTCAAACAAAATTTGTCAATTTTTGAAAGAAATCCTGATTTTGGGGTAATCGGATACCTTAAGTTTATCTCAACGAACAATAATAAAATTACATAAAATGAATTTCTCATAAAAGTGCTTCTTACTTCATTCATGCTGTCAAACATTTAGCTATCTTCTTCAGATTTATTGCTGTCAGTGTTTCATTTAAGAAACAAGTACAAAAGAATACAAGACAAAGTTTGGATTTTTATCACTGGTACTTTATTTAAAAAACAGAATTAAAAACATTCTATTTTTTAGAGAGTTAACAAACCAATTTTATTCTTATCTCTTACAGACAAATCCATAATTCTTTTCAATAAAAAGAACCTGTCAGCAGCGGCTTAAATATTTAAATATACTCAGCAAGCAAAGAATGAAAGAAGAAAATATTTTAAAACTTCGTTGCCATTTTATATTCAGAGAAAAAGTATGTGTCTTTAAATTTCAGAAGTACTGCACTAAAGAAATAGAATTTTCGAATTACTTTTCAAAAAATGCATTATTACCATTATTCATTAAAAAAATAGTCTTATTATATCTTAATGCATTCTTTAAAGATAGCAATTTTTCCAACCTTGAAATGTGTATTGAAACACCTTAGAGCATTAAATGTTCTGACGTCATAAACTATTTGTCCCTTCTGTTTTTGAAATGGAAAAGTTTCTTTTTCGACAGTTTTATCACAATGATATACTTTAGATATCATTTTTAATTTATGCATTTTATTTCTGGCAGTTGCCTGCGTTAAAACTATCATTATTTTAAGATACAGAGTAACATTTCAATTCTAGTATACAGACATTTTGAATGGTTTTTTTTTTCAGATTGTTCCTTTGATTTTTCGCAAAAGAATGCATTTATCGAAAACATTTTAAGTTGATGATCTAAGTGAGAACGGAAAAAAACAAATGTTTTTCGCTATACATGAAAACTATCTACTTTGTTATCCTTAAAGTGTAAACTGCAGAAGAAGGTTTAATAATTCTATTTAATAGAAGCTGTTTTTGATGAAAATTAAAAATACAAGTTTTTTAATACCATTTTTCTCTAGACAATTATTGTAATTGATGCTTTTATCATTTATTTTTGTTCTTAACTTCATAAAACAAATGTAAAACTACTTTCCAATAATGGAAACTAAAAAAAAATTTTTTCAAACAATTTTTAAGCATATTTGTTAAAATTAATTAGAATGAAAAAATATATAATTAATAATTTTTATGTTTACATTGTTGCTTAGTTCGGGGCTCGTAAACTTCAGGCTTTGCCCCAAAAAGCAAAACTGTTCCTAAAGAGTGGGGAAATTTACTGTAGAAAAACAACCCTTAAAGAACATGATATAGCAGTAAAATTCACAAAGTAAATTCCAAATTTCCACTCCTTCTATAGCACTCAGACAAAATTATTAGTGTAAAAAAATAAAAGTACGTAGTATTAAAGATTTTACAGAAGCAACAGCTCGCAAGTGAAATCTTTAACACCTGAAGTAATTCTGAATCAATTTCGGCAAGAGACCGCTATTTACAGTCTGCGTGGTTACCTTCCAATGCTTTTTCGAAAAATCCACATATGTCAAAAAACATGTTAAAGATTTCTCCAGTGATTTCCAGAAGCATCCATCTGTTCCAACATAGTCACCAACTCATCTAAATGAATGCTAACTTGTCTTCATTACCGATATTTAATCAAGTTTCCATTAAAATACCATTAAAATATAAGGAACGGCGTTGCTTGCGAATATTACAATTTTTATCATAAAATAAACACGTATTAAACATCCAAATACATCTTATATACACTATTTTGAGATTAAATTAAGCATTAATTACACAAAATTCGTAACAATATTATTGATCATTTTTGCAAAGTGCTGATTTATTGTCCTTAAAATGATTATTTTTACACTTTAAAACTTGTTAATATTTTCCATATATTATTCACGGTTTTATTGGTATGAACCAAATATGAATAAAATTTTATTATTGTGCATGCGTTTAACATTTTTTGTTAATATTTTTAAAACAGTTATTTTTGTTGAAATAAAAAAAAAGTGAATCATTTACATTTTAATATTTTAAGGATGGAAAAGATTTTTTAAAAGTGTATTAAAAACATATATGAATTTAAATAACTTAGGGTGTTAAAAATGATTTACCCTTTTACTCGTTATTTTGCATTTATGTCATCTCGACATATTTTAAATGTAGAAGAAAAAAAATCCAAATTTTTCAAGCTATATATTCATGAGAGCTACATAGCGCTCTTGTTCATATATATTAAATTATCATTTATAATCTATTTTGTAAAATTACATTTTTACTTTCAAACATATTTTAAGATTAATAAACAAAACACACAGCAAAATAAAACGAAACAGTAAAATGCACTTTCTTTCCTTATATTTTAAATTATAAATTTTATTACATTTGTCTCACAAAAGTTCTGATAAGGTCTTAAACGAAAAAGTGAATATTTCATTTGAAACAAATGCTATTTGATTCCAGCGTATTTTTCATTTCCACAACACATCCAAATTAAATAAAATCTGTCTTCCTTCGTTTCTCATATTATACCTAGATAAATCAAATTTAGAATGCTGAAATTTCTTGTTACCACGCTAATTTTTTTTATTGTAGCCTGTATGGGTCATAAGATTGTAAGAAAGAAAAACATTTTTACATATATTGATTTAAAAAGTGATATTTATTATTCGAATGCAGCATTACTTTACCATCAAATGAGGATCTATCTTAATCATTATCTTATTCTTTTTTTTTCTGTTTGGTACTATACGATAAGTGATACTGTGATTGTAATATGTAATGAAATGTTATTTTCAACACAAAATTCGAAGAAGGAAATCGTCTGCCAGAAGATAATCATTTTATCTTAAACCTATAACACTCTATTCTATCTCTTTTGAATTTCCTTCAAAAAATTTCATACTCATCAAGTTATCTAAAATGTTTAAGGCTGTTTTCGCCATATACACAAGAGCGTTAACTTAATGCGGAGCACATTTTCGGACAAAAAAAAAATGCCTGAATTTTTATAAGAATTTGTGACATAGTAAATCATGCATTTTTTTTTAATATACTGTTTTTAAAATTTAAAAATATTTCCTAAATAATTAGTTTTTCCTTTTAACACGTAAGGGGATAGCTCCTTATCATTAAGGTATAGGAGAAAATTTGCGAAACACATTTTATAAAAGAAAAAATGTGTCAACTCGGTTAAAAATGGAAAGTATGATAACAAAATGCTGCTCTCTACAGGATAGTGAAGCCAGAATATAATATAATGTTTGAGTACTTTTTTGTTTGAAAAAAATATTCTGAATTTAAGTCCTATTCTTTAACATTGGCCGAAAAAGCAACCTTAAGATTTCAGTTAGTATATATTTTTCATATGAGGCGAATTTGGAGTAATTTTTTAATACCGGGCATGTCTTAATACAAAGTACCGTTTTGCAAAAACTAGCTTTAAAACTCTTTTTCAAAACAAAATTTATTTTTACATGAAATAGCATGACGAAAGCTATTTTTCTACATAGTTAAGATCCTTTTCAGACATTTTTTTACAGGGAAACTGACTTGTCTATACCCTCTATAAAGAAATGTGCCTCCAGTGAACAGTTTTCGAAATTTCTGGAAACTTATTTTAAAGCAATTTTTTTGTGAATCGTCTTTCACGAATTTTCTCAATCATTTTTTCAACCAAACCATCATTAACAGGAAAAGGCCGCCATTTACATGTTTCGTCATGATCATTGGTGAGCCTTTCACTAATCATTAAACCCACTTTCTCATCATTTCATCTCTCATTACATTTTCCCCACAAATCTCTACTGGTTGATAATGAATTTCAACAAACATTCCTTGCATTCAAAAAACGGATTACAGAACGCACTTCGCAGACGCCAGAATCGGCAAACATCTTAAATATTTTGAACTCTTCTAACACGTATAAAAAAACACCTTTTGACTGTAAAGGTATCGCTAGACTGACAATCAACCAGAATCAAGTGTGCGAAAGCATTGAACATCGATACTACCGCTACACTTGCAGTAGAACGAAATGGTTCTAAGTGTCAGAACATGCCTCGTTTAAGACACATACTTCAATGATGTCTTATGGCAAATAGATAAATAAATTATACAGCAGAAGAGGATTCACAAATCATTGAAAATCCTAATTAACATTAAAAATCTAAACTATAATTCACATTTACACAGTTAAAAAGATGACCTCAATGTTGTATTAGTTCCAATTTTTCAAATTTGTCATTTTCTTTAATTTTTAGTTTCTGTATTTAGTAATGTCTTTTAAGGTATCTGTGTACACCGAAGAATAATTTTTTTAAAAAAATTTTAATTAATATTTGTTAATAAAGTATTTTTTGCTGATTAAATATAAATTAAAGCTATGAAAAAAACACATTTAATATTTTACTTGTAGTATGAAAAAAAGTTAGGGAGAAAATGCTGAAAATAGTAAATAAATTGATTAGAGAATAAAGCTCATAACTCAAATGTAAACAAAAATATCACTTTTCTGTAAATTTGATGTTGACAATTGCCACATGTTTTAAGGCTGATACTTTTTTCTTGATGATAATCAATTTATTAAAATTTTTATCAAAGCTCAAGTACAAGAATATTGGAAAATCATGAAAAAATATTAAAAGACATGATATATATACCTTAATTACTAAAAAAATATCAACTATATAATTATGGAAGTAGTAGGGGCTCTTTAAATCTATAAAACAAATGTACTTATAAAATTTAAACTAATTTGGTTCATAACTTTTTCTGATATTTTTGTCAGATGCCAATACGTTAAAAGAATTCATTTTGAGATAAATCAGAAATAAACTTTCAACTGCAATTTTTGATATTAAAGACAATTAGATATACTTATGTAAGCAGTTTTCAATTGATGAACTTTCAGCAATAAAATAGGATTAAACAAAAACACATAAAGAGTTATGGAATCGCAAAAACAAATGTAAACAAACAATAACACACTCTCATTTATTAACAGATTATGAATAAAAATATAAGTAAAACCCTGTTTCCAATTATATTTTTAAAATTTTGAAAACTCAAATTCATATTTTAAAATATATAAACTTCCTACTATTCCATATTTAAACGATATTTTGAAAAAAAAAATTGTAAACAAACATTAATTCCAACTTCCTGAAAATAGATTTTTACTTCTAGTTTAAAAACCATGCTATCGATTAATATTCAAATCCCCATAAGTTAAGTTCTAAATAAGATAGAAACAAAATTTAAACAACATTTTAAAGAAAAAAGATTGAACTTTAAATAACATCAAAATTTTAAAAATCTAAAATTTTGAAAACAATTACGTTTTGAAGATGTAAGAATACCTTAACTTTATCTCAAACTTGAATTCCTTTTGTGAAGTTTATAGTTATTATTATGTACCAGTAATGTTAATAGTCTTTAAAAGTTGCCGTCAGTTTTTAAATAGACATTTAATTAAGAAAATATAATTCGCAAATTGTGGATAAAATTAGGGTAACTAAGTTTGGAAACAAAAATCATTATTTCATTTCAAATAGTTTCCTTTAGTAATTCTTTTGTTTTTAATTACACTACTGAGTAATCTTATTAATTTCAAGTGCTAAAAATAAGTAAATCAGATTCTTTTGTTGACTTTTGTGTTCAACACTTCTGGCCATTAAAATTGTTACACAATGAAGAAATGCAGATAAAAAAATATTTATTGTACAAGTATATTATACTAGAACTAACAAGTGATTAAATTTTCAAAAAATTTGGGTGCATATATCCTCAGAAATCAGCACCATAAACAACCACCTTTGACAGTAATAACAGTACGCCTAGGCATTGAGTCAAACAGAGATTGGATTGCAAATGACCATGCAAATTCAACACGATACCACAGCTTATGAACCGTAGTGTCTAGAGCATAGTGACGAGCCAGTCTCTTGGCAAACACAGACCAGACGTTTTCTGATGGTGAGATCTCTGGTTAACGTTCAGGTCAGGGCAACAGTTGAACATTTTCTTTTTCAAGGAAGGTCCGTACAATACCGGCAAAATGCGGTCATGAATTATCCAACTTAAACGTAGGGTTTCGCCGGACGCGAATAAAGGGTAGAGCCACGGGTCGTAACAAACAGAAATGAAACGTGCACTGTTCAAAATATCGTCCATTCCTAACAAGAGGTTAACGAGACGTGTATTCAGTAACACTCACACCAACATGCTAGATGATGGAACAGTATGATGATGACGAATGCACGCTGCCAATGTGAGTTCACCATGATGCCATCGAACACGAATCTGACCATATTGATGTTGTAAACAGAACCTGGATTCATTTGAAACAATGAAGTCTCACCGTTCGTGTCCCCAGGCTCGTCACTATTTACACCATTGAAGACGCCCCTATTTGGGATGCATCGTCAAGGGTAGCCGCAGCCATGGACTCCGAGCTGAGAGTCCATGCTGCAGCAAACATCGTGGAACTGTTCGTGCAAACACTTGTTGTCTTGAAAACAACCCCAATTCTCGACTCAGGGCTCGTGACGTGGCTGTACGATCCATTAAGGCCATGCGGGAAACATGCCAGTCTTCTCGGCTGCTAGTAACAGGGGGCCGTTCACAGCCAACACGGCGTTCCGTATTACCATCCTGAACCCATCGATTCCATACTCTAATAACAGTCATTGGATCTCGACCGACGCAAGCAGCAATAGTGTGATACGATAAACCGCAATTCAGGTGCGCTACAATTCGACCTTTATCAAATTCAGAAACGTACTGTTAAGCATTTCTGCTTCTTACATAAGGCGTCATAACAACTTTTCGCCGGGTAACAACATTCCGATACAATTCGTATATGAGAAACCTGTTGAACAAATTCCTCATTTAAACACATTGTAGGTGTCGCTACCGGCACCTGCTTTGTCTGAATGCGCTGAAAAGCTAATCATTTGCATTTCATAGCACCTTCTTCTGTAGTTTAAATTTCACGTCTGTAGCACGTCACCTTCTTGGTGCTAGCAATTGGTGCTTGCTCTAGCAATTTTAATGGCCAGTAGTGTATATCATCAATTATAGAGAAATATATTTTTTAACAAGATTCTAATTTCAAAATTCGAATTTTAACATTAGATATATTTTATATGTCGAGAAGTTATTTCTCAATGTATCTCTGAGTGCATATATATATTCTTTTTTGATTATTGCACTGTGCATGACTTGAAAATGTATACCACCAAGCGTAACTTGTAAGAAAATTATTTAAATTTCAGGGATTCTTCGCCTTTTTGAGAAATTAAAATGATGTGAAAGCTTAAATCTCCAGCACACATTGAGTAGGATATCAGGAAAGGAACCCATAGAACGGGCGATATAAATGCCATTTTATCTTCTCAGGAAATCATTTCGGAATTTTTTTTCTTGTCTCGGAGAATAAGTATAACACCTGAAAATGATACATTTCTGCGGAGACGAAGGCAGTTTCTACCGACAAACGATTTACCGAGGTTTATGATGTGTAAACTGAAAAGGAAAGGTTTACCTATACATTAGCTATTTACTAACAACTTCCTAGATACTTTCAAGATGCATCGGCTGCAGAAAAAATGGAAAGAACAAAAAACTTGGCAAGTTTGAGAGGTGTCAATGTAACTACAGATATGTTATCACGCGGAACATACCTGCATCAAGAAAAGGGCAAGCTTCAAGCAGAAAGCGCGTTGACATCGTAAGTCACTTTTATCGCCATTTTGCAGAAATGTGCACGGCATCCTTAATTTTCCCGTATCTGTCAGAAGCCGTTAACGGTTGACTGCTTCTTAGAGACCTGCACTCATAGTGACTGTTAAAAATCATGTCATTGATCTCACTGCACAAAACTATTTAGTATGCAATGGTACCAGACAAGAAGGACGCCGAGGATGGAAGGACACAAGGTCATGTCTGGGATGAATCACACTTTTTTTGTTTTATAATAGTCACACCACGTACGATTGTTGTGCCAACGTAGTGATACGTCTAATCAGGTCGCATCTTTTGATTAACCAAAAGGATCCTGTTTGAGACTACATCGCATTCTTTTACATTTTTGAGTAATATATTGAGGGTATTATGATTACCTAAAAACCCAGACACTTAGATGGTGCGCAGCGGCTGGTTGTACTACGCTTCCTTCGGGAGGAATCCAATGCCCTTTCCCAGCAGGATAGCAGTCACCCACACTTAGCATTAACTATTGCGCTCTACAAGATGTACAAATGAGCCCTTGGTTACTATTTTCATTCTCCACTGATCTCTCACAAATCGAACACGTTTTGTACATGTTTTCATACCTGTTGTACACCCTACCACAACCATTTTCAGAAGAGGAAATGTTACGTATTCTGGACAAGGAATGGACAACCATCCTTCAGGATGCTCTATCCATACTCTCATTGTCTCTGTACCTGTGTCGCTCCTTATAACGCTTTCGACGGTGTCCTACAACTTAGCTGAAGTTGTTATCCCTTTGTGTTAAAGAATATCATTTCAAAATAAACATCATTTGTAGTTCGTGGCTGTCCTCCTCTATTTTTTGATTTTCTCCATTTTCTGTCCCTCGCATCTTTATATTATATTTTAAATGTTCCATAGTGTATAACTTTTATCAATATTATAACTCTTCATTAACGAAGGAATATGTACCTGAGAAGCTCTAAATTTTTACATGTCATAGAAACATGTGTGATGCATAATTTCATATTTGTATTCTTCCAAAATAAATATTTCTATTTTTCAATTATAGAGCTCTTTAGAAAATGAAAAAAATGCACTATATTTAGAATGTGTTCAAATGAAATAATCGGGTGGTTAACTTTATTTAACTTTCCTTTTAAATTCAAAATTAAAAGAAAAAAAATAAAACAGGGTTTTTAGTGGATTGCTGAAATACAGATGTAGATAAACTGAGATAAAAATATTCTACTTTTAGAACAGAAAAACAAATCCGAGGTGTAATAGAATTGTTCTTTGCAAAGTGTATAAATGTAGTGCAAATTTTCAAACCACATTTTTTTTTGAATAATTATTTACTGTGATAAAACTGCTGCAAATTTATTCAGTTCCCTTGAAAGGATCAATCAATTGCGTAATCAGTTACGTCAGTTTTCATTATTTCCTCAATTTATACAAAGAAATCTGTTTACTTCTCTTATTCCTTACACGTTTATGTTCCTTCAAATTTTCTTGGATTTTTCTTTCAGAATTTCCGTTATCACAATTATGAAGTTACGTCAGCAACTATTTTTATCTACTAAACGTGTAAATTTCACTCTTGTAATCTAAATAAGAAAAATTCGGAAATATTAAAATTTGACTTTTCAGTATGGTATACAGGTAACATAAACATTTGATTAACGAGAAAAAAATCTTAGTGCATATTTTATTCGCTGAATTTAATAAATTGTGTTTATTTTATCTAATTTATGAAAATCAATGAATTTCAACAATTTCTTATTAAAAACTTGGAAGTAAAAACACCCAAAGAAAGATAAACATCAAATGTTTATTGAAAACATATAGACAAATATAACAGAATACTAATTTGATATATTATAATATATTTATACATTGCATTAAAACAGATTATGTCCTCTCCATCTTATAGTCAAACACTATTTTAAATATAACGATGAGCTTTCTCTGCATTTGAAAATTTTATATAACACGTCCAATTTATTTTGTAAAAATCAGTTTATATTTTTTTATTCGTTTCCCACAGTAATTAGAATGAAAGTAATGAATACTTAAAAAGCACAAAAACTAATGTAAACAATCATCAATTATTCTGAGGACATCATATGAGACTCTAACTTTTAACAATTATTAAGTCTGTTGTTTGAGATAACGAACTTTTAAAACCACTACAAACAAAACATGCTTTTAAAACCTCTTATTAATTATCCCCTCATGAATTCTAGTTACTTGTTAAAGAATGTAACCAATTATATCTCAAATAATATAAACTCTGAAGCAAAATAAAAAAGAAGCATATTCATTCCTATGAGATACTTAAAGCTGGTATTTTTTATGTTTTTTATTGTGGGGAAATGCAGATTTTTTTCAAATACCATAAAACTTTCTTTTACATTTTTAACTATATTTAACATTATTATATACATAGTTTTGATAAAATGGTTTAATGAGTATTTGTAGGCCTAATGAGTGTACGTAATTATTCTCAGTACACATATCTATAACTTAAACACACTTAGCTAATGTTGTAAGTTCTAAAAGAAAAACGCTAATTACCTAATAAGAAAAAAGGCACAATTAAGGGCTCATCAGTGAACAAAAAGGAACTATTGAAAACGTCCTTTAAAACAAGATTTCAGTGTTTAACACTTACCAAGAAATTTGTTAATAATGGCGTAATGCTAGTTATAAGAGATTGCATTAAAATTGTTTCCCGAAAATGTGAGATCTTATTTAATAAAAGCATATTAAAAACTTTCTCTCCTTTTTCTGTAATTTGGCAGATCTATATATACACTCATGTCCATAAATTAAGGATAATACAAGTTCAGGCAAAGAAAGAGTCAGAAGCAAAACAAATGTGACTTATTTTTAAAGCATTTTTATTAAACAAAAGTTCAAGAGCAAAAACGCTATATGTTTGATATCATTAAGAAAAACTACAAGTTTTGCTCCTTGTAGCAAAATACAAAAAATAAACCTATTTACAAAAACCAATATACATATTTAGTATGATAGTTAATACAGTAGTAGTTGGTTCGAGGGTCACTTTGTTGAGGATACTGAAGATCTGAAACTTTTTACACTGATTTCACTCAATAACTAACTTTGCATCTTAGAAAAGGTATAAAGTGTGCCATAAAAATCAATAATATAAGTTTGATAAAACAGTAACAGTTTTATTCAATTTATTTATTGTATTAATTTCATATCATCTATAGCTGAAAGCACATTTTATTTTAAAATCAGTTTAGTAAGACAAATGTACCATATCACTTTTTCTGACTGTCTTGGCGGGCAGCAATTAGATAAATAAATAAATGAAAATATGGACAATATGTGGCATGCGTTTTGCTATTTGTCCACCCTTATACCATAGATTAAGAAGTCTTAAGTAGGAGATATTGCGTTGATAGTGATTTGCAGGAGCTAGACTTAAAGGGCTAGACTTATTAATTGTTCCAATTTTCACATCTTAATTTCCCTCTTTATATTTTATACATCATATTCAACTGAAACAAATGATTGCTTTTGCTATTTCTCTAAAGAATTTATCTGTGGAAACGTGTTACTGAATAAAATAATTAATTGATTGTTAGTCCTATTTTTGTTTTTGTTTTTGAGTCACTCTTTATGGAATCGGGACATTTTTTTTTCAGAAACTAATCGAATATAATCTATGATAACTCTATTAAATTGTATGCATGATTTCTCCCTCAAAACATCTATTCATGATATTTAATTGTTCCTTTAATTTTTTTTTTAATTTTTTTTTCACAAAATATATTTTTACAATGATTAGTTGCCCTTTTGTTTACCTCTTGACACTGATGCCAGACAGTCATCAGTCGTCAGATTCAAAGTGAAGCTAATGTAATCTAAGCAATGCGATCTCCTAGCATTGTCTATATCACTTATTTAAGGGTAGAAGGGATATTTCAAGACGAACAAAGAAACTCTCTCCCTAACTTCTCGAATTCCTTTCTAAACAATGCAATAAAATATTCGATTTTTCCACATTCTCCAAGAAAGGTATTTCGGAATTCCTGAAAGAGGCCGGAAATAATTTTCCGGGTCATTTGCATAAAGGTGTAATTCGAAACGAAACAGGCTTTATTTCGGTTACTTATTTATTTTCTTTATTTTTAAAAGAAGTTTGTACCTCGAACAGAACGGTAATGTTACCAATGATGTAGTTGGAAACTAATTTACAAAATGGGATAGATATTAGTTTATTCCTTTGTTTTGAGGAAACAATCGGATTTAAAAGTTGCAAATTATGATAAAATAAGGAAAACTAGATCGTGAGATAATATAATTAGACATCACATAAATGAAGCTGGAACTGTTTCACTCAGTTCTAATACTATGAACAAAAAATGTAAGCTTATTGGAAGATTTTGGGAAGATTATTCCTTTAACAATTTGTGTAAAGAAAATGATTGAAGCTGTAGGTAAATTGCATACTTTTAAAGACGTAGAGACAAATATTTGCCTCTGAAACGAAACATAAGTAGGAAGTATCACAAATATATACTTAAGAAATATTAGGTTATTGGTACATTTCCAAGGTTAACCACGATGGAAAATGATCATCACTAACATTAATTCTTAGAAGTTAGAACTATTTAAATCCTATATATTTGAATAAATGTCAAATTATAAGAGATGACATTTATGCTGACAAATCCCTCGCCAAAGTTTCGCTCTAAAATTTTCACATTCAATTACAGTCGAACATCTATATAACGAACATCTATATCATGAATTTTTCTATATAGCAAACTTTTTCCTGGAACGTGAACATTTCACGATTTTCATCGTAAAATAACCTCTCAATAGTGAAGTGCATTTTCTATGTAACGAAAATTTTCTTTTGTGATTCAATTTTTGTTCTCCCTTTTTTTAAAAGTATTTCTGAAAAACTTTCAAGTTGTTCTCTCTTTAACACAGTGTTTCTCAAACTGTGGGGTACGCCCCCCTGGGGGGCGCTATAACCCTTCAAGGGGGGCGTGAGCATATCAAAAATAAAAGGTTAAAAAAAATTGATTTACTGGAATGAATTAAAACAAAATACTTTCTGATATAATAAAAAAAATACAGATTTACATTGATATGATTTATATATATCATCTGGTGAAAAAAGGTCATCAAAAATATAAGATTCTATTTTGAACGTTCATTAGCTATCTTTGATACTATAACTAAATAAAAAAATATTTTGTTTGCTTTGCTATGTAGAGATATTTTTATTACGTTTCTTTTAACCTAAAATATTACTTTTGCTGACTTTCGAACTTACTGGTATGGTTATCTGCGTCCCTTTTTTTAAGGAAAGTTGTAAATTATATAATTCTTTTCGCTTTTTTCACAATGTGAAAGAGTTTTATGATACATGGATAAGCATATTGAGCACTTTGAAGGATTAATTGGCCAAGATTTATTTTTATGAGTATACTGAAGCATATAATAAAAAAATCGTTAATTCTGGGAAAACTATTTATTTCTTACCAATGACCTTGACAGAGAATCCTCCAATATGACAGTCTTAATGGGAGCTAAAAGGAATTGATCACTTATCTCCTTTTTTTGGAAGTGGCAAACGTTTTTTAAGAATCTTAAGTTACTTGTTTAGACCGAGTTCCCGGGGCGACCACTTTTGTTCAAAAATATTTTCTTGAAAATGCTGCATTTCCTCCCATGTATAACTTAGTGATTTTATTTGTGATGTTGTACGACTGATTATGGTTAATAAATGTAAATGAGCAGAATATAAATAAAGAATTGGGCATCTGTGATCTCTCTGAAAGGAAATTAAGTCTGATCAAACAAGGGAAACACTTGCTGAAATAATGCATATTATTTCAGCAAGAATTATGCGTATGCGAAAAAAAATTTGAGAAAAGCAATAAACATGAAACTAAAGGAAAATTTTCAATAGCTACATTAAGAACTTTATCAAGAAAATATGAAGCCATAAGTTTACCGCAAAATGCACTTCATCCTGTTAAAAAGACACAAGCAAGAAATAGTTCAGCAGGATATCTGTCGATCATCAAAGGACATGAAAACGATAATAACGTGAACAAAATGTGAAAGTTTTGCTTGCAAATAACTTTCCTGTAATGTTAGAGAAAAGTGTCTGTGATTTGTGTCCTTTATTAAGGTCACGCACATTTGGAACAATTTAGTTCAGTTTTATTGGATATTTTCTCAAATTATGAAAGACAAATTGAAAAATCCTTGAAATAGGTAAGTATATTTTCTCTTAGTTAAATTATTCACTGCAATTGTGATTTTTATCTTATATATTGAAAATAATTATAAAAAAAAGAATTGGGGTGCGTTCTTCCCCGCGACCATTAACGTTAGTATCAAGTGCACACCTGATCCCTGGCTAAAACATTTTGAAGTTTTCTTGCTTTAAATATTAAAAAAATAACACAATTGTTATTCATTGGAATTTTATATTCTTTTTTATTACTTAGCATTTATTCTAAATGCTAATTCTGCGAGGCTTAAAATTACAGTTCGTTCAAAACCGTTTCTAATATGAGTATTCATTTCAATAAATCATTTTTCATTTTTGTATACATTGTCATGCACTTGGTTTTACTCTCCTTACAATTAAACTATTATATCAAGAATAATATATCATCATTTTTAAAAAAAATAAACTCGTGTTAAGAGTGGGTACTTCAGCCAGTATAAGAACAAGCTTAATAATTATTAGTGACTTCTATGGGCTTGTCTTGCAGAGCAAAGTTTTTCAAAGGAAGGCTAAAAATTAGAAAATGACGTTCAGAGTTATTTTTTGATATTTAGCTCAGATCTATATTTTGTCTTCAAAGTAGCCACATCGCAGAAAATCGGGATTCGGAAAGGTATGATGTTAAAAATGGTAATAGTATGCGAAATGCTTTTGTTTTCAGTGCAGAAAATACAGCATCCACTTCTATCCAAAATTCAAAGAGTGATTTATTACAAAATTGCCCTTTAATTTCGTCACTGTATGTGAAATCTATCAGGATCTCTTTTTCGGCAGTTGAGAGCCCTTCTGAAGTATTTTGAAATGGATCCCTAACCCATTCGTAACTCGCTATCAGTTTGCCCTCGTCTGTGTACTTGTTGATGCTTTATTATCGTCGAATGCTCGCTGCGATTTAAAAATATATCTATGATTTTGTTTTAATCCACTGCCGTAAATAGTTAATACCGTTAATTACAATTAACGCGTGAATTATGAAATGTACATTCAAGAGAGATTCGGTAGCTAATCGATTCGGTCAAGACTGACTAGAATTGTACTAGGTACAGCATTTTTACATGCTTTGTGCAGACGTCCGTTAGGTTGCCTAGACTCACCTG
>BMAV01008326.1:122198-135758 GCA_019973955.1 Trichonephila inaurata madagascariensis
CATTTGCAATTGATAGTTTAGCTTTTGAAGAAATTGATGTTTACAATACTTGTGTAATGATTACACGATATCCTTTTTTTAAATTTATTTACGTGCTATGGTTTATTCTTCAATTGTTATCTGCAGGTTTATTTCGGTTAGTTTTTATAAAATATAAAGAAAGACATAAAAAAATTTCAAGAGAAGAAAAGATGTCGGGTTTAATAAACTGTCAGGCCGGCCTTGCGCTTTAAGGAGTTTTTAAAACCATACTAAGACATTAACACGAGTGATATTACTTAAGCTTAGAAATGGACCCTTGTGGTTTAAGAGTCAAAGAAAGAGGTATTAAGTTCGCTTTCTCTGTCTCTCTCTCGATGATGGTTCTTAAATACATTCTGTTGGAAAACATCTTAGAGATTGAAGGTTTGGGTTGCAAATGGTAGGTAGCAAGGAATCTCACTCAAATCAAAAAATTTTCTACAACTGCAGTCTTGGAGTTTGACTCAGTTATCACGGCATGGGGTCACGTTGTCTAGTTTTGAAGAATTCTCCGGTAATAACACTTGGACTTATATTAAAAAGCTGTGGGAATTCAGTGTCTGGTGGAAGCCTCAGTGAAAATGAAAACAATTCCTCGAAACAGACCTCTAAATGAGGGATACAACAAAAATAACTATCAATTTGTCTCTTACGAAGACAGGTGAAATATTCTATTTCTTTCCTAATCCTTTACCCACATGTGCCTTGATGGAGGCCTAAATCCGTTGATAAGCGAAATAAAGTTTTCTTGCATTAACCTACTTATAAATTTGTTTAGTTGTCGCTTTTTCGTGTAGTGAAGAAAATAGAAGGCACGTTGTATATGTTATCCTAATTCAAAAAATCATATTGGGTATGGTGGAAGAAGTTACTCAGATCTTATCCAACATGAGTAGCAATTGCCCGCCTCGAAGTCATGCAGATTTAGAATATAGTCTTACTGCGTCAGTGTTAACGTTTTCAGCTCGCTGATGTCTCTGAAACATATTGCATGTTCTTTCACTAGTTTTTGTTGACTTTTAAAGCTAGAGTTTTAATATCGTGTGATCCTCGTAAAAATTTAATCATTTGCATACGTTTTCTACCTCTTTCATCTCTTATTTTGCATTTAACCACGAGTGTTTTTTTTCAGGATGTAGGTTTGAATCCTGGTGGCTCTGAATATTCGCCACTAGAAGGGGCTGATGAACTTATAGGAGCTAACGTTATGTTAACGTTAAATAATTCAAACCTTCACGTTAATGTAGTGATGCAGTTTAGAGAGTTGAGTCGTCCTCTTCACTTGATCAATGTTAAAAATTACATTTTCCGTTGCCAATATCTCTCCCGTTGCTTTACACAGCACAGCGTAAACTCAATGATGTTGTTTCCTCCATGATGTTGCAATTTCACTTTTTAGGAGTGTTCTTCATCTTATAAAGAAAATTTGTTCCTGGCATTTGCCACTTGATAGTGTTTCTCAAACTGTGAGGCGCTCTTCCTAGGGGGCGTGATAACTCTACAAGGGGAACGCGAGCATATTAAAAAGTCAAAAACAAAAGATTATTTAAAAAATTAATTAATTTACTGAAAGTAAACAAACAAAATACATTTTTACATAATAAAAAATAAAATACACATTTACACTGATGTAATGTCCTTATAAATGTATCAGTATTGCAGAATGTATTTTATAATTAATTTAACAATACTAAGAACAAGTTTAATAATTACCTGTGACCCCACGGGCTTGTCATATATAAAATTTTATACAAAAATTAACTCTTATCTCGATCATTTGTACTGTTTATAATTAATGCCTTAACTTCCGATTAAAAGTTATGCGATTCACTCCCCAATGCCTCCGTTTTCTACGTAGGTGCGTGTATGTGATGCATTGGGGAGTGGAAGAAAAGGAATAAATAAACACAATTTCTCTTAAATAAGTAAATATTTCGCAAACATGTCACGGTCCCTTTATTGCATTCCAAAGCCTAAAGAACAATTTTATGGATAGCAGTGCACAGAAAAGATTGTACTTCGGAAAGACGTATATATACGCCCGGGTCAATTAACGCGTTGGTTGAGCGAGACGTTTATATACGCCGGTGGCACTCAAAAGTTGAAAGCGGTATTGCAGCTGTAGCGTGTCAAAGTACAGTGCTATAGAATTCAATAGATTGTTATTGTATGGAGGGGGTCACGATGAAAATTGTGATTGAATATTGGGTCGCAAGTATCAAAAGTTTGAGAAGCACTGACTTAACACTAGAACCGCGGATGGGATCATTTTGACCCCAAAACAAATTTGTTTCCGATTTTCTCAAAAAGTTATCAACGGAATTGAGAAAAAAAAATTTCTTCACTCTTTTCCTATTTTTATACCAATAATAATCTGTGAAAATATTATAATAATAAAAAATACTATCATACTTAAATACTTATCAATTTTTTTTTGTTTTTAATACTTATACCTTAAACCGCGGAATGGGTAATTTTGTGTGTGTGACCCCATTAAAATCACAAGTACTAAATTTGCAATTTAACGTTTCCTGGAATGGAAAAACCTTTTTCAGTTCTCTTTCCATTTCAAATATCCAGATTTAATGAAGTCTGGAACTTTTGTTACAAATGATGTAACATGTTGAAAAGGCATCACCTCTGGAAGTTGTATGCGTGGAAGAATTTCTGAACATAATGTTTTCCAAGAAAAGAGTGGCCCAACCAGTTATGCAAAGCGAAATATTAAAAATGGCAATGCGATTAGTTCACGGAGTCTACTAATAGATGAGCCTATGCTTCGTCATATCAAAAATTGTACAGAGGAAGAAGTTCACCAGTAATTAGGAAACAATGAATGGTCAACAACTTTAGATGAACTAGATACTTCTATATTATTTTTATATGCTCGAGGTATACACGGTGCAAATAATCTAGAGTTTGATAGTCTGTGGTCTGCTGTTTGGGGTCCACCTTTTTTCCGCGATAGTATGGCGAGAGATAGATTCAGAGAAGTTATGAAATTCCTGCGATTCGACAAAAAAATTACACGATATGTATACCTTCAAACAGATAAATAATATTTCATTTCTGAAGTTGGGAAGAAACTTATTGAAAATTCGATAACTTGCTACAAACCAGGACCATATATAACTATTGGTGAACAGCTGTTTCCGGCTAAAGCCAGATGTCATTTCATACAATATATGCCAAGTAAACCAGATAAATGTGGTATCTAGTTCTTGCTTGCCTCTGATATTGATAGTAAATACGCGCTCAATGGTTTTCTATATTTGGGTAAATATGAAGAACGTTCTGAAAACCTATCTCTCTCCAAATACGTCGTTTTGCGTTTGATAGAATCTTTGGAAAATAAAGGAAGAAATATCACTACAGATAATTTTTTCACTACACTAAATCTGTCCTAAATGTTAAAAACGAAGAACACTAGTTTAACTGAAAAGATGAAACGAAATCGGAAAGATGTACCTGAACTTGTGAAAAAAGTAAATATGCCGTTATACAATACATTGCCACTGGATCGTGATGATATAACTTTGACAGGTTATCAGCAAAAAACCAGCAAAAGTGTCTTATTATTGAGCTCCCTTTATTCCGCAGTTGATATCGTCAATAATCACGCAAAAAAAAGTTTCCAGAAATAATATCATTTTATAAATCAACAAAATTTGATGTCAACATTGTCGACCAAATGGCTTGGAAATATTCTGTGAAGGCATGATCAAGGAGGTGACCAGTTCATGTATTCTACAATATTCTTGATTTTGCAGGGATTGATCCATGGATTTTTTACAAAGGAGCTAATGGAAAAAAATCTTACGGGGAGAGAATATCTTCAACAACTCATTAAAGTTGCGTAGTACGTATACTCAGAAAAGAAAGTACAAGTCAGATACACAGACAAGAGCAGATATTACAGAAGAATCTGTGCACATGCGAAAAAGGGTTCATTGCCAAGCTTTCAAGTGTAGAAACTAAACTGTAACTGTAGATTCTTGTTCTGACTGTAAAATACCGATATATGGAAAGTGTAAAAAATATATAACAAAGAAGTTACCCAAAATTGCATGAACTATGTAAGAAATCTATGACTGGTAAGAAACGAAATATTTCTAATAAAGTTGTTTGTATATTTTGTTATCTGTATACAATATTCCGTATTGTAATATCTTTTTTTCACTTATTATAACAATTTAATGTTAAAAATGAATGAATTTCATTGCCAAATAATTACAGCGTACTTTTTAGCATAACAACACGGGTTTTTATTAATTGGGGTTAATTTGACCAAGCCTACGGTTTTAGGCATACCGAAACTGCCGCGGTTCTAGTGTTAAACAATGTTTAATGCTTATGCTTTCAATGCTTTGAATATTATACATTATTACTGTTATTTTAGTAAAACTTCTATGTCAAAACATGCATTTTAATAAAATCAATTCCTGTTAACTACATGAGACGTATAAGATATCTATAAAATAATTTCTTATAAAAAAATATTATATGTTTCCCAAAAAACAAATACTGCTTCTACACGCCCAGTAGAAAATAATTTTCAACATCTTCAGATTTAATAAATTATTTCATATTCCTATTTACATATATGATTAATTTTTGTTACATGTGAGTATAAAATTTTGGTACATATATGTAATGAAATATATTTTTCAAGTATTACCATAAATGTGAAACATAAATGCTTTTTTCTTAAGAAGGAATTGTTTATATTCACTTCATTGATGATGTAGGTACTTAAGACGATTTATACTGAAAAGGAAATTGGATAAATAAGCAAATTAGATGTTCTAAGATTAAATCACGTCTCGAACCATGAATAGTTCTGTAGAAATAGAAACAATGATAAGAATTTTTTTCTTAGATATATATTTTTCAAATTTAAAAGTTTATCTTTATGATAATTATTTCAGACATAATATTCCTTCTTAACTGAATAGTCTGATTCTTAAATTTCTCTCTTTTCAGTGAAAGTTAATTTAAACATTAATGTAAATTATTTCAGTAAAAAAATTGGACAGAGAATATTTTCTGTTTTAAATTTAGCTTCATGAATAATTTTATGGAGTTTCTTTCTAAGTGCTTTCATAGTAAAAGACATATATACAGATATCTTGTTAAGACTTATGTTTTGTAACTCGGTAAGATTTTTAAAAAGTGAATTGCATTATGCTTAGGATATTTTATTTAAAATACACAGTTTATCACAGAAAACAATGACGCAAGTAGCAGAAACTTTCATTCAGTAAAACTTTAAAGATGTGCATCTATTTTTTTTTAAAAAAAGGAAATGTTTAAAAGTAAAATGAATGAAGACATGTTGAAAACAGTTACTTCACTCCTTAGTTTACAATAATTCATTCCAAGTTTATACAAAATCACAAATGTTAATATACATTTAAGTGATTTCTCAATAATAAAATATTTGCTTTTTTTCCATGGTTTCTAGAAAATTAGAATTTTTGTTACAAATAACATTGTAATTAGTAACAAGTTAATTAACTTATTAACTATGCCACTTCCATTTTTGGATCATTTTTTTAAAATAGTCGTCAAATTACAGTTTAACTCAATCATATCAATTTTACTCTTTTTTAAATGTCCTTGTTATTATAATTATGTGTCATTAAAAAGCTTTTAAAGCCTTTTCCCTTGCAAGATACAGTAGCTAATAATCCTTTTAATGAAAATATATTCAGGAACATCTTTAATTCTATCGTAAAGAGAAATAGACAGCCTTCTTCCAGAGTAATTAATCATATTTAAATTGTAATAGATGGTCTCTTTTTTTTTAATATTTGAAGATGAATAACATGAGTATTATAAATTTTCTTGTCTAAATAAACAGAAACTGTATAATCTCGGTATATATCTGAAACTTCTAAGAAACTTCCAACTTTCTATGCTACACAAATGGTGAAATGATGCTCTATTGAAAGAAAAGATTACCGATCCGTCATTCTTGCTTATCGACTTATTCTGGACATGTAAACATGGAAATCTATCATACCAGAAAGAGATTTATCTTTAATTTGTGAATCAACCTTTGCTCTTATTAACGTTATTCTCAAGATCAAAGAAATCACATAACGTGAGACTTAAATACTTTTATCTATTCATTTCACTGTGTCTAATTCTTATCATCAAATGTATTAAAAAATTAATATGGATACATTCAATAGAATTACAAAACGAATTTTACATTTACTGTGCCTATTTGAGATGTTTATAATCAATACCCAATTTTTTTTCACAATAAACGCTAGTCTCTGTTTGACTACTATAAAATAATTAAACAAATAAAAATTACAATTTTGACAATTTGTACAATTTTCACTGTTACAACTAAATAGTTCGAGAGTCTAAATATTATTCGAATTCTGTTTAAGATTCTATGTTATCCTTTGTTGAAATAGTTTAACTATTACAATAGAGTTTGATAATAATCCTTCTAAAATAGTGCATTTTAAAATTTATAAGATGTATACATCACAAATTTAGACAGCGTTTAAAGTGACGTTCAAGGCTGTCTTCGGCTAATGTTAAAGAAAATGACCCGAATTTGGAATATTTTTCGGATATAAAAGCACTCCAACATTAATATTATATTCTGGCTTCACTATCCTGTGGAGCAGTGGTTCTTAAACTTTCGCTCACCACTACCCTCTTTTATGTATCAGCCTGGCATCGTGGAACCCTAAAATTTTGAACACCTCTCCTTCACTCTTTAACATAAGGCTAAATGATTTAATGGTTATTTAATAGTCCTACGACTGTTTCTGCTATTTATACATAATTTTTAACCACATTTTTTTAACCTTTCAGAAAACAGTTAACATCTAATTATACATATGTATATAAAAATATTAGAAAATACCAGTCTGAAATAAATAAATAACGTAAACCAGCGTTTTTCAAACTGTGAGGCGTGCCCCCTAGGAGGTCGTGATAACTCTACGAGGGGGCGCGAGCCTATTTAAAAGTCAAAAACAAAAGAATATTTTTAAAAAAATTATAAATTTACTGAAAGTACACAAACAAAAAATACATTCTGACATAATACAAAATCAAATACGCACTTATATTGATGTAATACGCTAATAAATGTATCAGTACTGCACAATGTATTTTATAATTAATTTAACAATAGAAAAACAAGTTTAATAATTACCAGTGACCCCAATGGGCTTGTCATGTATAAAATTATATACAAAAACTAATACTTTCTAGATATAATTTGTATTGTTTATAATTAATCCCTTCACTACCGATTAAATGTAACGCGATTCGCTCCCCGGTGCTACCGTTTTCCACGTAGGCGCGAGTATGTGGTGGGGGAGAGGAGGGGGAATAAATAAGCAAATCCTCTGAAATAAGTTAATCCTTTGAAAACACTGTCAAGGTCCTTTAAGTGCATTCTAAAGCCTTCGGAATCATTGTATGGATAACTCATTGTATGTGCAGGGAAAAGATCGTACTTCGGAAAGACGTATATATACGTCCGGGACAGTTGACACTTTGACTGAGCGAAACGTTTATATACACCTAAGAGGTTAAAGCCATATTGCAGTCTTAGCATCAAAGTACATTATTATTGAATTCAATACATTGTTATTGTATGGAGGAGGAGGGGGGCGCGATGGAAATTGTAATTGAATATTGGGTCGCAAATATTGAAAATTTGAGAAGCACTGACGCAAACGTAATTGATTAGGAAATCGAGATGAATGCATTTGTTATCATAATGGTGGGCTATCTGAATTCAGGTCTTAACCTTCGCACATGTATTTCTACTATATATTTCTTGAAAATATTACGTTTTACTAACGGTTATGTGGTTGCAAAAAATAAATGAACTGAATTAATACTCGTGATCGAAATACATGTTTCAGTTAATATTTTTAATGAGGATAGTTAAATTATATAGTGTAGGATGACACATCTTTCAATTTTTCAGTGAAGTCTTTCAAAATCTGTTAAGAGTGAAATCTCAACATGAGATTGTAAGGGCGTACCCCTTGGGTGCCCTACTCCTAGATAATCAGCGTGAGCTAGAGGTGTAGGAATAAATGAAGAACTAGAAGCTGCCATAATCTTAATATTACTGTATTAGGATCTTAACTTAAGGCAATTGCAGATAAGGTAATAATATGATATGTGAGAGAATCTGCGGTGGCTAAACACACAATATATATAATACTGAAATAGCATAACCTGGACCACTATTAATAACTAACTCGCCTGAGCTCAATTTCAATGTAAACACAGATCCGAATATTCAAATGGTAACTCGTACCTTAATGTCCAACGAAACAGCAATTTATCTGATCCTAGCTGAAGTTGCGGTTCACTGGCGTAGAATAGTATCTACCTTGACTAAAGGCTCTCTGTCACGGGTAACTTCTCTCGACTGTCACTTAACTTCTCAAAATACTCTTCACATTTGCAACACGGACTATCATAACACTCCCCAAATGCCACCACGCTTATTCTAAACTGTTATTTAAAAGCTACCTAATTTGTAGTTTTCATTCACGTTTTACTTCTCGGGTTGGTTGGAAAAGAACTGCCATTTATTCTGGCCCCAAAGAACCCAAAAGGACATGTTAATGAAAAAACGCGTGAGCCCTTCACAAGATGAGAAACCTTCACAGACTCCCTAGAATGGCGGTATGGACCTTTGGGGGCCCACGGACCACAGTTTAAGAACCACTGCTGTAGAGAATTACTTATTTTATAATATTATTAATTTTTATCTCAGTTTATACACTTTTCTTTTACAAAATGTTTCGCATTTTTTCTTCTATACTGTAATGCTAAATGACCTTATCCATATACATGTTAAAAAGAAAAATTTATTGTTTATGGAATATTTTGAAATTTTTAAAGCAAATATATGAGTAACAATGATACAAATTTTCATGAAAATGGAAGCATTTTTCCATCCGAAAATTTGCTACGAGTTTATTTCAGGATCTTGTACAATTAGCAAACACAGCCTTAATATTAGTAAGAATGCAATTAAATGTCAACGATCTTCATCGTTTCGTACTCAATTTTAAAAATGATTTTGATTCCTGCACATCTAAATCGATAGAATAGAATAAAATAATTACTTTCGAAATGGAGTAAATTAAATTAAATATAACAAACCTTATAATTTAATTTAAGAAAAATTTGTAATGTTCTGTTTCAAACTGTCAGTCCACTTTCAGGATATTAGAGTGGTGTTCAGATTGTGGCACTAAAAATAGTTTTGTGAAACACGAATCGTGAAAAGAGAGACATTTATAATATTTTTAATGTACGAAAGTATTTAAGACATTGATTTATAGGATACAATATATTTCATAAATTAATCCTAAAATATTGAAATAGTTTATGGTGGACTTATATGAATACTGAACGAGTTCATATTTCTCAAAAAATGAAGAAGCATGAAAAAAGATCTCAAAATTTTGTAAACACATAAAACGGTATTAAAAAAGTAAAAGTATAAGATATAACTCAGAAACTTTGACCATTTGGAAGTTATATTCATTCTTTCCTTCACACTTTTCGGTCATTAATGCTAATAGTCGTACTTAAAAGAGTGCGAGTAGATGGCGCCACTAGTTTTCTTCCATACTGAGCAGTAAAGTTATAACAAAGATCAAAAGAAGAGAGGAAAAGGCAGCAGCATCTAATAAGACGTTTATAATGACCTAGTTGACAAGGAAAGTCATTTTGCGGCACAAATAATTGCTTTAATTACTTCCTAAATACTAGTTTTGCTTTTTTATGAATGAAAAGGGGAAGTGTTGGCAATACGAGAGCAATTTCAGCAAACGTGTATTTATGTCATCAGTCTCATGATATTCGGTATACTTTGCATAATCTGAATAATTCAGTACCTTAACAAATTGTTCTTTAGTGTTAAGAAACTTACTCGTCACACATTTGACTGAAAATTATCCTTACTGAAATCTTTATAACTATTCATCTTTCTAAAATTATATTCATGGGGCAATATAAAAACCAAAAATAGAAAATATGCATTAAATTATCTAAAAACTAAATATTTATTTAAAAAAAAACCACCATATCTATTGAGAATATGTACAATTTTATGATTGCTGTAATTCTTTGACTTTAATCCTAAATACATAATTTCTCACTGTGTTTGGTTGAAATTTACCTCACAAGGAAAATTAATTTGTAATATCAAGCTAATAACACTAAAGACTTGAAACTCTTTACTTAAAGTATATACACTTGTGAACAAAAAAATTAGCGCACCAAGAATGAGTCGTCAAAATGAAACGAAATTTTATATATGTAATGAATACTTTGATACAAGTAACTGATTAGAAAATGAAAAAAAAAGATCTTTTATTTGAGAGAAAAGGGCAAAAGAACGGAGAGTTTAATACCCTGTTGAACCCCCTCTAGCGCGAATGCACAGAGCGATTTGATCGGGCATTGAGGCGTACTAGTTCTGTATGATGTTTTGAGACATTTCGTTCCATATTTGCTGTAAACTTGCCTCTACTTCGTTCAAACTCGAGAAATTCCAAACTCGAAATCCCAAATGATCCCAGACATGCTCGATTGGAGACAAATCTGGGGATCGGGCAGGCCAAGGACGGGTAGTAACAGTGCGGATATAGTCTTGTGACACCCTTTCTGTGTGAGGCCGAGCATTTTCTTGTTAAAAAATGGCTCCTGGGAAACGTTGCATGAGTGGAAGCACATGTAGTTGCAGGATGTCATGCCACCATGCCATGCTGCCATGCTGTCATGGTGCCACGGATCAATACTAGAGGTGACCATGTATTCTAGACAATGGCACCTCATACCATCACACCAGATGTGGGAGTGCAGTGTCGCTGTGAAGCAAAGGCAAGATTGAGGCGTTCAACACGAGGTCTCCACACACGAACTTAACTTCTCAAAACTAAAAAAATATAAAACTCTGAAAAATGAGTTAGCTATCAAATCACATGGGGGAAGAATAAGTGGTGGAACGTGACGTAATAAAATTTGAAGAAGAAATAAATTACTTTTGAAAGTAAAAGTATAAAGATACGAAGAAAAATAAAAAAAAAAAATTGTGAATACTGGTATTCTTTCCCGATTATACAGACGTGATACTTTATTTTAATTTCGACTGATTTAACGAAGATAAATACTATTTTTAGTTCTTGACTAAAATTATTTGAAAAATACGACTTTTAAAGAATTCTAAGAACTTTTCCTAAGATAAAATATGTAAAAAGTTAAGTATATTTTATTGTTTAACTTGTGTTTGTTCAATGTATTATATTTTTTACTAGATATTATTTTTAAGGGTACTTTATATTAAAGCTTTATGGATATGTACACTCATGGACAAAAAAAATTAGCGCACCAAGAAGGAGTCGTCAAAATGAAACGAAATTTTACACACATAATGACTACTTTGATATAAGTAAATGATTAGAAAATCAAAAAAAGGATCATTCATTTTAGAGAAAAAGGCAAAAGAAAGCAGGATTTAATAACCTATTAAAAAACCTCTAGCGCGAATGCACTATGCGATAGGATCGAGCATTGAGGCATACAAGTTCTATATGATGTCTTGAGACATCTCGTTCCATATTTGCTGTTACTTTGCCTCTAGTTCCTTCAAACTCGTGGGATGCCCAATTCACCATCCCAAATGATCCCAGATATACTCAGTTGGAGACAAATATGGGGATCGGGAAGTCCAAGAAAATGCAGTAACAGTGCGGAGACAGTCTTGTGACATCATTGCCGTATCAGGCTGAGCAATGTCTTGTTGAAAAATGGCTCCTGGGAGCCGTCGCATGAGTGGCGACATATGTGGTTGCAGGATGTCATGGACATACGGCTGGGCTGTCATATAGCCATGGATCAATACTAGGGGTGACCGTGTATTGTAGGCAATGGCATCCCACAACATCATACCTGCTGTGGGAGTGGTGTGTCGCTGTAAAGCAAAGGCAGGATTGAAGCTCTCTCTACGGGGTGTCCACAAACGAACACGATTGTCATCACTGCTGAGATTGAATCTGGATTCGTCGCTAAAGACGACATGGTTCCATTCCGCTGCAGTCCAGTTTTCTCAGGCACCCCTTCCAACCGTTGATAAGTGGACGTCAAGAACAGCACACGTAATGGGCACCACGATCCCAAATGTCCTTCAGCCAGGCGCCTTCGTATGGTTCGAGAAGACAAAAGGGCCCCTAGTGGGGGTGCTAACTGTGCCTGGATGGCGGCCGATGAAGCAGTTGGCTGTACCCGTGCATTTATTACGATGTGTCGGTCTTCTCGACGGCTGGTCTGTCGAGAGCTCCCTGAGCCTGGTCTTCTTGTAACTGACATCTCTCAGATCCACTGGTCCCAACACCTCCTCACAACACAATCAAAGCGGCCTAACTGACTAGCTCCTCGACTAGTTGACCACTCAGGTTCTATCATGCCGATGATTCTCTCCATCTTAAATTGCGACAGCTGCTACTATTGTCTTCGAAAACGGCGTAATGGCATGTCTAACTCAGCTGTACTTCCTTTGTAAACGATTCAGCACACTCAAACAAGCTGTGGTTACCTGTTTTTCTTCCACGGAGAACGACGTTAAACGCCCTCTACCAGCTATACGTAATGCACAATTACGCTGCATTTCTAATCATTTGCATATCTCTTCGACATGTACCTTCATGCCAAGTTTCGTTACAATCCCGCAATTATTTCTTGATGCGCTAATTTTTTGTCCATGAGTGTATATATCTTAAATTTTTATACATGTGAACTTTGCAGATTCTTGCCCTAAATTATACAATATATTCTTATAATTTCTTTCTTATTCGCGTTTCTTTAAAAGAAATTGACCGTTCCCCCCAATGTGCTATAATAATTCAAATTTTTCACTTTACTTCAATTTATGTCATTCTTATTACTCTGTTATCCACAGAGTGAAATATTTTTTTAAAAAATTTAGTCTTTATCTAACCATTAAATAATATTGAACAAATGGTTCATGGCATCTTAGACACTATTTCTCAGAATTAGATGCAATTCTCATTAAATTTTAAAGGTGCTCATCAGATATTTAGGCACTAATATTATTCAATGAGGATTTTGTCTTTGAAAACAGCTACTTACAAATATAGGTGCTTTCAAATAGCTGCGGATGTTATTCTCTCTCTCTTACTCGTGCAAAATATATCTTATAAAAGTCCTTAAAAGAAATATGGTTAATTAATAACTTTTACTCTGTTTTAGGTCATTCTTCCGTGATAAATCTAAAACATTTTTTAAAAAATCTAATTCAAGAAAATTCTGAAAATCTTGCAGAATCTCCTTCTCATTTCTACTAAAAAATGTTTTAAACTTGCCCAATTACATAATTTATAAAGTGTGTGAAATGGCATTTGTTAGATTTAATTATAAAACTAACAGCACATAAAGAGAGGCAACTTTTAACCATTTGAAATTCATACAAGACTAGAAAATACAGCAACTTTTCTTTTTATTGAATTT
>BMAV01008326.1:135858-154333 GCA_019973955.1 Trichonephila inaurata madagascariensis
TTAAAGGTGCTCATCAGATATTTAGGCACTAATATTATTCAATGAGGGTTTTGTCTTTGAAAACAGCTACTTACAAATATAGTTACTTTCAAATAGCTGCGGATGTTATTCTCTCTCTCTTACTCGTGCAAAATATATCTTATAAAAGTCCTTAAAAGAAATATGGTTAATTAATAACTTTTACTCTCTGTTTTAGGTCATTCTTCCGTGATAAATCTAAAACCTTTTTTAAAAAATCTAATTCAAGAAAATTCTGAAAATCTTGCAGAATCTCCTTCTCATTTCTACTAAAAAATGTTTTAAACTTGCCCAATTACATAATTTATAAAGTGTGTGAAATGGCATTTGTTAGATTTAATTATAAAACTAACAGCACATAAAGAGAGGCAACTTTTAACCATTTGAAATTCATACAAGACTAGAAAATACAGCAACTTTTCTTTTTATTGAATTTACACATTTTTAAAGTAAAATATAAAAAAATCTCGTATTAAGCTTCAATATGTTTTTCAGAAAAAAGAAATAATAAATTGTGTGTTCTTTTAAAACTAACTTATGTACACCTAAGATTTTCTTCCAGCCCTTACATCATATTGGAGATCACAAAGAGGAAACAGAAGGAGAAAAATAATTTTGCAGAGAGTTTTACTACGACTTATTTCTAAAGCATCAACTCTATGATTAATAAATAAGTTCATGCTTAGTATTCCTGAAATGACCAATGGTATGTTTATTCAAGACACGGTAATAATTCCTAGAGGTGAAAAGGAAATCAATCACGATTACACAGTATCTAATAGTTTTCTAGCGATATTACAGCCACACCATATACGTGTGTTCATGTAACCCAGTTATAACAGTTTATTTCGGGTAAAAAAGAAACAAGGTATCCGACTACGTTCGGAACCCGGATTTTGCAAAAGATTATAAATGGATAATATTTATGATATTTAGTGTCACTTAGATTAGGAAATATATATAAAATTGTTTTAAGAATAGTATTACAATAAAAAATTATTTAAGTACAATATTTTGACAAAAAAATGAACAGATAGAATGCCCAATTTTCAAAATATTCTCCTTTTGTGAAAAATGCTTGTATTATAATAATAAATACTTTGCCTGTATATAACTCAGACCTCTGTTTAGAGGTTCAACTAGAATTTTTGAAGTATATGACTTAGAAGTAGGTTTATCCATGTTTTACGACAACAGGGGGGAGAAATTTTAAGAAAGAAACGCCGATAACTATTTCAATGGGTTGTAACTCTGAAAATAATGTGAATTTTTGAAAAATCATAGTTGCGCCTCTGTACAGAGGTCTGAGCTATATACAGGCAAAATATTATTATGATAGAAGCATTTTTTACAAAAGGAGAACATTTTTAAAAAAGGTTATTCTAAATGAATTTTTTGCCAAAATATTGTATTTAAATATTTTTTTTGTCAAAATGTCCTTAAAACAATTTTATACATGTATTCTAATATAAGTGACACTAAATATCATGAAAATTATCCATTTATGCACTTTTTTTAAAATGACGATTCCGAACGTTGTCGGATACCTTAAAAAGAATATGACTACATACAAAGGTAGTATTTTTCTTAAATACATCGTGTGTAGAGGGAATTTATTATTTCAAGATAAACAGAGATGTACAGTTTTATTATATATTTTGTTCTCATGTATGTTTTTGCCTAATTTAGTTTAAATTATTACTGGTTTATGGTTGCTAGGGAGCAAGCAATGCTCCTTTTTAACCATAACTTTTAATTGCATTTTTCTTTTGGTAAGAAGTTTTCATTGACTAAGCTTTGTAAACAATCTTTCAAAACTAAAATAGAGTTGATAAATACATTTCACTCAATTAAAAAGCACATACATTTAAAGCACCAACTAGGCCACTATTTATTGCTACAGCAACCAATATTTACTACATTCTACATTTAATTTCTGAATTGCAATCAATGTCATCTATTTAAAAAAGACTTATTTGCCATATAGACAATAGATCACAGTCTGAGGCGAGTGACGAGTCTGCTTGTCTAATGATAGTAACCATGTACGAGCGTGTCGTCGACGATGTGATCACAGGTCCAATTCGGCTGCATTTGTGGAACGCCTCACCATGTGACTGAGATGCATCATGCTTTGGGGCATAATAGCGTGCCATAACACATCATTCGTATTGAGGGAGCTATGACGGTTCTATGATATTTAGATGATGTGCTATGACAGGTGACACTCCTCCCTTCTTACGGGGGAGGAGTGATCAACGCCCTTGATCAACAGGATAGTACTTGACCGTTAAATGCACGCGCATCAACTATCGAGACATGCAAGATACACAGATGCTTGTCTTCTGACATTTCATCAATCTTGTACATCTGGGATATGGTTAGATGTCGCTTGCATTCTTTACCAAGCAGCATTCATAAGACGAACTACGTGAAATGATTGAGAGAAAAAAAAAGAGAGAATCTTCCTTTAGAATATCATCTATGCTCTCATTGACTCTGTATGTGTTACTATGTGTTATATATGTGTTATATAACATATGTTATATATGTGTTATATATGTGTATGTTATATATGTGTTACTCCATGTGTTGTCATCCATGGTGGTGATCCTAGAACTTACTAAGCCAACGTTTCTCAAACTGTGGGACGCTCCCCCTGGGGGGCGTGATAACCCTACAAGGGGCGCGAGCATATCGAAAATAAAATTTTTAAAAAAAATTAATTTACTGGAACGAAGTGAACAAAATACTTTCTGACATATAAAAAAATTCGCATTTACACTGATGTAATTTATATATATCAGCTGGCGATATTATTTCATCAAAAGTAAAAATTTTCACTTTGATATGTTCATTAACTATTTGATCCTATAACTTTAAACAAAATTGTTTGATTTGCTGTAATCTAGCGTTTCTTAGACTGTGGGGCACGCCCCCCCCCCCCCCCCAAGGAGGCGTGATGACGAGCATATCGAAAAGTCAAAAATAGTTTTAAAAAATTACAAATTTACTGAAAGGAAGCAAAACAAAATATATATTCGGATATAATAAAAATAAAATACACATTTACACTGATATAATGTACTTATATAAATGTGTCAGTAATATGAGAGTTATAAATGTATCAGTACTGAGAATAATTATCAATGTATATATATTTAATAATCCATCTCACAATACTAAGCGAATAACAAGTTTAATAATTACTAGTGATTCAAGCAGGCTTGTCATATACAAAATTTTATACTTCTCTTGATAATTTTTATAGTTTTTGATTAAAATCGTAATGTAGCTTTAACGCGTCAAAATGCTTTATTATTTCACTCAATACATTGTTATTGTGTGAAGGGGGCGCGATAAAAATTAAGATTAAAAATTAGGTCACAAACATTGAAGGTTTGAGAGGCACTGTACTAAGCTGATGCTGTTCTCACTCTGTATGTTGTCGGTATCATTTTAGAACAAACATCACTTATTGTTCTTATCTGTCTCTCTAGGTTTTCCGAGTTTCTTTATTTACCAGCTACTCCTTTTCGTGTTGCAATTTTAATGTCATGTTGTGTATATCTCATTCTTTTCATATATTTTAATACTTTTATGTACAATTTTTTCATTTTTGTGTTTTATATTTCTTATATTAAAGGATTCCTATTAATGTGTAGCATTGTTCAAGAATTCCTTCAAAAGTGCTATATATTTTTTATTAAAAAAAAGAACTTCAAAAAATTTTCCTAAAACATTTTTAAAGTATGTCCGTTTTGTATTAATATATTTCGACCTCTTTAGCTGCAAACCCTTTCTTGTTAATTTGAAGCTAATACGCTGTAATTTTATTTTTATGTCTTTACCAGCATTCAAAATTATGTTACATCTTTTTTTAAATGTCTTCGAAATATTCCTTTAAGTGGAGCAGTTTTTGTATAACAATCAGTTATGAAATAAAAATTTAATTTCCCCAAGTAATACCTAAACATTCGGATTAGGTTCACTGCTTTCTATAGAATACATAACAAAATTTGCAATGTTTAATGATTAAAGTCATGGTTCACTAGCAGTTTTTGATACTCAGAATTTTCCCTTGACGTAATGCAGATTTAAGAGGAATCTGAAAAAAATAAACTTACCTCTCATACAATTCCCTAGAGTTTTCTTTTACGCCCTTATAGGAGATTTAATAGTTCTCTATTTTATATCAACGTTGCAGTAGGTAATTTATGATCAGTAAAAATGTCACGTAGATAACATAGTGAGTCACAGTTTGATGTATTACAGGGGGAAAATGAGAGGTAAAAGTTTGCTGCTGTGTGAAAGTGTAAGAAGTGTAGAGAAAAAATCCAATCTTGGAAAAAAAACACATAAAAGAGGAGGTCCCTAAAACTATTACGGCAATAATTTCAAAAAAAGAAAATAATATCTTATTATTAGTCAAATATAGTGATTTAAACGTGCTTTTGAGAAATACAATAGGGAAATAGAAATTTCTTTTTGATGTATAAGTTACGTAATGAAAGTTATTAAAAATAGTTCAGTGGCAGTTTTTCTATTTATAAAGTTCTAAGATTTTATTAAATCTTTATCTTTAACTGTAATTACTTTAACTTATTTACGTAAAAGGCTTTTTAATATTTTCAAATTATTTTATGGCACAGTTATCAAATAATTTTGTAAAATATATTTTTTTAAATATTTCTTTATTTATATTTTTGCTAACTGCAAAAATCTCCTTAAGGAATCCGACTACGTTCGTAACCGTGATTTTAAAAAACCGCATAAATGGATAATTTTCACGATATTTAGTGTCACTTAGATTAGATTACATGTATAAAATTGTTTTAAGGACATTTTGACAAAAAAAATATTTAAATACAATATTTTGGCAAAAAATTAAATTAGAACAACTTTTTTTTAAAATGTTCTCCTTTTGTAAAAAATGTTTCTATTATAGAAATATTTTGCCTGTATATAGCTCAGACCACTGTACAGAGACTCAACTATGAATTTTGGAAAATTCACATTATTTTCAGAGTTATAACCCATTGAAATAATTATCGGCATTTTTTTCTTAAAATTTCTCCCCTCTGTTGTCGTAAAACATGGATAAATCCACTTCTAAGTAATATATTTCAAGAATTCTAGTTGAGCCTCTGTACAAAGGTCTGAGCTATAGGCAGGCAAAATATTATTACAATAGAAGCATTTTTCACAAAAGGAAAATATTTTGAAAAAGGGTCATTCTATGTTCATTTTTTGTCAAAATATTGTACTTAAATAATTTTTTATTGTAATACTATTCTTAAAACAATTTATATGCATTTTCTAATATAAGTGACACTCAATATCATAAATATTATCCATTTATATGCTTTTGCAAAATCATGGTTCTGAACGTAGTCGGATTTTCATGTACTGAGTTTGTTTCTATATATAACAAATGTTTTTTTTCAGACTAATAATTTCTTCAATATAGTTTTTCGAGAGATTAACGTCCATCTGCCTTTCTGCGTGGCAGTTCCTTAGTAACACTAGGCTTCAAACTCATCCCCAGCTTCAAACTAGCAATTATGACCCTCGGCTAGTGCGAGCTACTTAGCAAAATTTTCTTACTTTGCATTTTTCATAGAGTGTCTTTGCATATTAGTAACTTGAATATCAAGATGCAAAAGGAAAAGTGAATTTATCGATGATAACTGGACCCATCTGAATGATTGAAACAAAAACTTGATCTGTTCACTATTAATGACAACTACATCGTCGCTTAAAACTCAGCATATTAAACTCTTAAAACTGCAGTTGCAGCTTTATTCATAGCATTAATATTTGTACTGTAATGCTTGTGAATACCGATGTTTTTTTATTTATAAAAAATTATATTAGTTATAGCTAAGGGGTTTTTTTTCTTTTGCTTTTTGAACACGCCTTAGAAAGTTTGCCGATGACTAGTAAAGGATTCGAATCCATTTGTTAATCAGACTTCTTTGCAAGGCGGTGTGCGATGAGATTCAACGCACCGTATTGATTTTGTGCCTATCACGGACTTATATTTCAAAATTTTCAACAGGATGTTTACCGGACACAGTCTGCAAGCCTTTCTATAGTTTGTCGTCATGCTGCTTATATTCTTTCCTGGCCAGAGCGATCACTAGATTTCTCCCTAAGAGAACACATTTTGCATATAATAAGTCAACCGTTCCTAGATCATGCTGTTTTAACACGTGAATTAGAACGTGTAAGGTAAGTAATCCAGCTGAAGTACACATATCAACTATTAGATAACAGCTTGAAATAGAGCTAGAAGTAGGTCTATTATTTATATTGCCTTATTCGGTTTTATATTTGTCTCTGTAGCTGTATTTCGTAAAAAAAAATTCTGATCTTTTGATGTTGTTAACTTTTTTGTTTTCAGTAGATATGCATCTCATCAATCGATTTTCATTCGGCCCTGCATTCTTAGAACTTTTTTTCACGGACAAAAATATTATCAATATTAATAAAAGAGTTTATGGGGCTCAGCCCGCGTACGTTATATGCGATATAGCCCAAAAATTGAAACACCCAGAAGTGTGAAATGTTACGCTGAAACTATAGGTCATGAATTCTTTCAGCTCAAAAGAAATTTTTAAAATCACTTAAGATTTTTTTAAATATTTAATTTGTAAATGATTTTTTTGCAGTTATTACTGTAGGACTTTCATCTATCTCTGGATGCGGAAAAAATATCCTTCATATGATTTTTTTAGAGATCATTGCATGTTTTCACTAACATTATATTTATTTATCATTATTTTTATTCCTTTTTTGTCCTTTGTGGCAGATTTTAAATTGTTTAGATTTTTTTTTGAATAAATCGTTATATAAACTGCAAATAAAATAGTATTGTAGTATATTGTTAAAATTAAAATATTTTATATCTATCACGAGGTATATAAATATAATAGTTTAATAATTGTATTATAAATAACTTTCTGAAAAAAAATAAGTTCTTAACAAATTAATTTCTCATAACTTAGGTCCCCTTATGTTGATTTTTGTGAAAGGAAATTAACTGAGTATGAATTTTATTATGATTGAGAAATGGCATGTTTTTTTTATTATCACTTTTTGATGTTTTTTTTTTATTTCTTGATACATCTATCTTTACAACTCAGCTCCTTTACAAAATAATACATGCATGTATTTCTAGAAAACTGCCGTCTTTTAAAAGGTATGGATTCAATACCTGCGAAACATCAATTTTCAAATTCAAATTTTATAACCAAGCCTTTCACAAAATATCTTTTGGAAATATTTAAAAGAAGTATGCAGCAGATTTACAAACAAAATGTATTTAAATCAAATCAAACGTAAATTTTTTCGAAAACTCTTTCAAATATAAAACGGAATGTTTTATAGCATAAATTGGAGTAGCAATGTCAATGCATTCCTTTTTATATGTATGCAGATTTGTAATTTTTTTTTTTATCTATCTGAATATTGATCAGAATTTTTGTATCTTATTCTTGGGTTCAGGGAAAAATCTGTTATCCCAAACATTAATATTCAGAGCCAAACTGTTTATCTCTGTCCATGCATTAACTGAGATAAAAATATGTATGAATTTTGTTTGTTTTCTCTCCCCTTCTACATATATTTGCAAAGGAGCACAACCTTTTTAGGATGAGGGGCCAAACAATCGTCGCCCATCCGGTATAGTGGTTAGGGACGCTGACTTCTGTTCCATTGGGACTGGGTTCGAATCCCGGAGAAGACATGAATGTTTGTAAATATATAGTACTTTGCGGCATAAGGGTACTTTAAATAGCCGTCGAGCCGCAAGTCCTCTCATGGGGTTGGTGGAAGGGTAAAAGAGGTGGGAGGCCCCTGACCACCCCCAAGGTGTTCTCCCTCTAAATTGGGGTGAAAACGAGCTAAATCGTTCTGCCACCAGTATGGTGCTCAAATCTACGGCTAACGACAGACGTCACTTAGCCCTTTGCCATGATGAATTTCGTGGGCCTTTATCTGGCCTTTGCCGATCAGGTGGCATTAGTAACAACAACAACATGATTAAAATACTTTAGCTAAAAAATAAAAGACTCCTACTAAAAAGGTGGCAAACTTGAAATTATATAACAGAGGAAAAAAGTTTTGCTAATTATACAAAGAACACAATTTAAATTTTGAAAAAAATTAGTACTTAAAATTTGTAAAATTTAAGGAGATGGCTGGGACTGAATATTTGAAGTTATCGATCTTACGTCAGGCTTAAGACTTGTTGTGGCAATACGCGTAGAACAGAATGAAGGTTCTCATCTGCTATTCTATTTCTTATTGTTTGGTTTGTTTAAATTCATTAGTGAGAAAGTTTGCTCACAAATACAGGTTCCGCCAAAGAAAGTGGCACATACAGCTGCATTTTACTTTAAGCACGAAAAGTCCTCAAGGAAGTTTTTATAAAATTCTAAAATCGATTTTTCTTTGAATTGATTTTTGATAAAATCAAAATTCTGTAATTCACACTTAAAACTAACTGCATGCTCTCATCCATTATATTTATACCAACTAAAAATGGAGAAGAAAAGACATACATTTTGTTTTGGCACTTTTTTAAACCTAAAAACTGATCATCAAATGCATTGTGCAAGATTTGAATTTGTTCTTCATACTGCATCTTCATATGTGGAAATTTTTCATGCTTTTTTGGGCAGTAGAGAAATTGTGCAAAATTTTTAGTTTTCAGCGGGTTTTGAAATAAACATTTTTGTTTAATTGTGTCTTTACGTTATTTATAAATTGAAAAATGAATTGATTTTTTAATTGTAGCTTTGTGTTTAAGTCATTCAAATGGCCTGTTATGTGTGTGAGAAAAGCCAAATCACACTGGAAACTTGCTTCTTTTAATCTTCTAGTATTTCTACCACAGTCACTTAGAAATGTAAGAATTTCATCAAATAGTTCCGTAAAACGCTTAAGGGCAACTCCTCGGCTGAGCCATCAAACTTCTGTGTAATAAAGAATATCAGAAGGCAGATCATCAAAATATTTTTAAAATTCTTTAAATTGGCTTTGTTTGAGGGAATTACTACGAATAAAACTAATTGCTTCAGATACACACTGCATTAAAGTTGCAAATCCTAATTTCTTATCACATAATTAAAAAAAATTTGCATTACAAATCTATTATATTTGTAATGGAAAATTTTTAATTAACTTTTCTGTGCCTATTTAAACTGGAATCTCGATTCAGATTCAACTTAAATTAAACATAACTTTTAATTTCGGGCCATTTCTGTGGACACGATAGACCATGGTAACGAACCGTTACAATTTTTTAATTGTAACTAATTTAGTTAAAATTTTGAATGGTATTCTGAAGAATCTGTAAAATCCTTGCAGAACTAGTAACGTGCGAATAATACCTATTAGTAATACAAAGGATTTTAACAGAATTTTTGTGAAATTTAGGCCCATAAAATGTATATCTGAGGTGATATTTAATGTTTATGAATATCATATTTTTCTTATTAAATACTAAAAAACAACTATTAGTTTCCTTATTACTGTTTTTAGATATTTGGGGAGCATTAATCTTTAAAATATTTCACTCAGAAATTTATTGTTGTATTTACATATGAAAGCAAAGTTTGCAAGTAACTATCAAAATGTACTTTATCATAAAGTTCCTTTGAAAGCTTCCTGTAAAAAGAAGTTTAAGCTCTTTTAACAAATGACACATCTCCTACAACACAGAAATTCAAATTCAAAATCTTTCACGCATGGGGTCTAAATTGATTAAAAGCTACAATTTCAATTTTATATTTAAAGGTGGGGGAATCCATTTAAGACTTTTGTGATCTGATTTCTTATAGCTACGTTTCTAAAGGAAATAACAAAACTGAAACCAGTGACCTTTTTTATCACTCTCAGCAAATCGTTTTCAATTATTTGCTATTTATGTCATAAATAAAAGTAAATTGTATGAACAAATTTGTTAAAATTTTATTATGATTATAGATAGTTTTGGCATCACACTTAAATATGCATATGAAGCATAATATATTTATTAATATAAAATAAATCACATTTTTTGCATTAAGTGTTAAAATACGTCCATAATTAGTTGTATTATTTTGATATAAAATATAAAATAATTTCAAATAAGAGATTTTTATTACATCAATCCAAACATTTAGAAAATTCTTACAGATGTTCATTTTCGACAATCATGTATTTTACCTTCTAATTTTTTCGCAAGAACATAAACGATACTTGTCTTGTAAATTACAAAACTATCCTAAATTAACACATGCAGAAAAAAGGAAGCTAGAATTATTTCAATTATTTTTTTTTTCAATTCAGGTTATGTTATAAGTGTAAATAATTTACGAAATTTGCATATACTTATATAATATGGTTTGTAATATTCTTTTATTCTATGAAATAGATTTTTAAAATATTTTTTTTTCAATATTATTGTATGTAAAATTCTTTTTCCTTCATTAGATCGTTTCACTTACTTTGGTTTGATTTCCGATGATATTTTAATTTAAAATGAAATTTTCTAAGCCGAATCGCTTTATAAATAATATTTAATTTTCAAATTAATTATAAGGTATCAATTTTGAGCTTCATATCATTTTCTGAATGTATTATAATTTCCTATTTAATATATTATTGTTCTATTAAAACCCAAGAAGGCTTACCTTTAGAATATTTAAGATGTGTTTTAAATACAGATACAATTCATTTTCAGTAAGATGTATAAAATACGAAACAAAGTACAACCATAACATACTAAAAATAGATTACTTTTAAGTTCTCATTTCAATGCATAACACGAATGGAATTCTAATACTTTCAGAAGAATTTTCCATCTTTTATTTAAACCTTTCTTAAAGTTTCACATAAACTTTTTAGTGCTCGTTTAAATAGTATGTGGTTGAATAAAATTTTCTTTTATACGACCTCTTGCAGAATAATTCATTATGGACTTTGAAAAAAAATTAGCACCTCATGTGCTATCTATGATGCTAAAATTTTGTAGAGCTTTTGTAGAGTTGAAGATGGAATTTAAGTATAAGAAAATGAAATAAAATACCTTCAAGGGAAAAGGGAAATAGCTTAAAAACAAGTTAGAAAAAATTATTTTAAATTTAAACAAAATATATGAAAGCAAAGTTCTTGAATTTTCTAATTTAATTTTCCTGTTCTACGTTTCTAAACTATGGAAATTTTAATACAAATAAACAATGTAAAGTATTTTACTTACGCAATAGTGTTACAGTAATCAAAGTTGTTAAAATGGTATTGATTGTAGGTCTATTCCTGTTACTCGTTGAAATTTTTGATGCAGCCTATTCATCTGATGATTTCTGATATGTATATCAAAAAGTTCTGTTCGATTTTAGAATGAAACAAAATGATAAATTTTTCAAAGCTTGAAAAAACTTTTTTAAATAATGTAATCGCCTTAATTTTTTTTTACTTCTTGCCAACGTGATAACAGATTGTACATCCCATTTTTAAACAATGCCTTATCCTTGGATATGAAAAATTGGACTAGTGCTTGTCTTTTCTCTTCCTTTTTAAATTTTTGTCCTGCAAAAATATTTTGTACGAGCAGAAACATTTAATAATTAGAAGTTACTAGGTCCGGTTACTAGGTCATTTGGCAATATCATGACACATTATAATGTCTTTCCTATTGAATATCTCTGGCCTCTTTTCTCCGGAATGTTGTTTTAAATTATTTATTTGCAGAAAATTCCACCTTGAATTTAGCTCTTCACTCAGTTTTACTACTCGAAATATAACAACGTTCAAGTGTTCCAAAATATACGCAGCATTTTCTTATTTAGGCTCAACTTTGGCTTAAAGTTGTAGAGGTCTTGCTTTCAAGGCTTACAATAAACCCTTTTCTTAAAGATGTTTTAAAGGTAATCCAATTTATGTGATTTCAGTTGAAAAATTTTCTGTGTGAAGAAGACGGGATAAATGCAAACTAGAACTTATATTTAAGTGTTTGCAGTAGAGTAGGCGATGATGGTGGAAAGTGGATATAGAAGCGTGAATAAGATAACGATAGGTCTTTCAATAAATCAATTTAAAAGATATTCAAAGTTAATACAAGCATTAAAACCAAGATCACTCCTATATTAAGATAAGTGCGTTTATTTCAATAATGATTAAATTAATTTAACGTAATTGTTTCTCAGGTTTAATGTTTTAAGTGCATTCTGCCTCTTGCGTTGTCTAGTGTTTTTAAGGGAAAGTGAAGATAAAATTGTGTTTGAATTACTATTTCTAATCTTTGTTCGAACCCCTGACACCAGCGTCCTCCGACGTTACAACAGGATCTAGACCAGCGATACTCAACTTGCGGGCCCCATGTGGCCCACCGGACCTTTCTGAGTGGCCCGGTCACGGCCCGTTGCACAAACAAATTCAATTGATTCAGAACAATACGTTAAAAAATTTAGTGAAAAATTCCATCAGTTAAGCAGTTACATATCAAAATTTTGCTATCGATGTAGTGCTGGTACTAACTGCGAGATAACTTCTTTCTTTTAATACTGTAACGTTTATTGATAACCAGTAACAGTGGAGTAGCGACCATTTTACGGGTGAAACTAAATTTTAATCAACCCTTAAGTCTACCAAACGAAAAATATGCAAAGAATATATGTTGTTCCAAGACGATTGAGAACTTGACTATTTCATTGAGAAACGCAAACATGGATCAGCAATTTGTTTGATTTGTCGTGAAAATGTTATATTTAAAAAACATAATTTTACCCGTCACTATACCACTAAGCACAAATCTTTCAATGGCTCAATATTTTAAGGATCTCTTTCAAGACGAGATAAATTAGCTTTCTTAAAAAAAAAATAATAAATTTTGCAACAGGAACAAAACATTTGGATAGGAGGAGCCGGGGGGGGGGGTGGCTTGGGATCAGGAAAATAGAAATTATCCCATAACTGGGTAAAAAATGAAAAAAAACCTATTTTTTGGAAGTTAAGTGAGATAGAGTTAAATATAGTTTCAAAATAAAATCCGAAATAATGAGTTAATATTTTGATCAATTTTCCGCATTTTAAATGTCCTTAAGGTATCCGACTACGTTCAGAACCATGATTTTAAAAAAGCGCATAAATGGATAATTTTCATGATATTTAGTGTCACTTAGATTAGAATACATGTATACAATTGTTTTAAGGACATTATGACAAAAAAATTATTTAAATAGAATATTTTGGCAAAAAATTAACTTAGAATAACCTTTTTTTCCAAATATTCTCCTTTTATAAAAATGCTTCTATTGTATTAATATTTTGCCTGTATATAGCTTAAACCTCTCTACAGAGGCTCAACTATGAGTTTTGAAAAATTCAAATTATTTTCAGAGTTACAACCTTTTGAAATAATTATCGGCGTATTTTCTTAAAATTTCTTCCTTCTGTTTTCGTAAAACATGGATAAGCCGACTTCCGGTTTATGTAATTCAAAAATTCTAGTTGAGCCTCTGTAGAGTGGTCTGAGCTGAATACAGGCAAAATATTAATATAATAGAAGCATTTTTTACAAAAGGAGAATATTTGGAAAAAAGGTTATTCTAAGTTAATTTTTTGCCAAAATATTATATTTATATAATTTTTTTTTGTCATAATGTCCTTAAAACAATTGTATACATGTATTCTAATCTAAGTGACACTAAATATCATAAATATTATCCATTTACGCGCTTTTGCAAAATCATGGTTCCGAACGTAGTCGGATACCTTAAGCTTATAGCATCCCCCTCCATTAATCTTCATGTTGCGGCCAGCGAGAAATAGTTGTCATATGTATGTGGCCCGGTGAAAAAAAAAGGTTGAGTACACCTGATCTAGACAGTATCATCGTCCATCAAAGATGGTCGTCCAGAGCGGGGCTTATCAGAAAGGTCGAAATCACTTACATAAAAAATTTTTAACCATCTTCTGCTTATTCTATCAGAAACTGTACTTTCACCAAACACTTCAAATAAATTGTATACATACTTCTGTAGCGTTTCTTCTTTGTTGGAATTAGTACAAAACACAGAGGCATAAATGAACTTCATCAGTAGCTATGTATTTCATTTATCGTGTCTCATTTAACACTGACATGAATATCATATTGGTTTTAAATCCTTTTCTAGGTCTGTACATATACATTCAATGATATAAAACGACCTAGCCAAATATGAGTTTAGTGAATTCTCTTACGTGCATACTTGTTGTAACCGAAACGGGCAGAACATTCCAGCACACCTAATACACATTAACACTTAAATTTAAAATAAAGCTACCTACAAAACAGGATACACAAGGAAAATACAAGTATCTTTGTTGTAAATCAATATTTTCAATTATTACCTAATACATTAATTTAAAATATACAGAAATAAAGAAAATAATTAGAATTTTTTGCAATAAGGGAATTGTACAACATTTATATTAGAGAACACCATATGTGGTAAAATAATCATTAATAATTAGCTTCTTACGTTTAATATTTTCCATACCCTTTTTAATTATATGCACAGTTAATTTTTTTTATTTAAAAGGGCTTCATACATTGTGGTATATTTCAAGTCTACTGTATATTTCAGTGTCATCGGTATATTTGAAGTCTACTGTATATTTCGGTATCATAGGTTTATTTCAAGTCAAAAATTCATGCTGAAGGCAGATTAAGAAGTACTTCATGTTATTGATAACTTTCTTACCAAGATTTATTTTTAAAAGAAACGTGTGAAAAATAAACAAACTGAACCTTTATAATAATAAATCAGAATTCCTATCGTACTTCGAAAATAGAATGTTAGAATAGTTGTGCAACGGAATTATTTATTGAATTGTTTGTGGAACAGAAAATGTGTTTTGAACTTGATGATTAGATTTGTAAGCTTTTGCTGAGAAAATATTTATTTACGAATTTCATTAATGTGTCATAAAAATACACACACGGGAGAGAGATTACCTTCAATTCTCATTTAGTTTCCAAGAAAACTTAGATATTGAGAAAATTCTTCGGTTGCAATGAATCTAAAAAAAAAAGATAACAAAAAACCCCAATGATTGTGAATTTCAGAATTTTTTTTCCTGTAATGGTTCTTCAACAAAAATATTCAAAGGTAATCATTCAATAAATGAAAAAGGAACTTGGAATATGTAAAAACATTTTATTCAGCAAATTCGTTATTCTTCTCTTAGAGATAAATCTATTTTACTTCGTATTCCTTTCCAAAGTACTAAGAAATTCTTCTAAGATATGGATATTTCATATTTGCCTGTCATCTAAATATTACTTCAAATATAATAAACAAATCATAGCATAGAGTATTTATTACTTCTCTACTCACTTTAATTCTTTATTAGCTTAATAAGCTCTAATATTTATGTTTCAAGAGTATTTTCAAAAAGAAATAAACACTCTAGGAAGAAATCAAATAATAAATTAAATAACTTGTTTAATAGAATAGGAGTATGGTATGGTATAAATTTAAATGAAGTTGTATTATTAAACTCGCGTAATTCTAATACAGAGTAAATTTGCGTGTATATGAAGTTGACTAGAAGACTATGAAGAATAAATTAATACAGACGCAGTAAATAAATTGTTTCCCAATTAATTAATCAACTCGCTAAAAAATATCAAAGTATATTTCTAGTACATATAATTATTTATATTATTTATATGCAATACTTTTATATACAAGTAGTATTAAAGAAAAACAACGATATGGTATGATAATAAGTTACTGTGTATTCGTATGCTTCATGTTATTTGGTAAAAATGAAAATGATTGCATTTTTAATATCATTATATCAAATTTTTCTCTAGAAAGTTTTCAAAAAGCACTGGTTCTACTATTTTGAAACTAGAAGAGTAGAATCGTTAGAGAATTGCTATTAAAAATGGATTATTATTCTAAATTTATTGCTATTTATAAATTTAAGAAAAGTATTAATTTTAAAGAAGCTTATCCTTAAATATTTTTTTGACTCAGAGAAATTATTCATTTACGAGCTGCATGGCCCGGCGTTGGACGGGCTTTGTCGACTTTTATAAGTTTTCCCTTCCCTTCACAAAATCAGCACTTCCAATATTCTTTTTCAAAATTACTTTTTTTCCTCCGCTTATCCCGGCGTTGCCCGGGCTTTTACCGAGTATATAACTTAAAATTCCCTGTTTCGAAATTCGTTCGCTTCTTTTCTTTATCAGACAGGTTTATTTCCTCCCGGCGTTGCACGAACATTTTTGAATGCATAACATATTGTCATGGAAATTTAATTTCCCTTCCCCTCTCGTTACTAGCCCTTCCTGGTGTGTGTGTGAGTGATTTCTATATTGAAGTCATTACAAAATTTTCGTGGTAATTTCCTACAATTAATTATTACTGCTCTTTTAAAATTTTGGCTACCGCTGAAAACTTGCTGTTAAGAGGAGCGATACACGTTGAATCTGTCGAGAGCTTAAACATCCTAACGTTGATGTGGTATGGTAGTTAGGAGAGATGGGTGAAAACTCGAGTCATGGTGAAAAATTTCAAAGTCCCTCGCCAAAAGCTCTGGAGTAGGTGAACAGTGCGATTTTAATATTCATTCCCCGATTTTAATATTCATTAATATTTTTATTCCCCGAAAACGAAAACGTAAATTTTTAAAAATAGTTGTATGTTGAAAAAAGACAAAAAATATATATATTTTTATAATTACTAAATTTTACAACTATATTAAATGTTGAATTAAAATTGTGAGCATTTTTTGAAATGTTCGATACACGGGAAAAAAGTTTTATGCAATTATTTTTATGAATAAAGAAGTTTTTAAAAATTTGAATTTTATATAAAATCATAAAGTATGCAAAGTATCGTTGTTTTGTGGGGAAAAACACATACCATATCGTGGCGAAACAAATTATCTTTCCAATTACAAAATTGCTGGAGAAGTTAGTAAATGCGCGAATAAAAGTTTCAGTAATTTTTAAAAAATCATAAAAATTAAGCGATGATCTTGTTTTCAACCCGGATATAATCGGTAGAACTCAAGCGCTATGCCGGCCCACGAACTTCGCGGAAATAGGAATGAAAAGACCTTTAAAATAAAAAGAAGAGATATTCAGTTTCGCCAAATCTGGATATTTTCATTATTTATAGGCATCCTCTTTTCTAATGTAACCTTTCATCAAGCGTGAAGTGCACAGGGAAAAGATTGTCATTTGGCACCAAACAGGTTTTCGCCGCCAAACCCTTGGCCATTGTGAAATTGCGTTTTTCGTTAAAGTTTTCATTTTTTAGGGCTTCACATTTTTAAATCAATGTCTTCAAACTTCACATATCGTTTGAAAACTACAGTAATTTTTAAATACAAAATGAAAAAAAAATACTACATTGTGTGTGTGTGATTAACTCCCGCAAAGAGAGGGTAAAAAACGAAAACCACAAAAAAATTTTAAGAAACTGTAATTCTTAAGCAATTTTTCAATCTTTGTACAGATTACGAACAATATTGTTGTACGCAGGGAAAACAAGTTTTCTGAGATTATTTTTATAAAGAGCGAATTTATTAAATATCTAATTAAAATTTTGAGTATTTTTTGAAAAATTGTAAAAAACGTTTTTTTTATAAATCTAATGCTTTAAATGACTGATTCTAAAAAAGAAAAGCATAAACTTTTTTAGTGTAGAATATCATTTCTTTAACGAGAAAGAAAATGTAAAAGGAACAATTTTGAAATCATTTTCATAAAAACGTATCGATTTTGAATCATATTAAAAAAATCGTAAAAATTATAAAATTTCATTATTTTTTTTAAAAAATTTTACCGTATCGTGGCAAAAAAATAATCTTTCCGATTTTGTAGTTATTTTTTGTCTGACGTTCACAGAAAAAATTCGAACGTGTTTTAAAAACGTTGGAGTTAAAAAAAAATTCTCAACTCCCGTTTCTTCATTCCGATTGGCGGAAGAAACAACACGCAGGAGTAAAACAATTAAGCATTTTAAGTTTCTTAATATATTTTTAAATAATTGCAATATCGCAATATAAATGGTGAAAACGGCTTCCTAGGATCATTCCCCGTCTCTTGGTACCTTTGGTGAGTTCCTGCGTGGTGTGGTTCGTGAGAAGATAGATGCATTAAGCATAGATAGATAAAAACATTTGTTTACCTTCGAATTTTAATAGTGTAGATAAAACAGATATTTTCCTCTTCATGATCAGATACAATTACCATATCATAACTTAAGAATGTCTCGAAAATGTACTTTTACTTCATTTTTAATATTTATAGTAATAATGGATTTATGTATCTGCAGGTAGAACTGCTCTCTCTTCCTCTCTATTCATTGATAATTACTTCTGATATACATAATGCTATCATAAAAGTCATTTTTAAAAACAATATTAATTAGTAATTGTTTTATTTATATATAATACGTATAATACC
>BMAV01008327.1:0-11438 GCA_019973955.1 Trichonephila inaurata madagascariensis
TTTGTCACAAAAAAATACCAATAAACAAGAATCATTCAATGATACTTTTCCTCGAAAATTTCTTTCAAGAGGTGATAAATAGTTTTTTCTTGAATAATCTTTACAACAGCAAAAAGTGTTTTGTCAGTGGTAATGTTACAGCGTAACAAAGGCACCCTATGAAATTGTTATATTACTGGTAATCATACGAAACCGTTTACTGATGCAGTAATTGTGAAAGGGGATCTGAAATGCTTCCAGTTTGAAAAATTTAGTGCCAAAAATAGTAATTAAAAAAGCAAAATAGAAGTTTTAATATTTTGATCAATTTCCACATTTTAAATTTTATATGTTATCTTGGTCTTAAAGCATTTCTCCATCACCCCTCCTTTAAATTATAATGTTGGACGCTTTATAGTGAATCGAACAAAAGTAAAAAAAAATGATTCTTAATGTAAGAATAAAATGATTAGCGAGAAAATTAATGTCTTTGAGGTAAAAGCGTGGGTGCTATATTAATTGTTATAATATCTTACTAGTTCTATTCCGAAAAGCTGAGTTAGTGTAAAAATGTAATACAAGCCCCCCACGCTTTTACCACAATGGCATTAATTTTCTCGCTAATCATTTTATTTTTAAAATAAAAAATTTTTTTTTTTTTGTTCGATTCACTATAAAGCGTTTTTTTTATTTTTTTAAACTATAATTTATTTTTCATTTTTTAGTTCGATCTACAATAAAAGCCTGTTTTTTTAGTTTTTAAAACTATCATTTATTCTTTGTTGAATTTATCCTTGAGTTTGATATTTGGAACCGGAATTACGTGGCTGCTGAAATTAGTCTTGTTTTTCAATGGGTATTAATTAATGGGTCTGAAGGGTACTTATTCTCTCCGTTTACGGGGCCTCGGATGAGTCTTCATATCGTTTTATTTCAAAGATTATGTCTTTATTTATACAGGTCTAACTAATAAAAGTGTGTAAGAAGAAATATATAAGTCAATCTTATTATCACCTTTAAACGTTTTGCTATAATGTTAATTCGTATCATCACTTCTAAACGTATTGCTTTATAAAATAAAAATATTTTCAGTTAGAAAATAAATTATTTTTTTCGCATGCACGAGGCTTTTTTTTATTTCCATTTTCAGAAAAACTAGACTTATAATTATTGTAAGAAATCACTAACTCACACTCCCACCCTCTCCTTTCTTACATAAAAACACTTTTTGTTTATTTTATTTGTATAAATAACAAGATTTTTTCATTTTAGGGTTGCCCCTTTTTTTAAGGTGTAGGGTCTTTAATCGCCATATCTGGAATTAGTCGCCAAATTTGGATATGGTATATGCAATTAGTCGCCAAATCTGGAAACGATATAACGAATTAGTCGCCAAATCTTGAAATCCTTATTTTTGAGAACCTGATCAGGACAATGGAACAAAATTATGAAATTATTGTATTGCTATCGGTTTCCTGACAAATGTGCAAAATTTCTAATTAATCTGACCTTTTAAAGTGGGAAAAAATCGAGTTCAAGTTTCCGTTACATACACAAGTGAAACTTATAAAAGCGTGTTAAAACAACACCTCTGCAAAGAGCAGAGGGAGGGAAAAAAAATTACATCAGTCTATTGCAGGTACGAGAAGATTGAAATATTGGGAAAAGGGGAAAATAGCTTACCATGAATCATATTTTTATTAAGAATAGAACGTAACTAGGCAAGAATTGCCCCAGTGTAAGTATTTTAAGATGCAATAAGTTTTCGTAAGATTTTTCATGGAACTTTCAAGTAACAGTTTATTTCAATAACATTTTATAGAAAAAAGAAAAAAAAAAAATTGAAAATAATATAAACTTTTAATAAGTTAAGTTCACAACACTACACAAATAACGAAAAATTTTAGGGGGAAATTCCCTACACGTTCAAAATTACCTTCAACTGAATTGCCCTGATATAGTTATGTAGCAACCTTTTATATTTATATCTTAAATTTTCTAAAAAAGGGGGTTTAGGAAATCAAAACTCCGATGATGGGAAACTACAGGGGCGTGGATGATAAATATACTTCTGTTTTAGAAATTTGAGTCCTGTCTTAAATCAAGAAGAGAGTGCTATAAGTATGTTTTTCAGTACAGTCGCAGGCTTAATGTTAGGGCTTATATAAAATGACCGAAAAAAAGAATGTACGAGTATAGTATTGCAAGGTAACGGCTCCCAGTATATATATATATATACACATTTAATTTTTAATAATTAAAAAAATCTGTTTTGAATGAATCAAATGCAAATTACCGTTTAATGACTCGAATTTTTTTGTTGAAAGATAATTTCATCTTTCAAACAAAGGTACAACACCGGTCACGAATTTTCGATCAGGGTCCTCGGGTACTGTGGCCGAATAAGAAAGATATAGAATGAGAGATATAAGAAGTATGCTTGTGTGTGTGTTTCATGAAAATTAAAAAAAATTAAAAGAGCATTGTTCTTTTTATATCGATTGCAAAATTTTTAGATAGATTTGTTTACATTCTTTTATTTTATACTGTGTTCCAAATTATTTCCTTTTTTGTCCTTGAAAAAAATTTTAAGTTTTCCTTCGTTTTGTCACAAAAAGTAATTTAGTTGTTTTCTTATTAATGGTATATAAGGTTTTTAAGCAGATTTATATATATATATATAAAATTATTAAATTCACCAAGATATATGTACTTTGGTATAAAAAACCCTCAAATTTTTCGAAATGTTTTAGGTTTTAAGATTTGTGATTGGTCCCTATATTTTTTTTTTCCCTTTAAAATATTGTTTTGATTTACTCATGTATCTAAAGATATAATTTTAAGCTCATTTTTCAATTCCTACTATTAGCTCACACTCTCTATTTATTTATTTTTTTTCTTGGGGAATTTTCAATCGTTAAAAAAATAATTTTAAAGCCCAATTGAGCTAAAATTTAAATATACGATTATTTAAGATGACAATACATATAATTTAGTTATAATTAATAAAAATTAATTGATTAATACTAATTATTAAAAAATTACAAATACAGCCATTTGGTATCGTTTTTGGTGACTTAGCGACCCTTTTGGGGACTTGCCAAAAATGAAAGGTTTTTCACGTTTTTTAAAACATTCAGTTGAACTGAAATTTTATATACACGATTGTTTGGATCACAATACGATACTTTTTTTTTATAATGTTGTGATTCAGTCATTTTTATTAATTGTAACTATTTAATAAAAAAGTAAACAAAATAAAATTTTTTTTTGTTATTATAAGTAGGAATTGACTTAAATTTTTTTTTTATTACTTGTTAATGTATAGCTTAAAATAATTTGAAATGTAATTTACTATGAAATATATTTTTTAAAAAAAATATTTATTTAGTGTAACTTTTAAAGCAATGCATTGTGCTGATATTTAAGGAAAACTTTAAATTTTTTGAAACGGTTTAATCTTACATTGGAATGGTGTGGAATTTTAAAAAGGGAAAAAATGTGTTCGCGTCGTCACTCTGCACCATTACTTAAAAAATTTTGTCATCTAACACCAAACCGGACTTAGTATGAAGCCATGGCCGCGAATTCTGGGTGGCGTTGTCGAGTCGTGGGGTTTAGTTCTGGGACACTGTAATCCCGTCGCGTAAAATGGTTGAAGAGATAATTCTGTCGCGGCATGGTGTGGAAATCTGAAATCTGTGGAAATCTACCGGCTCGGGGGTCGCCCCGTCACTTGACTGGGTTCAAAATTACGAGGCCCGTTGCCTTTTCCTTCGTACAACGTCAAATTGCGCCGTTAATTACACAGTCAAACCTAAGCGAGATGATAATTTAAATTATCCAAATGGTTGTCCACGCGATTTAATCATAATTTTTGTTCTATGATTTTAAATATTTTTTAAAGTGTTGAAGTTTTGAGCTTCTATAACCATGATTCCATTTTATCTATAAGTATTTTTTTTTTATTCATAAATAAATCTTTTGTTTGCTATATCAATTTTTACTTTTTTTTTTTTTAATACTATTTTAAGGGCTTTTTTTTTATTTATATTAGAAACTAGGTTTAGTAATTCTTTTTTTGCACTAAAGTTTTTTTGGGGATTAAATCTGTTGTTTAAATCTACTTCCTCGATAATTTTTCACTAATTTATTCCATACTTTAATTTCATTTCATATTTATTTTTTGTTTTAAAGCATTAATTCATATGGAAACAATGATTTGAATATTTAAAAATAGGGGGATAGTTACCCAAAAAAAAGGAAAATGCTACTATTCTTCTTTTGTAGTATAGAATTTTTGAAGAAAATTTAACAGACACTATTTGTATAGGCAAGGCAACTGTACTTGGGGTCCCAAAGAGCAGTGGCGTAATGTACACCCCCCAGCGTGGGTGGGGCCCAGGGTTCTAGGGAGCCCAAAACCTGACTTTGAAACCCCAAATGCTCTGTTACACCCCCCCAATAAGATTATGTTAAGATCATATATATTTTGTGATCCGTTTAATATACAATAAGATCCAAATTTACTCCACGTATGGTTTTGGTTTAAAACCCGAATCTTGTTTTTAAATTTCTTCGGCTAAATAAGCCACGAATTTTTGCTTTTTCTGTTTTTCAATGAATATTTACTAACTTCTCACTCAGAGAATAACAAAAGGGCTATTTGTGGGCCCAAATTTTTAAATGAAAAGGAGGACAAAAATTTTTAAAAAAAATTTCAACGTAAATATATGAAACATTTTACAAACCCCCTTTAACTGTCGTTTTTTGATGATTTGGGTACAAAATTGTAAAATTTTTTTTCAACCCAAAGAACTCAACCTCAACCCTTTTGAATTTTTCGGAAAAAGGCCACATTGAATTGAGGCAATTAACTTTTCCCGGAACCAGTCGGGTTTGACAAAGAGATGAACCAAATAAACTTTTCCCCGATATATTCGGGAAAAAACAATACGATTACCAAAAAACTACCCCCGGTTACTTGGGGTGACTTTTTCGAACACCCGTGCTGTCCCCGAGATTATCTCGGGCATGAAGTTTTAAACAAAATTACACTGACTACGCTTTCAATCCTTTTTAAATTTTTTACCAAAGAATATTTTTCCATTGAATGATTTTTTTGCAATATATCATTTTCTAATATATCGGAAATTTAGGAGCAAAAATATCCTCCATATTGAATTTTACGCAAGTGCTACGACTAAAGTATCAAAATTCAATTTTGATTTCTCCTTGACCAAAAATCACCAATTAAAAAACTCTTTTCAATTTCTGAATTGTTCTGGGGCGCACAATGTAAAATGAAAATAAAAAATTTTATATGGAATGTGTTCATTTTGAAATGGTTAAATGTTTCCACCCATTTTTATTAATTTAAACATGCTGTTTCGCCCATTGTTCTAATTTACTTTTTTAAAATACATTCAGTTTTAATTTTCTTCAAACCGAAAAATTATTATAGATTTTAATATCAGGCATTTCTTCGATAAAACCACACAATTTTCTATATCTCCCCAAATTTACTTTGCGATGAAGCAAAAACGCCACAAAAGCTGTTATTTTTTGTGATATTTGTTTCAGACCATTCTTCGACATAATGAAAAACATGTTTGGGTAAAATTTGCATTTTTTTGGTAAACTTTTCTGTTATTCCCAGATTTGATTCTTCTAAACTTGCAATTTTCTTTTATTATTAAAGGAATACTTTTTTTCTTCAAATCAGATTTTTATTGAAAAAAAAAATAATAATAATCGTTCAAATTAAGACTAACTACTGTGGTTGAAATGTGTTCACCATCAACCTTTTGAATTGATTTGTGGAAAATAGATGCTTGTTTGTAAAAAAATACAATATCACATAATTCATACTTACCATCATATGATGCGTAACAGTTGGTATAACATCTCTGAATACAGAGATTAACAGATTAATTTTAAAATATTGAAAAAAAGGGGCAAGTAGGAGGACACTTTTTTTAGGAAGGACAGAACCTATAAAGAGGACTGTCCCCCCTAGGGGGGACGATTGGTCATTTTCTATTAGCAACGAACATCGTAATTGATAATGCTTCATAATAAGTTGTTTTTGTATACGAGCCACGGAAAGAAATAAGAATTACTTGAGGTGGCACCCATTTTTAAATTTGGCATCTCCTTTGGAGGCCCCCTGACTTGTTAATGTCGATTAAATTGCCACACGGGGCCTTTTAATGGAAATGGCTCGAACGTAAAACAACTATCACTTTTTCTATTCACGGTGTGTGACAACGTACGCAAAAAAACTTTTAAAAACATTAAATATATATATTATATGGTACAAAAATATTCTTAACAATTAATGCTTTTGCTGTATAAAAGGAAAAAAAAAAAAAGAATTGAAAAACTTTTTTTTTATATTTAATCACAACAGAGAATCCATATGTATGCTTTATCTGCATTTAATGTTTCAAAAATGTCCAGTTTTTTGTCTAACAGCCCTAAGCGTTACTTTCATTTTAGAAATTTTCTTTATTGTTTTAGAATATGATTCATGCACATAACCTATTTTGCATATGCAGATGTTATATAGACACAACAAATATTCATTGAGGCCTTGAAAAGTTTGGAAATCATAAACCAAACATCCCTCCGCTGAATTAGTGATTTCAAAATATTTCATATCTTTATTTGTAAAAGTTTTATTTGATGTTCATTGATGAATCCTAGGTCTGGTACATAAATGTTAAAAATGAGCCTATTTTTTTCTTGCTTTTAAGTTTTTTTTCAATTCCTACATACTATTAGCTCACACTCTATATATTTATTTATTTATCTTCGTGGAATTTTCAATCGTTAATAAAATAGATTTTAAAGCGCTCAATTGAGCTGAAATTTTATATACATGATTATTTTTGATGACAATACAGTAATTTAATTCTAATTAATAAAAATTAATTGAATAAATCAATTATTCAAAGAATTACAAATACAGCCACGTTGGCATCATTTTTGGCGACAGCGACCCTTTTGGCGACTTGTGTCAAAACTTGAAAGGTTTTTCTCACTTTTAAAGCTCTCATTTGAGCTGAAATTTTCTATACACTATTGTTTTGGGTAAAAATACGATAATTTAATTAAAATTTAAATTAAAGTAATTGACTGAAACTAATTATTTAAAAGAATTACAGATCAGCCACGTTGATTTCATTTTTAGCGACTTTGGGTGAAAACTTTAAAGATTTTATTTCTCACGTTTTAAAGCATTCAGTTGAACTGAAATTTTATATACACAATTGTTTTGGGTGATAATAGATACTTTAATGATAATTAATAAAAATTAATGACCACTTAATGTTGTGATTCTGTCCTATGTATATACATATTTATATTAATTGTAACTATTTAATAAAAAGTAGCTAAAATAAAATTTTCTTTTTTGATCTAAGTAGGAATTGACTTAAATTTTTTTTTTATATTACTTGTTATATATATATATATATTGTAACTTTTACTTAAAAATTTTTTTGTACTTATTTTTGTAATTTTTCTTTGTTAATTTTTTTTGTATTTATTTTGTTATCTAAATTTATAATACATAACTTTCAATGTTAAACTAAATGGCTTAAAAATAGAAAAACAATTTTTATGCAAATATGATTTCCTTCGCTTATATGAGTTTAACATTATTTTATTGAAATGTATAATTCTTAAGAAGCAAAATATGGCTACGGTATTTTTTAAAAGGACGTTAGCTGTGTGGCCGGTTGTTATCGGCTTTGGGAAAAATTATGTAAATTATTGACGTTTCGAAAAAATTAAAAATTTCATCCGCTTCCCTTGTCACAACAATTTTAGAAACAACATGTGTCTTTTTATTCAAATATATTTGCAGTAGAGTCACCAAAATCTTTTTTTTGATTCTATATAAAAAATATATCAATAGCATTGAGCATTTCTGCAGCCTCAAAATTTTAATCTTAAAGGTAGCTTTCATATTTGTCTAATGCAAAATAACCAGCTTTTGTGTGTGTGTTAATTTTTAAATAATAATAATAAAACCTTAGCATATAGCTGTAATGAATGAAGAGAAATGATTTTTAGTGTTTTTTAAAGAAAAAACTTCATTGTAGGTAGAACGTGTGTCATAACGGTAAATCAAATATACGTATGTATTCATGTCATACTTTAACAATTGTAGTCAATGTCAAAAATAATTATTTCTTATGATAATTGAAATATGTAAACTAATCCAAAAGAGAAAGGAAACTGAAACTATGACACTTAAGAATATTTGATGCCTGTAAAAATTTGAATTATTTTAGAAAGCTTGGATTATCCTTTATGGAAATGAATCATGTGAAGAATTATAAAAAGTTTTCAGAAATTTATCAATTACTACGTCATTTTTTGTTTTGCCTAGAAAATCACAAATGGTGAGCATGAAATATTAATAAGGAATTATTTGTTTTTATTTAAAGATTACAGGAAGAGAAAATTCAAACTGACATGGAGGAAGTTATACAAAAATTAAATAGGAAAATATATTTTTATAAGAAAAGAAATTTGTTAAATACTGTCATGGATAGCACGATTTTCTTTTTCCGTGGTAACTAGTAAGTCTTAAGTTATTATTCTAACTTCAAAATTCCAAATATTAATTTGATGTTTGAGAAAAGCTCAGATAGAAAGTAAGGCAGAAAATAATTCCAAAGGGGATACTTATATAATTTCCCAGTAAAATAAAACTATAAAATGTATACAAAATAAAATTAAATATGAAACAAATGAAATTTCAAAATTGTTCATTAAAAGAATGGCGGGAAATTTTATAAATTTACTGGGCTTAAACATAATATTGTATATACTATATATATAATGTATAAGATATTTAAAGTTGTTGCCATAAATCACGTAATAAGCACATTATTTTTCAATTCAATATCGTTTTGGTTAAAATGTTATTTTTAAATATATTTTTTATTCGAAAACCTGTGACGTCTCTCGCGTCTTTTTCTGATTAACATAACTCCTATGTTCTTTGACGTAGCCACGATTAATGGCAAAACACTTTCCAACAATACCAAGAAGAGAAACGGATCGAATATGTAAATGAGATATACTATAAAGGATAGCGCGGCAAACCTAGAGATAGCAATAGCATAGATAGCATAGCGTAGCAGGCTCAGAGATTATAGTGTGAATCATTCTGATCAATAGTGTGACAAGCTTAGTGTGAAATCTTGCGGACCAAGAATAGGCAGTCAAGAATTAGCTGCCTTGCGGATCAAGTCTTCAAATATAAGTTATAGATTATATTCTCTAGGTCAAGGGACCAGACTGGAAAGGTAATATTAGATATAAGTAATTAGATAACAGGATTATTTGGGATGGGTAAGTAGAGAATCTAGTGCGTGATCTGACTTTAAATACGTGATTTAATTTGGGCTCGACTCTCACTCTAATTAATAAGTGTCAAATTAGAACTTAAGTATTATAAGTTACTCTTAATAAAGTTGTATTAGAATTATGTCTCATCATTTTGATAATCCCACACCTCTAGCTTACGCCGAACCGGAAGACATGGTCATCACAGGATGGCAATGTCTCAATGGCACTGAACGTATTTAATTCTGGGTTAGGTAATGTAGGTGGAAATACAATTCTACCTGAAATGTACTTTTCAGGGTCGGAGAATGTAGCAGAGTTCATTGAGTGCATCGACAATAATATTCAGTTACTTGAAATCCCAAGTAATCTGTCATGTGCTTACTTAAAAAGTCATCTCAGGGGAAGGGCTCAAGATTGGTATTCGATATTTGGGTTCGTTGTTGAGTGCAAAATACAGCCACGGATTTTGCGCAGCTCAAAGCTGAATTAGCGAAAGCTTTCCCGCGATCAAAAAAAAAAAAGAACTACAGTCGGAGTTTTATGCATCCCAGCAGGGTAGAAATCAGGATGCGACTGATTTTGTATATAGATTATTAAAAATAGAGAGAAGTTTAGCATTAGGAATGTCCCAAGCAGACTTAGTGGATCATATTTTAGTTCGACTCGAACCACAGGTACAGGACTACGTGGAAGTTAGAAATCCACAAAATACGATACAACTTTTAGAAGTCCTGGCTAAATTCGAAGAGATATTCTTGCAAATTACAAAGGGGTTATCAGAACCATAATGTAGAAAGACGAGGTCAAAATGCGCATAGGATGCCTAATTTTGAAGCTAATGGTAGAAACTGGAGGAATTCGGAAATAAGGAGTAGACCAAATAACAGAAATGAGTTTTACGAGAAATAGCCGTCAAAATAATAGAGGTTCGAGAGGAATAGGATTTAATAATAATGATCAAAGATTCAGCAACAGGGGTTACTCATTTCGAAATGAGCGAAATGATAATTTTAATAGAGGGACCGTAGAAATAAGGGTTCAGTGATAATTTCAATCGAGGCGATAGGACGCAAAGGGGACGATTAAATATTGTAAGGTTAATGATCAACCTCAAGAGGTGTCGACAAGAGACAATTAGACTTTCTCCAATATGTATAGCACCTGTAGAACTTCCACACGTACCTATATTATTAAATAACACATTTTTGAAAGCGCTATGGGACACCGGAGCAGATAAATCTTTTATATCGGAAGAAGTATATAGAAAATATTTTTTCTATAAACAAATAAAAAAATCGCGAGCCCAGGTAATAACAGCACAGGGTGCGAAATGCCAAAACAGGGGGATTGTAGAATTGAAAATTAAGATCAGACAATTCGAAAGAAATTGGTCATTTCATGTGTTGAAAGATTTAGAATACCCATGTATTCTGGGTATAGATTTCATAAGTGCGTCAAGAATAGTATTAGATTTTAATCAAAAATCGTTGAAAATTCCAGATTCTCAAATAAATAAGGTGGTTGAGCCAATTAAAGAGGAAAAAGTTGAGATAGATTTATCTAAAACAAAATTGGGGGAAGTAGAAAAACAAAAACTACAAAAATTGTTTAGTAGTTTTAAAGGGTTATTTTCAGATAAACCAGGTCTTACTCATGTCTTATACCATGAAATTGACACGGGAGATAACCCACCAGTAGCTTCAAGACCTTATAAGTATGATCGCACTAAGCAAGCAATAATAGATTTTCACATACAAAAAATGTTACAAGAGGAAACGATTGTTCCAATTCAGTCCCCATACGCGTCACCTGTTGTATTATGCAAGAAAAATAATGGGTTACCACCGGATAATCCGGAAGCATATAGATTTGCAGTAGACTATAGAAAAATTTAAAATTTGATCACAAAGTATCCGCGATACCCTTTACCGTTAATAGATGATTTATTAACGAACATACCATATACAACAATAATGTCATCTCTTGATCTAAGAAGTGGGTATTTTCAAATGGCAGTAAACCCCAGCGATATAGTTAAGACCGCATTTGTAGTAAAAGGGACTTATGCTTTCAAGCGGATGCCATTCGGT
>BMAV01008329.1:0-20426 GCA_019973955.1 Trichonephila inaurata madagascariensis
TGGAAATTATTGCAAGGGGTTGTAACTCTGAAAATAATGGGGTTTTTTCAAAAATCGTAGTTGAGCCTTTACAAAGGGTTGGGGGTTATAAACAAAATATTATTATAATGGGGATTTTCCAAAAGGGGTTTTGGAAAAAAGGTTAAAATTTTTGCCAAAATATTGTATTTAAAAAAAAAAATTTTTGTCAAAAATCCAAAAAAACAATTTTATACATGTATTCTAATCTAATTGACACTAAATATCATGAAAATTATTCATTTATGCGGTGCTTTTTTTAAAATCAAGGTTCCGAACGCCGTCGGATACCTTAAATTCTAAATCCTTGATAAAACAGAACAGTTAAAAAAAATTTTTTTTTAATTTTCTCAAACCTACATATTACAGTTACATAGAAGCAAAATTTGTATTTTTTTTTTTTTTTGCCAATTTTACCAAGATGAAGTCCATAACGTCGACGCAGAAAATATGCACCCTTTAAAAAAGCTAATTATTTTTAGTTCATATTAATGTTACTTAAGGGGAAGAACGAATGGAAATGGTTGCAGTTGGTGATATTTCGTTTGGCTTTATAAACAACATTTGGCGATTTTTTTGGCTGCACTCAGCTAATGGAAAAGCACCAAAAATTTTAATTTATCAAGCAAAATAGAGTTTCGCAAAGTTTTCATTTAGAAAGTAAGAGTTTCACACATAATATTCTTTATTCTGAAGACGCAAAATATCTTGTTGATGTTTGCTCTTAATTTGATTAGGTCATTTAGTGTAATTTTAGGAGATTCTACTTCTGCATGTGAGCGTATCTTCATATCTTGAAGTTCATTCCATGTCTCGAACAGATGAAAACGTGATAAGTATCTGCGCGAAAGGAAGATTTTAAGAATTATTTTTGGAGGAATTCAAGAAAATGGCATGGGAAGATCATATTTAGTACTCTATCATTCATATAAAGAATCTGACATCATCAACTTCATCAAAGCACAACGAACTAAATGGGCAGGCCACGTTGTCAGAATGGACGAAGACCGCACCCCTAAAAAAAATCTTCTGTAAAATTGGCCGGGAGAAAAGGCAGGGCCCAAAAAAGATGTATTGATGGCCTAAAAAAAGACCTCCTAGTTTTGAAAACTAAAAATTGGAGAAACTTCAGGGAAAAGAGGGTTTGTCTGGAAAAGGCTTCTTGAGAAGGCCAAGGCCCACCGCTTTCAAGCCGAGGCTATAAAGCCGCTGAAAAGGAAGAAAATAAATGGGGGTTTTTTTATTTGTAACTGATAACTGTTTCCAAAATTGGTTTGAAAAATGGAATCCACAGTGTTAAAGTTTTGACTCAGAGTTTATAGCTATATGGATGCCTGACCAGCATCTTGTTGCAGTTGCGTTTGTATAACAAAGGACGTGTTGAATGTTTAACTTACATTTGTGAAAAAGTTTTTGGAATATCGAGAGTAGTATTTAACATGGCTAGTAAGAAACTGACTGTAGAAGAACGAGAACGGTTGAAAAAGGATTCGTCGAGAGAAAATGCGATTAATTCGAAACAAATACACGTCAATGCAACTGTTTTATTATTGTTTTCTTCAGATGACAATTAATTTTAAAAAGTATTTTTTGAAACAAAATGTCCCTTGAGAGACTAAAACGGATCTTTTCAACGTATAGCATAGAATAATTCTTGTTACTCCTCGATACTTTTTACTATCAAATAAAACTGCATATTTCTGGTCTGTTTCATAATTTTCAGATGTAATTTGCAGTATTCTGTAAATGTGTTAGAATTCTTTTAATATTAATAACTGCATAGTTTAAGTTTAATTCTAGGTTTTTCAAAAGCTTTGTAGGATTTTATATCTTTTCATGCCTATTTTCTATCTTTGTGTCCGTTTAACGAACTGTACGGAGGAAGTGGAATTCATTGTGAAATTTGAAGTACTTATGCATTGTACCATCGACCATTTTTGGCATGCCAAAAAAATCGCCAAATTAAAAAACGTCGCCAAATGCTGCTATGGTTTCTACACATGAGCGAAATCATGCTATGGAATTTGAAAAAAACTGGAGAGAAAAAATACAAGGAAAGGTATAGGAAATAACTTGGCAGAGAGAGATGTCAGAAAAGGTAATCATCCACTTAAAAATCTGCTCTTTTATATTTTAAGAAAACCATTATAACTATTATATAATACTTTTCTTCAAATATTTTGAAAAAAAAATTGAGAAATGTTATCAACTAAAATCGAAGCAAACTCAATAATTTTTAACAAGTCAAAAACATCAACCTAAATTTACCACTCTCACACAATTGATGACTTCTTAACTTAACAATATTCAATAAAACTGTAAAAGAACTATTTTTATATTTTAAATTACCTTTGTTCTCTTTTGAAGATTTACAAAGAAAAATAAAAAATAGTCAAATTATTTTCTATTTTTCTTTTTCTTTCGTTCTTTTTTTTGTGTAGTTTTTAATAATTTGAGCCATAAATGTAATGATTCACAATACTAATTATTTTAATAATTGAGTTGTATTATAAGGAGTAAACACTGCAAATTTAAAGTAATTATTTTTTATTTTATGCGTAAATTGAGTATTTTTTTTTACCATTTTGTTGCTATTTCTCATAAATTAATATCTAGAACGCTAATTTTTCGTGATGAAAAGATTATTTTACACAATTATGCGCACATTAATAAATCGTTCTTATTATTTCGTTTTTCTTTTCTGATTTTAATCCTCAGTCGAGCGCGCGAAATATTATTATTCAGCGAATATAACTGGTTTAATGCTGCTTTGTACTTTCAACAATATTTAAATAGTACCATTAAAACTGAAAACGAAGCAATAAACATGTCTTAAAATATAATAAATATTAATATTTCGTTATGGAACTTTATCATTCTAAATTATGATAATTGAATTGAATAAATAAATATTTCAGTGTGCAGATTCTTACGAAAAATTTCAGCAAAATAAGTTTATGGTGAATCAAAGTTATTTCTCTTCTAAAGGTAGAAAAATTACACGTTGTGTGTACTACGGTTTTTTTGCTTTTGTTCCTAAACTCCTTAACTTGTTTGCCCGTACAAAACTGGCTACTCAAAACTGGCCACAACTGGTTTGCCCGTACGCTGTACTGGCACTGATATTTTCTTCCTATCTTAGATCTGCAATAATTTTTAATTCTTATTGTGAGATTATGAGTGCTAGTGCTTTTAAGAGAAGCAATTTTGTCCATGGTACTGAAGTGCTTTTCATCCGGGATTTTTTCTCTTTTGTTGTCTTTTGTTTTGTTTTCTCTTTTTTTTTTTTTGGAGGCAGGAGGTTAGATTCTTAAAAATATTCAATAAAGAATAAGAACTATCAAGGCAATGTGCAATTTGTTGCTCGAGAAGAAATGAAAATAAAACAAACATTATAAAAAAGAAATTTTAAGTCAATTCCTACTTAGATCAACAAAGAAAATTTTTATTTTCGCTACTTTTTATTAAATAGTTACAATTAATATAAATATGTATATACATAGGACAGAATCACAACATTAAGTGGTAATTAATTTTTATTAATTATCATTCAAGTATCACATTTTTACCCAAAACAATAGTGTATAGAAAATTGCAGCTCAAACGAGCGCTTTAAAATGTGAGAAAAAAAAAACCTTTTCAAGTTGTGACACAAGTCGCCAAAAGGGTCGCTAAGTCGCCAAAAATGATGCCAACGTGGCTGTGTATTTGTAATTCTTTGAATAATAAGTTTTAGCCAATTAATTTTTATTAATTATAAATAAATTATTGTATTGTCATCCAAAATAATCATGTATATAAAATTTCTGCTCAATTGAGTGCTTTAAAATGTATTTTATGAACGATTGAAAATTCCACCAAGGTAAATAAATAAATATATAGAGAGTGTGAGCTAATAGTAGAATTGAATAACTAATATTTCTCTTCACTTAAGTACCTGATTATATTTTTCCCGTTATATTTCTCCTATGTGAATGCAGGGAAGGATAATTCAGCTTCTTTTGTTGTAGGACCATCATAGCGAAATGTGTTCCAAACTAAAAAAGAATTCCTGGTTTGCCGATTGGACTATTTATATTTTAATGCAATTAATTTAATGAAAATGTTTTTTTAAGTTTCATCTTTAGATCATTTTCAATTCATCCAAATAATCCAAAAAGGTCGAAATAATCCCCCTTTGAACACACAAACAAAATCTTTGACCGTTTCAAAAAGAGGTACGAACATGGTAAATTTTGTTAGTATAAGAGAAATTCTTTCAAGATATATGAAAGAATCTTTGTGTAGCAAGCAGAATGTAAATTCCTACTTAGGTCAACAAAGAAAAATTTTATTTTAATTACTTTTTATTAAATAATTACAATTAATATAAATATGTATATTCGTATGACAGAATCACACTATTAAGTGGCAAAATAGAAAGCTATTTTCCTTGCAATTTTCAAATTTTCTTTTTCTATATAGGGTGTTGAACTATTATTTTTGTTTGTAAAACTATTTATTCATTAATTAAATTTAATTATTTAATACAATAGTACAGAAAAAAGAAATGACATTCTCAGAAATCAGGCCATCCCAGGTGAGATTCAAAATCATGACCTTTGGATTAGTCCATTGCGCTACAAGGACACAACGAGCGATTTTCCTTTTTATATATGGTGTTGGACTATTATGTTTGTCTGTTACTATTAATTCATTAAATAGAATTAATAAATTAATATTTGAAAAAATGTATTAACATCAGGTGTCATCCACTACATGTTTAAAAATACTATTTGAACTTGAGTGGATGAATAGAAAGTATTTTATTAACGATTGAAAATTTGAACAAGATATATAGGGAGAGTGTGGACTAATAGTAGGAATTGAAAAAAGAATTGAAGTGCTTTATAAAAGTATTAACAGGACAAATAAGAAATTAAACTAATGCATGAAAATTCAATTCATTAAATAACAATCCTGGGTGTGGTTTGACATTCAAACAAGCAAAGTCTTGATACTGGGTGGATCGGAAAACATTTTTTTCAGAATTTCAAAACCTGCCTATGAGGAAAAAATGTTTTCTGGTATATAAGATGAAGGGGAAAAATAAAATAAAAAAATTATTTTGTGTAAAGTGCTCCCACAAGGGAAATGAGGTTTAGGTATTTGAATGAGCTTTTTTTATGGTAAAAAGACAAATATTTATTAAAGAAAATCAGGTATTAAGATGTTTTAAAATTTATTGCGATGAGATGTACAAGTAAAAAACATAGAGTACGTTTAACAGCTTCTTTAGTATTAATTTTTTTTTTTTTAAAAAAAAACCTTTTATCGAAATTACAGTGTACGACACGTTTCTCAAACTGTGGGGCACACCCCGAGGGAGAGGGTAATAACTCTACGAAGGGGGCGCGGCATATTGAAAAATCGAAAACAAAGAATTACCGTAAAATCCGGCGTATAACGCGCACCGGTGTATAACACGTACCCATACTTTCAAGCTACATTTTTTTATTTTTAGGTATATTTGCCGTATAACGCACACACCCTTTTTAACGAAGGAACCTGAAATGTACGTGTGTCAATGTACTGTTTTGAAATCATTTTTTCGAGATACTATCCCAAGGTTATGAAAAAATAATATACTTCTAGGACTACAAACCTTTGAGTTCCTTAGAAATGTCATTTATTTTCAATAAATAGTATTACGTTCTATGTACAAGTCTTAATTTTTTGATATACTCATCTTATTTTCTATTTCTAAAGCTCTGATTTTTATACTCGGCGTATAACGGGGACCCGTAAACTTCGATCTTATTTTTTGAGTTCAAAGTGCGCGTTATAGGCCGGATTTTACGGTATTTTTAAAAATTATTAATTTACTGAAAGTAAAAAAACGAAATACATTATGACACAATGAATTATAAAAAACACATTTGCACTGATATAATACATTTATAAATGCGTCAGCATTGCACAATGCATTTAAAATTAAGTTAACAATCATTGGCGTATCTAACCCTGTATCAAAATTCCTTTGAGAGTCCTTTTTGAAAATGGAAGCTCAGTTAATGAGACTATTGATAACATTTTACAATTTTTTGCTTACATATGTTGGGGCCCCTGTAGCTTGGGGGCCCCATGTCATTGATACGGCTAATACGGGTGGTAGGTACGCCCCTGTTAACAATACTAAGTTAAGAACAAGTTTAATAATTACCAGTGATAACCAGAGCTTGTCATACATAAAATTTTTACGAAAATTAAAACTTATCTTGATTACTTGTACTGTTTATAATTAATCCATTAACTGCCGATTAAAAGTTACATGATTCTATCCCCAATGCCACCGTTTTCCACCTAGGATCGCGTACGTGGTGTATTGGGTGGGGAATGGAAATAATAAATAAGTAAAACCTTCTCTGAAATAAGTAAATCCTTCGCAAACACTGTCGAAGGGCCTTTTATTGCATTCTAAACTCTCTGAAATAATTTTATGTTTTCCAGTGAACAGAGAAGATCGTACTTCACAAAGACGTATACATACGTCCGGGGCAAGTAATACTTTGGCTGAGTGAAACATTTATATACACCGGTGGCGTTAAGAGGTTAAAGTCGTATTGTAGCTTTAGCGTCGAAGTACATTGTTATTGATTTCAATACATTGTTATTGTATAGAGGGGGCACGATGCAAATTATGATTGAATATTGGGTCGTAAATATTGAAAGTTGAGAAGCATTGGTGTACGATAAAGTGGAAGACAGGAAAAAGCTTGGATCTGACTGATAATATATAACTATTGTATTTATTAATACTTTTATCGCAACCTATTGTATAGTTATTATATTTAAGTAAGGCAAAATATACATTAAAAGAAATTTTTGGAGTTATTTTACATTGATTTCGAATAAATCGTATTGTGTTTACATTCCACTTTCAAGACGGTGCTACTCCGAAAAGCACGAGTTCCCTGGAAAACTTATTTTCCTTCCACGCACACAAGCTCTGCTCGAACAGCATACACAGACGAGACCGTTGATGACGTATTTTACGTTATCGTGACGTCACGTCGCCTTGATTCAGTTCTTTTGCACGTGGATGCAACTGGTTAATACGCCAACAGTTCTCATCTCCGTTGTCCTCTTCTGAAAAGTGATCTGTGCACCCATAATACGCAAATTTATTTCATTAATCGTTTACTGGAAAATATAAATCGTTTGGCTCTAAAAAAAAATTCACTTAGTTTTTCTTCGAAAAAGAAAAAGAAAGTTATTATCAAACAAAAAATAAAAACAGGTAAGTGTGGATTTTTTTTTTAAAAAAGCTATTTTTTTATTATAATGACTTCGTCTGTTTCGCGCGATACGAAGTGAAGAATAAAAATAATAATCATATGAAGAACATTCTTTCGATGTTGCCCTTTTTTTAAAAAAGGAAAATTTAGGTCATATCGTCTGCTGAAAAATAAACGTTTCGTGATATATCAGTTGATCATACCTTCGGGTTTTATTACGTTGGAGTGTCGATTTTCTTTTTATAGGAATACATACATTTTATTGCCTACGTAGTTCTTTTACTGTGTAATTGTACATATTGCATTCCAAAGAGGAAATCGAATTAATTGCTTTTTTATGGATTGTCTCAGAAAATGTTACTAAAATATGTATTGAGGTAAGGGTAATAGTTGTTGATGTATTAGTTGGTGACGTATTTGTTTTTCATTTAGAGTACAATACAAAATGTGCTTGGATAAACAAAAACGTGTAGCCACGTGTGTTCGTAGCAATAGATTTTTGTTGTGGTTGGTTTTTTCCCCCAAAATTACTCTATATTTTGTATTTTTATATATTTACTTCAACTTACATTTTGAAAATTTATTTATTATTTATGTTTTCTGATAATTGGAATATTTTTTAAATACTATTTTTAATATATATAGTGCCTATTTACACACACTATTGAAACTTTTCAATACGTTTTTAAAATTACATACAATATATTAAATTGTCATAAGTATTCTTAATTTGTCTTTTTCCGTAAGCTAGTATGTATTTTTCAGTTTTTAAATATCAGTTCTTTAAACTTTAATTCTTGTTTCAAATTGTCTTGTTTTTCAATCTCGGAATAAAAAGCCAACTGAAGTATTAAACAACCCAAAATCAGCATTTTTTAAAAATAAATTCATGTATCTTTCTAATTAATAAATATAAATATTTACTTAAATATAATTTATGATTTATTCTACAAAGATTTATTATTTACTTTATTCAATAGCTGGGTTTTTTTTTTTGTTCTAAAAGTTATATGAAGAGCAGAATTCTGAAAAATGAAATTCGATGATTCTTTTTGTGTTTCCAGGATTACGATTAACTTAAAACGATTAAGTTTGCTTAATTAACTTAAGTAGATTACTGATGATACACTTAATTTGATTACTAAGAATAAATCGAATTTATATATATATAGTCTCGAAAATTAAATTTGCAATCAATATTCTAAACGAACGTGGATAGTTACAAAATTTATGAGTTAGCTATCTATTGCTTTTGAAAATAAATAACTTACTAAAGATTATTATAATTAATTGAGCAACAATATTTTCATTTCGTAATGATAAATTACAGCTGATTATTATTTTAACTGATTTAAAATAACTTAGAATTGTGTATCGTTGAATGATTCTCAATGTTATTGTTTGTTTAATGATTGTTTAGTTTACTATTTTGTTGCAATGATTGAGGTAAAGATAATGGGCATTATTCGGCAGCGATTTTAGCTATAGCGATATACTGATTAATACTTTATATAACGCCATTTTTTTAATAAGGTTTATATTTTAAAGTTTTATTACTAGATTTCTTGATAATTATTCTGGTATTTTAAAGTGAAAATATATGTCCAAAATAAAGTCAAAATATCCTTTTTGAAATTTTAGTAGTACAAAATAGAATGAATGCTTGTATTGGTATTAATCTTCATGTACAAGCAAATTTTTTTTTTGTGTGTTAAAACCAAATTCTGAACAAAATTCGAAGTAGTTTTATCAAAGAAAGTACAACACACCTTGATGCAAACTATTTTTTGTAACTTTAATTGTTATATGTTAAACATGGGTCAAAAATGTGGTGTTTAAACTAATTCGATATTTAATTGTTTAATCCATTTTATTTTTTATTTAATATATTCTATAATTTTCTTTTGTCTTTTATTTGAAAGATATTTATTGTTTCAAGAAATTCATTGCATATTATAACATTCGAATGAAAACTTGGGTCATTTTAAGATTCTTTGGAAACTTTTGCAAAAATAATGATAATGTTTACGAAAAGAAATAATAAACAATTCATATAACCACAGCATAAGGAAAATAAGTAATGGCATTCAACTGTAAATTTTCGCATTGCCAGATTAAAAATAAAAGTTTAACCTAATTTTTTCGTTTTATATTAAACAATTTGTTTTCATGTTTAAAAAAGCTCTTGCAGAATAATATATTAGGGTCCTAACTTCATGTCGCTTTCAGGTGGAAAAAGTTCAGCAGGGTTTTTAATTTTTGTATTAAAGTTAACTAATATACTTCATCAGTTTTTCGATTTGTTTTTCTCACGAAATTCAATTTGTCGATTTGCAAAAAAAAAAATATAAATATTTGTGGCAATTGAAAAAGTCTAGACTTACTGCATTGATTAAAATGTACGTGAGAATTTTAACCTTGAGAAATGTTTAGGAATTGAAATCACAAAATAGCGTGTTTATTCCGCGTATGCTTAAAATCGATTGTATGAATAGTTCCAAAAATATTTCCACAGAGAAAGTTACTCGGTATTTAATTTTTTTTTTGTATAATAAATGCGTTATCTTTTTAACACACTTTTATTAGCTTCACCTGCATACAACGAAATCTTGGAAATCCATTTTCTCAACTTTAAAAGGTCAGATTAATTCGAAATTTTACATACTTGTCAAGGACCACAATGACAATACAATTGTTTAATAGTTTTGTTCCATTGTCTTGATCAGGATCATCAGGATCAACGATTTCCCATTTCCAAATTTGGCGACTAATTCCAGATTGGCGACTGAAAGATTAAGTTACAACCCTAAAGTAAAAAGACCCATGGTTAAAACAAATATAATAAACAAAAAAAAGTGTTCTTCATGAAAAAAAGTTTTAAAGTCATTGTTTATATTCTTACCACAATATAAACAATTGTCCAGTTTTTCTTCAAAAGGAAATAAAATAAATGATACTTTAAAAAACTAAAAAAAACACTTTTATTGTAGATTGAACAAAACAATGAAAAATAAATTATAGTTTAAAAAAACTAAAAAACACGCTTTTATAATAAATCCGAACTAAAAAGTAGAAAATAACTCTTAATATAAGAATAAAATGATTAACGACAAAATTAATGTCATTGTGGTCAAAGGGTGGGGTGCTCGATATCACACAATTGTTAATAATTTCTTACTATTTCTATTCCGTAATGCAGAGCTGGTGTAAAAATGTAGTACAAAGACCCCCTTTGACCACAATGACATTAATTTTCTCGTTAATCATTTTATTCTTATATTAAGAATTATATTTTACTTTTTAGTTCGATTAAATGTAAAAATGTGTTTGTTTTTTTGTATTTTTAAATATAATTTAATATTAAAAATTTATGATGAAAAGGATCCAAAAAGGAAGTAGATATTCACATCGAATAAAAGTGTTTTAAATAAAAATTTAATTAATTGTGTTTGCTTCATTTTAGATTTTTAAACCAGTAATATTAATGTAAAATTACAGAAAATATGTTATTTCCTAATATTATTGGTATTACAGTTGATTATTTTGTTTAGTAATAAATGGACTGAATCACACCTTTTGTTAAGATATCAAACTACCCACAAATTGTGAATATTGCCAAAAATTGGCAATTTTTTTTTATGATTTTATTTTGTAGACATCTTATTAGCTTTATAAAAATACCAAGTTTATTATTTTCCGTTTACTAGAACAAAAACTGCAAGTGTTTTAGTAAAAGCAGATGTCATGCTTAAAATTGCGTTTTACTCAAAATGCGTTTTTTGTGTTTGTTTGTTTTTTGAAAATGCTCGAATGAGGACAGAGATTGCTCAAAAAGTTTTGAAAATAATTAACTGAAATTGTTTGTGTATAACAGTAGAAGTGTTTTAACCTTCAGATTTATTTGTCACTGTCTTATTAAAAAATTTACAGTACCTTATATGAATATAATCATTGTTTTTTAAACAATTTCATACAATAACTAATAGAGAGTGCTCTAGTTTTTGTAAAACTTAATATATCTCTTATCCTGAAAGTTATTACAAAAATGAATAACATAGCAACACATCAGAATAGAAAAATGAAAATTTGTTCATAAACTTTTATTACAGAATGGGCCTCATTTATGTTATTTTTTGTAAATTCTGACCAATTTTTTCTCATCTTAATAATAATAATTTTTTTTCCTCTTCTTAATTTTAGCTTATTTTTCTTAAAATATACTAAACAAATCTAAAAATCTGAACAAAAAAAAAAAAAAATTTTTTAAAATTCTCCATATTTCATTTTTTAAAAAAGTTGTCGAAAGTAGTCGGTTATCTTTTAATACTATAGCGACATTTAAATATTTTATTTTTTTAATGTCTTTATATGGAGGCTTTTAATTAAAAGGATCTCAAGACTTAAAAATTTGGAAAGAAAAAGTCAGCTGACAAATAATTATAAATAAAAAACACGTTTTTTAATTATCTCGGCACAAAACCCTCTCCCCCTGTACTTAATAAAAGTCACGTACACAAAAAAAATTTACATCTCAGCGTTTTTTCTCAAAATGTATTGCTAATCTAATTAAAACACTCAGTTCATATTAAAGAAAAAATATTTTTTATAAATTCAAATTTTACGATTTTTTTTTTTAATTTTCTTGTTTTAGTTTCTATGATTTCAATATATTGTAATAAATATACCAATATTTTAATTGCATTATAAATTAAACATGCTTATACTTCTCTAGAGGCTTACCACATGTTTAAAAATTGTTTCACAAATGTTTGAAGAAAATTATTTTAAATCGATAATTTATAAATATCTAACGCATATTTTTTGACTTGAGGATTTCTTGTCGAAAGGATTTCAAAGTTAAAAATTAGAAAGTTTAAATTCCGTAGAAAATAATGAGAAACGTAAAACAAGGCAGGGAGACTAAATGGTATTTAGAGAATAACCGTAAAAGATAAATATTCTTTAAATTGTGTGTGTGTGAATTTTTCAGCAACTTTCAGAACTTATTACATAAGGCTTTAAAAAAAAACATAATACTTGCATGTATTCCATATGAAAACTTTTAAACAAACGACTGTGTTTCTATGTAAATTTTATGCTATTTTTTATTTTTAATTATTTATTTTGTAAAAATAGCTTTTGACCTTTTGTTGTTGTTAAAAATACATTTCATTTTATACCTCGATTTTGGCTTTGAGATTTTTGTTTCTTTCGAGTTATTTTATCAGTTCAATTTATTTTTTTCGTGGTCTCCGGTTTTTTTTTTTGTAAAAATTTGAACAGTTTCAATTTTAATATCTTGAACTAATGAAAAATGTGCTATTATAATATAAGATAAAAAAATATTGTTTTCAATCCACCAGCCAAATACCTTCATTTTTAAATAGATTTTTATCGCATACATTTACGTTTTCTACAAATAATAATATCGCGATTCATCAAAAATTATTTAGAAAATATGTAACAATCGTTTGCTATATTGAAACATAAATATTAAATCTTTTCCCTTGAAAATGAATAATAATTGTTTGCACTTTAATTTTTTCCCCACAATCTAAGTTTATTTTAAAATATATTGCACTTATTTCTTCAACCTATATATATATATATATATATATATATATATATAAGTTAAAATCTCGCACGGATTTCAGCTATTATTTTTTTAACACATATAGAAATTTACAATTGAAATTTAAATAATTTGTCTCACCTTTTTATTTCGAACTCAAAAATTGCAGCTGTCTTTACATTTTTTCACTATAAAAGCAATGTTCTTGAGAAAAGAAAAAATTACGATTAAATTACCTACAATATAAACATGGAAGAAAAAGAACTACTGATTTAATTGAAAATTATTCAATTTAATTAGCAAGTTGAAATTAAATATACACAATAAAAAAATTCATTAAATATACAGAAGTTTATATAATCGAAGTTTAAATCGTTTGCTCTTATTGTAGAATTTTGAGCAAAAAAAAAATGGCGTCTATCTTTTTATTCTTTTATAAAAAAAGTAATGCTTTTGAAAAAGAAAAGACTAGGATTTAAGTCACCTATATAAATGATGAAGAAAAAGCAAGTTACTGATTTTTCAATGAACTAAATTCTAGCATTTAGTAATTAAAGTAATTACAACCTCGATCTATAACCTGCGGGAATAGAGTACACAGAAAATTACATAAGTTTGGGAAGTTTGGGTTATACTTCATAAATAAATCGTTTTTATTTGTCTTAGATGGTTTTGTGAATTTGTACGCCATTTTAAGATTAAAATAACATTTTTCGAATATTTGTTAACATTTTGTCGTAAACTAAAATATTTTTATCGACCTCCAAAATTAATACTTTTGCACTCAATTAAATATTTTGATTTACCGTAAAATCCTGCGTGCAACACGCACTTTTAACACAAAAAATAAGTTCAAAATTTACGGGTGCGCGTTATACGCTGGGTATAAAAATGATATTCGAAAATAAAAAAAAAGAGATAACCTTTAAAAAAAATTAGACTTCTTCATAGATCGGAATACTGTTTACTTAAAAGAAATGACAAACTAACTTATAGGGTTATAGTTCTAGAAGTATACTTATTTTTTTTTTCAAAATGCTTGGATAATACCTCGAAAAAAAATGGCTTCAAAACATAGGAGCATTGCATACGTACGTTTCAGGTTCCTCCGCAAAAAAGGAGGTGCGTAGGTGGGCATTTTAAGGCTTAAGAGCCTAAAAGGAAAGAAAATATTCGTTTTATTCTATTTGGGGATGGAACGAAAAAAATTTTGAAAAAAAAAAGATTATAACGAAAACATAGAAAATGTCGTGGAATTCACCAGTAGTATTCGCTTGTTACATGTTTGTGCCTTATCAATCTATAAGTTTTTCTTTTTTCTGTATTTTATGGTGGACGCAGCCATAGCCAAGGTGAGTACTCGTGGCCGAAATTGTCGAGTCACAAGTCCGAATCCCAATGTCACTGAAAACCCGTCGTGTAGAGGAATTAATACACGTTAAATCTGTCGAGGATCAAAATCCTCCTCTTTGCTGCGTGTGGGTTTGGGGGGGCTGCCTCATCTCCTTGGATCGTGGCTCAAAATTAGAAGATCCTTCACAAATAGCCCTCGAAGCAATGGCGTAATGTGCACCCCCATAGCCCTCGCATTGCGGGGGTTTTTTGTTAAACATGCTTTTATTTAATAAGCAATATAAATAGCGTTACATATAAACTGATACTCATCTTTTGGCATGAAGGTCAAAACGACGGAAAAAATACCTGAGCAGGTGCTATATTCTTAGCATACAGTAATACCTCACGATTTATTCCATCCCGACTTACTCGAATTCAGGAGTTCCCCTGCATTTTCAAAAATCTCCGGGCCCCCGTTTTTAAAGTTTCTCCCCTCTTAAAATTATGGGCTCAAAACTCAAAGGGGAATTAAATCATTGCAGAGTAGCCATAAAAATTAAGTTGAAATTTTGATTAAAGAGTTGTTCGATTTTAGCTGGGGCTTTTGGAGGAAAAAGTAGGAGGGCGCACTAGGCTCCCTTAAACTTCACCAACACAGGAAGCTGACAATTTAACTGCATGTCCCCTGACGTTTTAAGAGGGCCGAACTGGGAAAGGAAACCTGATCCTTCCCAGGCTGCAGTTCAAGAAGACCGAATGACGGTTGGTAATTTAACAGGCATCAGTTTAATGAAAAAGGGTTACAAATTTTACAAAACACATACTATACTACACAAAGAACGTACTTTTTCAACAAAACTAGGAATAAAAAAATTATTTGCTTGCTACGAGGAAATATTGAAGGAGAAAAAATCGTTGAGCCGGCAGACTACTTGTTAAATTTTACGAAACCTTCCAGATTTTGTATTTGCGTTATTTAAGAATTTGTTAAACATTTTCTCGAAAAAAGTAATATTTGTTTCTTCACTTGACTTCAAATAAAAGCTAAAAAATAAGTACTTTCGATTTCAACTTCATTTATTGCATATAGCTTTTTAAGTGTTTTGGTGTCTATGATTATGGTTACGACTGTTTCGCATATAAGGCTATTATGAAACATCCGATCCTAAATGGACCAAATTTTACGAGCTTTTCATGGTTATGTAATATTTGCTTACTTTCAATGTATTTTCCTGCCAGCAACTAATGTTTACCGAAAAGAGATACTGGATATTAATTTAATGTTTTTCTGAAGCCAAATATCCTCGTGACTACAAAGAAATGTGTTTTTCAATATTTAGTTCCTTTTCTTTCTTTTTAAAGTGTATAGATAAGATGTTTTGTAACGTGGAGACCAAAAATAAAAAGAGATACTTCCATTGAAGAAATTTAAACGTTATTCTTCATCTTTATAGAATTCAATTACCTCGTGAAACACGAAATCTTTTTTTTAACTCTGTGTGTTTACCTTCTTTATTGAATAGTTTTTAAATTTATATGTACACGCATACACGTGTGTGTTGTTTATTCTCCCGTTAAATATAAAAAAATTACCGTAAAATCCGGCGTATAACGCGCACCTATACTTTCAAGCTGAATTTTTTTAATTTTTTTGGTATATTCGCCATTATAACGGCACCCCTTTTTACGAAGAAATCTGAAATATCTGTATACTCTTTTATGTTTTAGTCATTTATTCGAGGTATAATCCCCGACTTTTTTTTAAAAAGTACTTCTAGAACTCAACTTGTAGTAACTGGTGTTGATGGATGAAGGAAGGCAATGGGGCTTGGATATGATATTCTTTTCAACGGGAACTTTGTTGGGATAGTGTTTTAGTTCTATTTGCCAGAGAAATAATTTATGTCTATATTTTTATGTTTAGATTAGTAGTCTTTTATCCTGGTGTACTTTACAATGAAAAAAAAAATCATATGATGGATTTAATGAGTTGCCTTAGAACCGTAGAACGAGATAGGGGAATAAAAATATAATAACGGAGTGAGCGGAAGAAGAATGTTCAATAATTTCACCTTTTGAAATGGATGTAAATTTACTTAATTTTTAATATATTTTAATCATCGTGCAATAATTAACATCATAAACTCTTTTAGTTCATAAGGCAAGTCGTTTCTTTTAAATAAACAGTGTTTAGATACAAGTAGGATTAAATTTTTTTTAGGCTCATCTCTTTTGTTATTTTTAAAGCCATCGTTTTTATACCCGGCGTATAACGCGAACCCTTTAGTTTCAATCTTATGTTTTGTGTTCAAAGTGCGCGTTATACGCCGGATTTTACGGTAATTTTTTTCCTTAAAAAAAAAAATTTAAACACCAACTACATTTTTCCAAACAAACAATATTGAACTAATTCCAATTCATTATTTTCATTTATATTGCGACATTTTATGATAATTTATAGGAATTTATCTACACTCAGGGTGTCTACAAATTAGTTAGGCAAAAAGAATGATTTATTGCAGGTAATTTATATGGGAAAAAATTAAAGTACATATTGTAAGATAGAGAAATAGTCCAAGTTTACCATTATCACAAATGCTCTATGTGGATTCCTTTCGTTATTATGCAAATAATACATAAACTTAAATCAATTTTACATGCGATAGGTTTTACGTAAATAATTCGACAAATTTATTTTGGCAGCCAGATTCTTGGATGCGGATTCAGGAATTGATGCCGAGAAAACGGCTACAGGGGTTCGCGTGATTACTTTGAAACCCTACGCAAATCAGCGATTGGCGGGTAGCATAGTATCTATGATATTTTACACAATAACACCTCCATAACCAATCCAAACTAATACTTCAGCATTGAGGTAAGATGTAACGTCGCTGTGGTTGTGATGAGGCGCGCCATCCTGTCGAAAAATGTATATAAGTTCCTGACATTTTTTCTTTGATGATTAGCATTAAGAAAATCTATAACATGTCCAGATAAATAATTCCTGTAACAGTCTTTTTGGCGAAGAAAAATGGGCTAAAAACATTCGTGGAACTTACTGCACAAAACACGTTTACTTTGAGAATATCCTTTTCATGTTCTAGGATGGGATGAGGATTTTCCGATCCCTAAAATTCTTACAGTATGACACCTAACGCCCTCTATGAATAGATTTAGGATATATTACTACTCCTATGATTTTAAACGGGTTAATTTCTTTCAGTAATTCGGAAGTTCTTAACTAATGAAATTGTCCAAGTTATTTGCAGACACCCTGCATTGTAGACTTATTTATATTGAATAAATTGATTTTTTCTCGATAATTTATTAAATAATTCTAGGGCATGTATATATTGAATTATTTTTGTGTTACTGTACAAAGTCTTTCGGGGTACCATTTCATAAGTAGATTGAAGTATTAAGGGCTTTAACTTGCACACACAAGCTGTTTCTCTCTCCTCTCCCCTCTTAAAACTCTGTCCATCATGTTTATTTGTTTATAAAGATATAATTATATTCATATTATCCAGCATTTTATTTAAAATATTTTAAAATGCGAGATGTTAATTTTTGAGTGATTTTTAATACATAAATTCGCTTAAACAATCAAAGAAATTAAGTCCACATCTTGCTTTTGTAGCATTTCTAAAACGTGGCATGTATCATATTTTTTAAACATTGTGCAATATCACCAATGAATAGTTATCATTGCAAGACCGAATCATTACTGTAAAATCCGGCGTATAACGCGCGTCTATACTTTCAAGCTGCAATTTTAATTTTTAATAATTGTTGTATAACCCCCCCTTTTTTAAGGGCGGAAATGTACATATATCAATCCTTTTTTCTTTTATTATCCCCGACTTTTGAACAAAATAGTTTACTTCTAGAACAACAACCCTTTAAGTTCATATGGAATGCCATTTCTTTTGAATAAACAGTAATTTTGAAATATGTAGAAGTCTGGTATTTTTCTATGCCCATTTTTTTTATCTTTAAAGCTCTTATTTTTATACTTGGCGTATAGCGCTCACCCCTTAATTTCGATCTTATTTTCTGTATTAAAAGTGCGCGTTATACGCCGGATTTTACAGTATATATTTTTGTTTCTCTAATTTAGTGCTTAAACATCTTAACAATATCACACTAAATATGTATTTGAGAATTTTTATAAATGGGATATGAAAATTAAAATATTCACAGTAGTTTTGTTTTGGCAGTTTTGTTACTACATTTTTAAGCACTCAAAACAAAAACTGGGTTTCTTTCGGTTAGGGCTGTGGTAGCCCAGTGGTCAAGGTATCGGATCATGACAGGCATGCCCCGGGGTTCGACAATACCACTAAAGCCCCCCGTGGGGGCAGCGTTGCACGTTAAATCTGTTGACCCAAACGTCCCCCCTTGGTGTGGTAGTTAGGAGGCGGGTGCCAGCTCAATTCGTCCACGTCAGACCATGGTTCAAAATTACGTGGTCCGTCGCCAAAAAATCGGGGGCGCAGTGCGACGTTAATATTCACTCACTCACTCACTTCTTCACTAAAAAATTTTAATAACTTCTCATACAAAGAAATTTTCAAATACTTTATATTAATTATCCGTAACTGTCAATTTTTATTTTTTTTTTATTTTCCAACGATTCTTAGAAGAAAGTTACGTGAAACCGGATAGACGAGACAGGAGACGACAAAACTATTCTGGTTTTGACATCTCAATCGTCATCCGTTTAATACTTTTCCCCCTTTTTTTAAAAAAAATAATTACAATAGATAATAGCCCAGACGACATACGCCAAAAAGAGATCACCCTTCATAACTTTCCTGGTTTCCATCGCAGCTGGACAAAGTTAGTATCGTTCTTAATTCTTTAAACAGATGCTAACGAATTTGTAAAGTAACTTAACATAAGTTATTAAATTCTTAAGCAGATTTTTCCGATGTAAAATCTAATTTTTTGAAGCATTCGAAATAAAATGGTATAAAAAAGAATTATATTCACATTTGATCATTATATCGGGGGTGGGAAAACCCTTTTTATATGGGCTACTTCAAATTTTTTTAGGTGTTGCGGTTCCCAAGGGCCCATTCTGATTAAACCTGTTTTATTTCTTAACCTTGTGTTAAATTTTTTGTATCCTTTTTTTGAAATTACGGTTTATCACTAGACGTGGGGTGACTATTCAATGAAACCCGAGAATATACGTAAACCCAGGAATCTGAAACGGACTTGTCAATTTATTCTCTGCCGTGTTCCCCCCCCCTCACAGGACATGAATTTCGGCACGAGAAAAAATGGGGAAATGCGGGGGGTGGGATTAGTCTCTAGCCAACCCCGACGGGAAGGCTGTCCTTATTCTTCCCCCTTCGTTGGCGCAGTGAGGTTTTTTCCGTGGATCATCGCGTGATCGCTTTTCTCGACAGTTGTGACGGGCTGAACGATTTCTACCCAAAAACCCTTTTTTTTCTTTGGGGGCCAGGGGCCCTTTTTTCCAACCAACTCGAAAGGAAATAAATATTCAAATTTGGAACTTATTAATATGAAGTTTAGCGTCGCAGGTGGCTATGGGAAGGAAATGAGGTCTATGTTTACAAGTGTTTAAGCAAATGAGGAAAATTTTCGCATTCAAGATTTAACCATCCGTGCCAGTGCGTTCTTAAAGGTGGATACCATCCCACAAAGATAACTGCCCCGTCAGTAGGGATTCAAACTTGGTCCCAAGTTAGAGCGGTAAGACCATTTAATTAAACTCAGGAACTTTATTTATTGGGAAAGGGTTAGTCTAAAGTTAGACCCTTTAGTTACGTTTTTGATAATACGTATTCTGTGTCTCCCCACCCCCCCCATTCAGTTGGTTTTAATATTAATATTTATTGTAAACCGTTTTGGGGAAAATCTTAATAAAATAAAGAGATATTAAGATTATGGCAACGTCTGTTCTTCATTCCCCCCCGGTGCTAAATAATTGAAGGGGAACCCCCCACGGGCACTTTCCTTACAGAGTGCAAAAAGTGTTAAGCGTCATCGTGTGCTTCCATTGAAGGAAAGGGGTCCCATTTATTGAATTTTTCTTAAAACACGGGAATTGATTGTGAAAAGCCGATTCTCCTGTCAGTTGGGTCGGTGTTCCACAAATATGCCCAGTATGTCGTTAGGCTAATAAAAAGTTCACCCCCAAAAAAGCATTGGTGGTCCACCGATCGATTGCGATCGATTTAATGCCCCTCCGG
>BMAV01008330.1:0-59549 GCA_019973955.1 Trichonephila inaurata madagascariensis
CTAAAATTATAGTATTTCTTGACTAATGCCTATTTATTCCGGTCAGCATATCCCCTTTTTAGAATTTTCGTGTGGGTTTACTCAATGTCGCCAAAAAGATTGTAATAGTGCGAAATTATCATATATGTTTACAGTACTTACGTATTATACGGTCAACAAATTTCACCAAATGAAAAGTTGTCTCCAATTGAAAAAAATGCTTGCACAGTTACTGTTATCATTAGTACATTCATGACAAAAATTAAGGTATAAAACATAAAATCTGTGAAAACGGATGAACTATTTACTAAGTTGCTTCGACATTCGGCATGGAAACATTTTACAGTATCAGAAAGAACATAACATATCAATATAGAAAAGATTTTAATTTTGAATTAAGACGCAACTCATAATAAAAAATGTGAAATCAGTTCAGGATAATGCTTTTCCCCAAAAAAATTGTCAATATGAAGTGCAACCACTGTGAACGTCAAACAAGCCTCACAACGAGCTACTAGATTTTAAGGGTGATTTTCATTTTTGGGGAACCATGATTTTGAAAGGTATAAATGGAAAATTTTATGATATTTAGTGTCATTTATATTAAAAAATGTATATAAAATAGTTTTAAGAATAGTATTAAAAAAAAATTATTTAAGTAAATTTTTGACAAAAAACAAAAAATGACCCGTTTTAAAAACCTTTTTGAAAAAAATGTTTATTATATAATAATATTTCGCCTGTATATAGCTCAGACCTCTCAGAGGGAACTAGAATTTTTCAAGATATAACTTAAATGATTTTATCCATTTTTTTTACGACAACAGAGGGGGAAAAATTTTAAGAAAAAAACCCCGATAATTATTTCAATGGTTTGTAACTTGAAAGAATGTGAATTTTTCAAAACAAATAGTTCAGACTTCGGGAGATATTTTTTATTTTATAAAAAACACACAAAATATTATTATTTTAGTAATTTTTTATAAAAGGAGAACTTTTTAAAAGAAGGTTTTTTAAGTTAATTTTTTTTCCAAAAAAATTGTATTTTAAAAAACTTTTTTTTTGTCAAAATGTGTCCAAAACAATTTTATACATGTATTCTAATCTAAGGGACACTAAATATCATGAAAATAATCCATTTAGGCACTATTTTAAAATCACGGTCCCGGAGTGGATAAAAAAGATTTGAAAAAAAAGCCTATTTTTCCAGAAGTGGCACTTTTAATTTTTTGGGGTTCCGGAGGAGGCTGCTGAGAAATGACTTTTCCTCTACCATCCCAAGCATATTCAATAGAATTTTAATCCGGAGACGTCGAGGGTCAATCCATACGGCGAAAATCCTTTCTTTCATGAAATTAATAATGCGTTCTATGTAAATACTCATTATCGTCCATAAAAATGTAGTTCCCACCCATGACATTCAGAACAACTTCACATAGCCTTCCAGGATTTCACCTCTATAGAGCTATGAGTTGACAGAACTTCTCATCAAATGAGTGCTTTAAATTTTAGAATAAAAACTTAAAGTTTTGACACAAGTCGTCAAAATGGTCGCTAAGACACCAGAAATGATGACAATGGGGCTGTTTCTGTAATTCTTTAAATAATTAGTTTTAATAAATTAATTTTTATTAATTTTATTAAATTTCCATGTTGTCATCCAAGTGTAATCGTGTATATAAAATTTCAGCTCAATTTATTAACGGTTGAAAAGTTGTAAAAATATGGAGGAACAAGTAGAATTGTGGAGAAGGGGACTCACCACCCGAGGAGGTTTTGCATTTTTACCGGGGATTAAGGGGCGTTATAAAAATATTCCCTTTTTTGAACATTAGACCTACAGATTTGAAATTTGGGGAGGCATATTCTTCAAGGAAAAATTACTACAAGGGTTTTTACGAAAACCATGGGAACAAAAAAAAATTTCCCCTCAATTTTAAAATTTTTTAAAAAGCAGTCCTTTAAAAGAATGATAATTTTAAGAACGTTGTACGGGCTCAGGGCTTTTTAAACATAACCCCTGGGTTTTTGGGGCCAAGAAGGGCCCTTTTTTCCAAACCCAAAACCCCAAAAAGGAAACGTGAAGAGAAAATGCAAAAAGGGTAAGGGGGGAAAGAAATTTTGTCGGATGGAATTTGGGGAATGTTATGTGCGGGGGTAAAAATAATAATTTAATTGAAGTATCTTTTAAGATTAAAAAAGGGGCATCATTTCACGCGCCCCAAAGTTTCTTCGATTGAAGGATTGGGTTGGGAGATTTACTATTGATATTAGATTTGTAATATTATTAGAAAAAATTGCATTAAAAATTGATAGTGGTTCGTTTCCATTGGTATAACTATTACTTTTGTTTGTTCGTCGTAGATTTTCCTTTAAATTAATCATCTAAATTGTTATACGCTTAAACATTCTTTAAAAAATTCATTAAGAATTTAAAAATGCCCCTTTTTTAAACCTACACCCTAGCAGATAATGAAAGAAACGGTCACTTTAAGGTGGCCAAAAAGTTTTCAATAGAATCGAACCCTTTGTTTAATTTTTTAGAATCAATAATTTTTTTACATATTATGAAAGTGCCCCCAGGGTGATCTTTTTTTGAACCCTGCGGAGCTAGAGGTGTAGGTTCACTTAAAGAACGAAGTTTTCGAATACGGTTCTAAAATATTTATTAAGAACTTCAAACTTTGCTTTAAAGATAATACAGCTTATGAGAGAATCTACACGAACAAAACATAATAAATACAGTTATACCGAACAAAGTAACCTCGCACCACTATCACTATCTAATCCGCCTAATCTCAATTCCACATTATCGCAATCCTAAATAAAAAGTCAATCCTACCTTAACCAACACCGTTGATCCGACTCCTATGTAGGAAGTTGCGTTTACACGAGTGCAATGGTATGCAATCTCCCGACCCTAATGGCTCCATTCCTTCAGGATAACCTCAACTGGCTGTCACTTCACGATTGTATCAATTTCTAACATAGCATTCCCCAAACAAGTATCCCGCTTACTGAAACTTGATACTTAAAAGCTATCTAATTTGTATTTCCTCTTCATGTTTCACTCTTGGTTTTAAGCCAAAAGTGCTGCCATTAATTCTTGCCCCAAAAGAATCCAAAGGACATGTTAATGAAAATACGCGTGATCCTGTCACAACATGAACAGTATATGAATATAAACTGAAATATTCAGCGATGCTGGTGCGTAAAAAGCCCAATATTTGTATATATTAATCTACGTATAAACTTCACTGTATATCAAGTTGTAAAATATTTACATATGTTAAGTTATATATAAAAACATTATTACTAAAGAAATATTTGTAAAATACAAGTTTAATATACAGGGGTTGCAATGAGATTACACTTTTAAATGATTTATAGTTCCATAATCATAATTTATAACACAAATATTTATTGATAATGTATATGAAGTTATTGCAGTCTTTAATGGTTCGAACACCGACAAAAAATTTTTAAAAAAGAAAATGTAATATAAAAAATTTTAACCTGTGCTGCAGTCCTAAAAATATTTCAAAATTAAATTTCGGAAATTTAAAATAATTCAAAAATTTTTAAAATTTTTGAAATACGAGGGAAGTTTGTTTAAGGAATGAAATTTTTTTTCACTCGACGTCTATAATTTATTTTTCCCCGAGTGACAAGGCGTGATTTAAAAACATCTTTCTTCTCGTTCTAAAAAAGAAAAAGTTGAAAATTCGAAACTATTCCGGAAACGAAAAAAGAAAAAGTCCAAAACTTTTAAACAGTTGTTACAGATAAGGGAATAGAGATTAAAATTTTCAAAAACTTTATTTGCTTGTAAAGCTGGTTGGAAGTTTCAGTTGATATAAACCTATTTCTTAATTAAAAATTTTTCTTAAGGCATCCGACTACGTTCGGAACCGTGTTTTTAAAAAAGCGCATAAATGGATTTTTCATGATATTTGGGGGTCATTTAAAGATTAGACTACATGTAAAAAAAATTTTTTAAGGAATTTTTGAAAAAAAATATTAAATTTTAAAATTTTTTTTAAAATTAACTTAAAATAATTTTTTTAAAAATTCTCTTTTTGGAAAATGTTTTATTATAAAAATATTTTTTGATTTTAAGCCCCAAGGCCCTCTTTACACACCTTTTTTTGAAAAATTCACATTTTTTTCAGAGTTACAACCCTTTGGGAAAAAATTATCGACGTTTTTTTTTTTCCCTTTTGTTGTCGAAAAAACATGGATAAACCCCTTTAAGTTAAATTTTTAAAAAAATTCTGGTTGAAGATCTATATAGGGTCTGAGCTATATAAAAGGCAAAATATTTTTTTTTAAAGCATTTCTTAAAAAAAGGAGAACTTTTTTGAAAAAGTTATTCTAAGTTAATTTTTGGGCCTTTTGCATTTAAATTTTTTTTTTTTGTAAAAAATGTCCCAAAATAATTGTGTTATGTTTTTAAACCCAGTGTTTCTCAAACTGGGGGGCGTCCCCCCTAGGGGGGCTTGAAAACCTTACAAGGGGGCGAATATATCAAAAAGTCAAAAAACAAAAGATTTTTTTTTAAAAAAGAAAATTAATAATTTACTGAAAAGGGAAAAAAAAAAAAAAACCCTTCGACACCAAAAAACAGATTTAACTGAAATAATACACTTATATAAATGTATCAGTACTGCACAAATTATTTCATAATTAATTTAACAGTGCTAAGTTAAGAACAAGTTTAATAATTCCAAATTTCCCCATGGGAATGCTAAAATTATATGCAAAGTTTAATACTTATCTTGACAATTTGTACGATTTATAATTAAAGTCGTATTGTAGCTTTACGTAAAAGTATATTATTATTGAATTCGATACATGTTATTGTATGGAGGGGGCCGTGATGAAAATTATGATTGAAAATTGGATCGCAAGTATAGAAAGTTTGAGAAGCACTGTTCTAATCAAAGTGACACTAAATATCACGAAAATTATCCATTTATGCGCTTTTACAAAATCACAGTTCAGAACGTAGTCGGATACCTTTAAAAGACTGCAATTTTAATTTACAATTTTCTTTAAATACATCTAAAGCATTTTGTTTAAAATTAGTTATTTAGTTGAATTATGAATAATCTGTGCTGTTCTTTGCAATTAAATTTAAACTTGGGAAGGGTGGACTTACCTGTATACATTTCCAATTACGAAAACATATGTTATTTCACTCATTACCAATTCTACGCCTTTTACATATTTAAAAACATTTTTAGAGTTGCTTCAACTTTCAAAGCGTTCTTATTTTCTTTAAGAAATGAGCAATACACGAATACAAATTAATCACGAATAATAAATAATATAATGCACGAATCATTAAAAATTGATGAAAGATATGAAAATACGGAAGGATATACTATTTCAGAACGATAATTCGAATAATGCAAATCTGGAAATATTTTAAATATTCTTAGAATATTCAGAAGGTAATACTCAGTTAGAATACACTTATTATACAACAGATCAATAAATTCTTGATTATATATTTATCTCCACTAATGTTCAGAGGGTAAGTTTTAGGTTTTGGTTGGTTTCAACCGAAATACTAGACAGATATTAAAAAAATTAGGTATGTATATAAATAAATACGTAGGTACGCTAATAAATTTTAAAAAAAAAAAAAACTGCGCGTGAACCCCATGATAGAAGTGAAAACTTCTGATTTATTCTAGGCAATGGTAACTAATTGTTCGGATGTACTTTTCTTTCTTTTATGACATTTTCACTGTTCACCTTTTCATGCCCATTCATCGAGAGATTTGTTTATTTCATCCATTTTCTGTACAGGGTAACGTTTAAATAATTATGCATTCTTATATATTTATATATGAACATATACGATTTCAATGTCAGTTAGTCTAATTATTAAAAAATAATTATATGTGAATTAATTATGTGGATTATATTTATATAATATATACAAACTCGAACTCAGTGGAGCAACAGCGCATGAGGGACAGGGCCTACTGTGCCCATCCCAGTATACGTGATCAATGGGCGCTGAGGTGCATGGGCAGATGTCCCGATCAGATGGTCAATCTGAAGCGAGATCCCCCCCCCCAGTGTTTAAGTCCCCAAGCAAGCTTGGTACTCGTTTATCGACCCATTGTAGTAGGGATGAAAAGCTGAATATATAGTATATAAGTTTATATAAAACTTACGTGTTATAGCAACAACGCCAACGTTTAATATAACTTACCAAGTAGGCAAATCTGATTTCCCATGTGTTACATATGCTGTATTGGCAACCATACACCATATACTATATAAGGCTAGGAAAACTTATGCCCTAAGATCTATTTATTTTTCTTAAAATTCTCTTCGAAAACAAAAGACGAGATTTACTTTTTCCCAATTAAGGTTTTATTTTTGCACTTAGGCAAACATATTAGCAACTTTCGCTGTTGGTTACCTTCTAAATTGCTGGGATTTAATTTTTTGAGCATTTTTGTAAGCTTAAATGTGCTCTTTTCTACTGAATCAAAAATAGATCTCTCCCCACGTTTCTGCACTTTCGCTTAATCTTTGATCTCCTCTTCGTAAGATTCGCCAAATATTTTTTTCACTAAAGGTTTTGCTTGCTTTGCTCTTTTCTTGTTCACTCGTTGGAGTTGACTGGAAGTGGGCTTAATGACAGTAATATTTAAACAAAGAAAATAAAACTTCATTGCAAAAAGTGTGCATGAAATTTTAACTTGAAAAAACAAATGAACACGCGCCTTAGAAGCTTTCAATTCAACACTAAGCGAGCATCCCCGACCAGAGAACGATTGCCGACTGGAGCCGAGTAAACCCGATTGAGAGTAACGCAACCCAATCTGCCGTTTAATTTAGATTCACTCTTTAGAAAAACGCACCCAAAGAAGTTATCATTGCATGAAAATAATAAGCATTAGTTAGGGTGTGATAAATGTGTGCGTGACTCATTTGTGCAATAATATCTAGAGAGATTATAAGATGGCGAAAATACCTGACATTTTAATACTAATGAATGTAATTTTCTTATACAGTCGGACCTCTGTATAACGAAGTCGCAAAATCCTGAAAAAAAAGTTCGTTATATAGAGGTTAATCTTTTAATACATAAATCACATAAAACAAATTTTTAACTCATAAACACTATATATTAAAAAAAGTAATTATTCACACCTTCTTTTTAAAATTAATATATGTTTATTTTATATATCTTACTCATCAAAAAATAAGAAAGAAAGGAAAATTGCAAGGAAAACAATAAAAAGAATGTCGAAGAATACACCGTATTTTCAACATTAAGAGAATAGTTTTACATTAAAATTAATGAATTTTAAGGACATTTTCTATTTTAAATCATGCAATTTAAATTAAACATGCATTATTTAAAACCAGAACACGGAAAAAAATGAGACAAACCCAAGAGGGTAAAAAAGGGTTCGAAGATGTTTCTAGTGAACTGGGACAAGGGGGTTTAAAAAGTTGCCTTAGATGAAATGTCTAGAAATTTATTGCTCTGGTTAGGATCTAAAAAAACCCAGTTCAAGATTTATGACCACCATGAGTTTAAAAAAAAAAACTTAAGTGTTCAAAAACTTTAAAATAGGAGAAAAATTGAATCACAAAAAAAAAGCGTGATATAAAAATGTACTTCGCTATAGAGGGTTATATTACGAATAAATCTTGGTTCCGGGAAAAAAGTCCCTTTAAAAAAAAAAATTCCCAAATATAGGGTTTTTAAGGTGCGACTGTTTTTCTTCTTTTACACGTTATGAACAAAAAAAGAAAAAAAATTTAAAAGATTTAATCATTTTAAAAAAAAAACGTTTTAACTTTTCAATTATAAAATGAAACTCGCTATCATTACTTTGTTTCAAAATTAAAAGTATGAATTAAAAAAAAAAATGCTTTTTTATAAATTTTTCCCCAAACTATAACCTATTTTTTTTTGAATTGAAAAATATTACATAATAACGAAATATATACCATTGACATAAAATTTACCAAAAAAAAAGTTGTAAAAAGAAATAAAATTTTATATATGTAAGTACATTTTTTGATATAAGAAGTGATTGGAAATCAAAAAAAAACCACTTCTTGCGGAAAAATATCAATAAGGGAAAGGGAATTTTGGACCCTCTGGGGCCCAATGCACGTGGGTTAATCAACCTGTGTTCTTCCTCCAAAATCAAAAAGGGTTGTTTTAAAGTGGGATATCTATTGGGTGTTTTGCAAAGAAAAGACTCTCAAAAGTCTCTTAAAATTTTATACCAAAAGGGGGGAATAAGATCCCCCAAAATCTAGTGGCATTTGAAAGGGGGCTACGGCATTTCAAACCCCCGCCTGTTCCCCAAAACCTTCGGGTCTTTTGGGGGTATGTCCAAGAAACAAAAATTTTAAGAAAAAAAAAAAAAAAAAAAATCAAAAAAAAGTGAATTGAATAAAACGCTTAATACAAACACTTTATGTAGTAGTTTGTTTTTCAACGTTTCAAACCCATTCCCAAAATTTTGTTTTTCGATTTTAAAGGGAAAAAAAATTAGAATTTAAAACTTCAATTTGTATTCTAAATAAATATTTAACTATTTTATACAACCAATGTAACAATAAATTAGATGTTTATTAAATAGAAGGCTCCTATAGCAAAACATAGGTATGTTTGTCTCTGAAGTTTGTTAGCATACGACATTTGGAAGTGGTATTACCCAAAGACGAGAATGTGAATTAAATATATGTAGGTAAACAGAATAATATAGCCTGGGAATTTTTTTTGAAACATATTAAGAGTTTTTAAAACCCCCAAATTCTCAATGATGTATTCTCAAAAGGCAAATTCAGGGGGAACAGCATGAGGTCAGTCGGCGGCCCCCAGTGTTTAAGTCCCCCCCGGGTTGGTACTCATTTATCGACCCATTGCACTAGGGATGAAAGGTTGAATCGACATTGCCTAACCCGGGGATAGAACCCGGACCTGTGGTGTGTAAGCGCGACACGCTACCACTCGACCACTGGGCCGATGAATATTCTAATATGTTTAATTATCGTTCACTCATAACTCTAGCAATGGTTGATGAGTAAGCATAATTCCGAGTTCGTAGGCAGCATTATTTCAGTAAGGGTATGAGTTTGAGGCCTACTTTTCGTGGAAAGCAGCTCATGTGCGTTAAATCTGTTCGGACTCAAAATCCTTTTGTGGGTGTGATGAGGAAGTGTGGGGGGTGGTGTATTAGCTCAGGTCTCAGTCTTATTCTTGTCCTCTTTGAAAATTACGAAGTCCATCACCGAAGCAATCGTATATCCTCTGATCACATAGTTATTAATTTCCTCGTAAGTATTTTATGTCAGTGCTTCTCAAACTTTCAATGTTTGCGAATCAGTATTCAATCGTAATATCCATCGCACCCCTACCTCCAAAGAATAACAATGTATTGAATTTAATAATACACTTTGACGCTAAAGCTACAATACGACTTCAATCTCTTAAGTGCTTTCGGCGTAGATAAATGTCTCCTAAAAGGGGATTATTTCGGCGGGTCGAAAACGTCTTTCAAAATAAAATTGGGTACTGCTTCCATAAAAATTTTTCCGAACTTTGGGAAATTTAAAAAAGGGAAATTTTACAGCGTTGGGAAGGTTTCCATTTCGAGGTTTGCCGTTTATTTTTTCTCTCCCCCCCCACCAAAAAACCCCGTCCCACGTATAAAACGGGGGTTTGAAAGAATCCCAAAATTTCAATCGGTAGTTAAGGGATTAATTATCAAGATAAGTGTTCTCATTTTTGTATATAATTTTATATAAGACAAGCATATGAAATTATATACAAATATATATGACAAGTATATATTTTGTATATAATTTTATATATGTAATTATGAAATAGTACCGTGAAATTAATTATAAAATACATTGCGCAATATTGATACATTTATAAGTGTATTATTTATATTTATTTTTTATTCTGCCAGATGTATTTCGTTTGTGTGTTTACTTTCAGTAAATTCATGATTTTTAAAATAATCTTTTGTTTTTAACTTTTCAATATCCTCGCACTCTCCTTCATATATTTATCACAGCCGTAAGGGGGCACGCTCCACAGTTTGAGAAATTCTGTTTTATGTATTTAAAAGATTCCTTTTTTTTATTTAGTATTATCTCCAAAACTTGCGTGGAAGCGGTAGCTGCTTGGTCAAACACACGGATTCTTGGTTGGCGTGCCTTGGATTCCTCAATGTGGAGAGGGTGATGCACGTCAAATCTGTCGAGGTTCGAACGTCCTCCAGTTGGTGTGGAAGTTAAGAGAGGGGGTAGCGAAAAAAATGATCTTTCCGATTCTGTAATTATTTTTTGTCTGAGTTAGATAGTAAGAATTGGATGGGTTTTTTTAAACACGAGGGAAAAGTCGGAACTTCACTCCGCTGACATGGTCATGAAGCTCGGCAGAAAAAAAAGCCAACAGGGGTAAGCCAATAATGCGTTTTAAGGCTTTTAATTAATATCTTTTTAACTAATTGCAATAGAGGAATAAATATGGTAACAATGGATTTCTCTGATCATTTCCGAACTTTTGGTACCTTTGGCCAGAGTCTGCGTTGTGCGGTTAGTGAGAAAGTAGATGTACATACAAAACGAGAAAGATAGATACTTTTATTTACGCAATTTTAATAGTGTAGACAATTTCCTTGATTATAAAGAAACAAATTCTTCACTTTTCAATAGAAAAAACTTTTTTGACGAATAAAAATGAACATATTTTTAGTGAAAAAAGCTAAAAATAAAGTACAAATTCTTAGAATAGATAATCAATGAAATGAAATTCGATTATATGTGTAATTAATACTTTTATTTTATCACTAGAAGCGAAAAATCTAGTCACGAACAATATGAACTAAAATAAAAGAGTAAAATGGATGTAGTTAAGGAAAGAACCACTTAAAACTAAAAGGGTACTTATGTGACATAAGGAAAAATGAAATACTAAATCACTATCCATACTTAGTTTTCATTTCCAAAAAATAAAAAATAATTAGACTTGTCTAGAATATCTCAAATGAAGGAGAAACAACCAAAAAAGTTAAAAACTTTTGTGTGTGGTTTAGAAGTGTATGTTAAAAAAAAAATCTCATAAAAGAATGTAAAAACTCTCTCTTTTGTATTAAAGTAACCTGAAAAGCAAACGATAATTAAAACCAATTTTTATTCGTAAAGATAAAATGTTAGAAAAACTACATACATTTTCAAATGATAATGTTTAAATTTTATTTTTTTTTTGAAAAATGAAAATTATTTTTATACTTCCTTTAAAGTCATCTTTCAATTCATCTCATTTCTAGTGCTTCTAAGGGTATCAAATTTTCATTGCCGACTGTCTCTCTTAATAAAATAGTTTCTTTTAAGAAAATAAACTGTACCGACTAGAAGAAATTTTGTAAAAAGGTTTCATACGTTAGAGATGTAGAAAAAAATAATTTCAATGTATGTACAGAGTATGACTGAATCATAAGAACACTTAAGGGTACACTTAATTTAAGCATGCAAAAAAAAAGTAATTTATTTTTAAGAAGCAGTATTTTGTTATCAAAATGGAATTTGTTATGAATGTTTTATTTCAATAGAATTCTAAAAGTCGTTAAAATTGTCTGACATCAAACTAACATTGCCTTATTTATTTCAAACTTTTATAATTCAAAATTTACTAATGAATATAAACATCGGACAGTTTCAATTTTCAAAACAGAACAAATTAAACTCTTTCTTTTACGAAAGAGGAGAAAGTATGTGTGTGTGGGGGACTTTTTCATACTTCGTGAAAACGGAAATTTTACAAATATATTTATAAGAAGCGAACAAAAACAGATTTTGTTACTTACTACTACTATAGGGTGCTTAAAAGTACAACTTTTGATGAGGTACAACTATAATATAAAACATTTTTAGCCAAATTGAATACACTAAACTAAACTCAGTGGTGCAATAGCTCAGGAGGGCCAAGGCCTACTTTAACCGACTCAGTTTCGTGACCTTGGGCTATAAGGTACATGAGCAGATGTGCCGGTTAAGTGGTAAGTTTGACACGAAAACCCCCAGTGTTTAGTTCCCAAGCACATAAGATTGGTACTCGTTTATCGACCCACTGAAAGGATGAAAGACTGAATCGAGGTTGCCCAGACCGGGATTTGAGCCCCGAGCCTGTGGCCTAGAAACGCAATACACTTCCACTCAGCCACTGACACTGAATACACCAATGAAGCCGTTTTGGTCATCTTGCACTGTGTTAAAAACTAGCAAAATTCAACACTGCTACCTCCAAAACACGAACATTATCCAGACGATAGGAGTCATCTTATAAGGAAAGAGCTCAGTAACTCCACAATATTTTCAGCTTTTATATTATAGCTTAAATAGTTGTAATATTTTTCTTCTACAATGCATCAACACAATATTGAAATTCTTTAGGACACCACATTAATCTCTTTGAAAAACAATACATTTTTATTAACTATAATTTTAACTGCTACTTGTCCAGTCTTTTCGCGTAGTGATGTCAATTAACAGCATCGTATGGACTTTCAACCAACGACCTGATATAGAAAGGTCTAGAATGTTCGTTTTCGATACAAAGTTTGCAGAATGCAGAGTAGATATAAAAAGTTTGTAATAAAATCCACAGTAGCTTGGGCACGAATACTAATGGTGGCTTGATTCCTACGAAACTCTGGAATCTATTGTTTTAAACATTTGTTTCAGAGTTGTAAATTTTGTTTAATTACATAAAAGGTATTTATTCCAAACATTATCTAAAAGTGTTAAAATATTTTATCTTTAAACTAGTGTTTTTCAAACAGTGGCTCGAGCCTCCCTAGGGGAGCATGGAACTTCACATGGAGGGGCGAGTATACCAAAAAGTTGAAAGTAAAGAATTATTTAAAAATTATTAATTTGCTGAAAGAAAGTAAGCAAAATTCATTATGGCATACAAAATAAAATACTCATCTAAACTGGTATAATATACTTATAAATGTATCAGTATTACTCAAAGTATTTTATAATTAATTTATGTGAATACTAAGTAAACAACAAGTTTAATAATTGCAAGTGACTCTCCTATTGGCTTGTCGTATTCAAAATTATACAAAATTTAAAATGCGAGTACTGTCAACTCACAGCAATATATGGATGAGAACCTTAAAGTATATATGAAGTTCTTCTCGATGCTATGGCCAGGACTGCCAGGACGGTCATATAGAACACATTTTTGAGGAATTTCATTAGGGCTGGGAATATTCAAAATATGGATTGACCTTCGAGGACTCCGGATTCAATTCCTATTGAACTTATTTGGGATGATCCTGGAAAATGTTGAATGTTTATGGGAGTTCCTGTTTCCCGCAGGGAAACTTAACCTCCAATCAGTTGAAATGGTGGATAGCTTGAGTTTGGCTTTTTTTTCAAATCTTAGTCCAATACTGTTTTAAAAATGAGAAGTTTAATTTAAGAAATAATTTAAAATAAGTTTGAATGAAAAAATCCTTAAAAAGTGAAAAAAAGCATTAGGTGTGTTTTAAAAATGTAATGTGAGTTTAGGTCCTGGAAAAGCCCTTTCTGAGTGTATCCCCTTCCAGGACCCCTTACAATTCAAAATTAGGGCTTATAGAATAATGGGCTTTGTTGCCACAAATATTTATTGTTATCCTCATAAACAGTATGGCAGCTCGTTATGAAACTTGTACCCCGGTGCACGGGTTTCACATTTCAAATTAGACGGACTTTTAACGAATTAAATCAGAGGTTCTCAAACTTTCAATACTTGCGACCGAATATTCAATCCTAATTTTCTCGCTCCCCTCCATTCAATAACAATGCAATGAATTCAATAAAACGATAGTTTGACGCTAAAGCTATAATAGGATTTAAACCTCATAAGTTCCACCCACGCATAAACACGTCTCTCTCAGCTAAAGCATTATTTTCCCCTGACGTATATATACGTCTGTCCGAAGTATGATCTTTTCTGTGAACTGCTATCCATAAAATTATTCCGAAGGCTTTGGAATGCAATAAAAGGACAGTGTTTGCGAAGGATGTACTTATATTTCAGAGGATTTGCTTACTTATTTCTTTCCTTCCCCCTCCTCCCAGTACCTCCCATAAGCACACCTACGTGAAAAACTGTGGCATTGGGGAGCGAATCACATAACTTTTATTCGGCAGCTAATGGATTAATTATAAGCCGTACAAATTATCAAGATAGGTGTTAATGTCTGTGTATTGACACACCCATGACACACCCATGGGATCACTGGTAATTATTAAACTTGTTCTTAACTTAGTATTGTTAAATTAATTATGAAATACACATTGTGCAGTACTGATACTTATATAAGTGTATTATATCAGTGTAAATGTGTCTTCTATTTTTAATTATGTCAGAATGTATTTTCGTTTGTATACTTTCAGTAAACTAGTAATTTTTTTTAAAAATAATCTTTTGTTTTCGACTTTTCAATAAGCTTGCGCCCCCCTCGTAGAGTTATCACGCCCCCAAAGAGGGGCGTGCCCCACAGTTTGAGAAACGCTGAGTTAAATGATTTAACTCTGATTCATGATTTCACACTTTTTGATATAAACTGCATCTTATTTCAGAATTAAATTATTTTCTATTTAGTTATGTTTTTATAGTCTTTCTCACACTTTAATATGTCTGTGTGCCAAATAAGTAAGGTGAGTTATTGGAAATTATTACCAACTGTAATATCTACATTTTTATGAATATTATAGGGTACAATATTACCAAAAAGAAAAAAAAATGAAGAGGGATGTTGATAAGAGATAATAACACAAAATGCACTGGTCTCCAAAAGTTAAGGAACTACCAGTTTTTTGCGCCTTTTTGCAAATGAATGAATATAGAAACACCAAATTTGGATGACATTTGCACAAAACATTTATGTAATGATTGCAAGATAGAAGTTTACCTAACAAAATTCAAAAATGTTTTACAACAAAATTCCGCTGGAAAATTCCATTCTTGGAAAAAATAATATTTACAGTTTTATGTGTTAAAATGTTATAGAAAGATAACATGGGTTTTAATAAGTGATATACCCATCTCTAGTTTGAATGCATTAGCGACATCGAATTTCCCTGCTGTCAATTAAGTTGTCGGTTACCGAAATGGGAAGCGAAGACCAGACACGGAGTAAGCTTTGTTCCAGCTCTCCTAAAGACCTTGGATGAGGACTTAAAGCAGCAACTTGTCTACCAAAATAGTCCCAAAGATGCTCTATTGGATTTAGGTCTGGGGATCCAGCTGGTCCTTCCATTCGCTCCAAACCATGAGCCTCAAGATATTCCTCAACAATTACAGCTCGGCGAGGTCGTTCATTATCATCCATCAGAATGAAGTCATTGCAAATAGCTCCGGCATACGGTTTGAGGAACTCATCCCGATATCTCACACCAGTCATTGTTCCTCCCTGGAACACATGCAGGTCAGTGTGGCTACCGAGTGAAATCCCTGCCCAAACCATTATTCCACCACATCGGTAACTGTCTCTTTCGACTGTGTTGGGGATTGATGATATCTAATTCTTCTTTCACTCCAGATGAGCAGATGCCCTTTTGCTCTCCAGTGTGAATCTGGACTCGTCTGTAAAGGGTACAGAAGCCCATCGCTGTCTTGTCCTCCAGGAAACGTGTTCTCTTGCCCAAAATAAGCGATCCCTTCTCTATCGTCTGTTGAGGATACACACACAACTGGTCACCTTTCATAGAGACCTGAATTGTGAATACCCCTTAGAACCGGGCTAGCAGATATTCTTGTTGACGCTACAGAGTGGTCTGTAACAAGTTGCGGCACAGAAATCCTTCTTCTCTTTCGGGCCGAAAGAGCAATAAAATGGTCTGCAGGTGTTGTAGCTCGTGGTCGGCCTGGAACACATCTTCTGGACACAAATGCTTTGGTTTGATATTGATTGCAGAGACGGTTGATCACACTAAGAGACACATTAAGGTATCCGACTACGTTCGGAACTGTGATTTTAAAAAGCGCATAAATGGATAATTTTCATGATATTTAGTGTCACTTAGATCAGAATACGTGTATAAAATTATTTTAAGCTCATTTTGACAAAAACAAATATTTAAATGCAATATTTCTGCAAAAAATTAACTTAGAATAACCCTTTTTTCAAAATGTTCTCCTTTTGTAAAAAATGCTTCTATTATAATAATATTTTGCCTGTATATAGCTCAGACCTCTGTACAGAGTCTACTAAGACTTTTGAAAAATTCACATTATTTTCAGAGTTACAACCCATTGAAATAATTATCGACTTTTTTTTCTTAAAATTTCTCCCCTCTGTGGTCGTAAAACATGGATAAACTCACTTCTAAGTTATATATTTCAAAAATTCTAGTTGAGCCTCTGTACAGAGTTCTGAGCTATATACAGGCAAAACATTATTATAATAGAAGCATTTTCCGCAAAAGGAGAATATTTTGAAAATGGGTCATTCTATGTTCATTTTTTGTGAAAATATTGTACTTAAATAATTTTTTTATTGTAATACTATTCTTAAAACAATATTATATACATTTTCTTATCTAAGCGACACTAAATACCAAAAATGTTATCCATTTATACGCTTTTGCAAAATCACGTATATTTCAAAATATATAAAAAATATTTCAAATATTCGTATATAATATATTCAAATATTCGTATATAATATATTCAAATATTCGTATATAAAAAATATTTCAAAAATTCTAGTTGAGCCTCTGTACAGAGTTCTGAGCTATATACAGGCAAAACATTATTATAATAGAAGCATTTTCCACAAAAGGAGAATATTTTGAAAATGGGTCATTCTATGTTCATTTTTTTGTGAAAATATTGTACTTAAATAATTTTTTTATTGTAATACTATTCTTAAAACAATATTATATACATTTTCTTATCTAAGCGACACTAAATACTAAAAATGTTATCCATTTATACGCTTTTGCAAAATCACGGTTCCGAACTTAGTCGGATACCTTAAGACTCCTAGCACAGTGTTTCTCAAACTGTGGGGCACACCCCGTAGGGGGGCGTGATAAAAAGGGGAGCATGAGTATATCGAAATGTCGAAAACAAAAAATTATTTAAAAAAATTATTAAATTCTGAAAGTAAGTTTAACAAAATACATTCTGATATAATAAAAAAAAAATACACATTTAAATTGATATAATACACATAAAAATGTATCATTACTACACAATCTGTTTCATAATTAATTTAACAGTGCTATGTTAAGAACAAGTTTAATAATTACCAGTGGCCCTATGGGCATGCCATAAAATTATATATAAAATTTAATACTTGTCTTGATAATTTGTACGGTTTATAATTAAAGTTTTAGAGTCAAAGTATATTATTATTGCTTTCAATACGTTATTATTGTGTAAGGGGGGCGATGAAAATTAGGCCGCGGATACTGAAAGTTTGAGAAGCACTGGCCTAGCAACATCAGGCTGTGACAACCTCATTTCCATTCATCCGACTACCCTCCACCTTAATGAATTGGGCAAATGGCTTCTCTCAGACATTGGTCAGACCCCACTGCCTATTGACAACAAATCTGCTAACAAAAGTTGTAAATCAACAAAAGTTACTCGTGTAATTACGAAAGCCTGATATATGCATATTTTTCTCTCACTCATGCGTATCTGTTCTTTCCTATTGAAAAAAAGGGGCAGCTATTGTTTTTGCATAAATTTTTATAAAGTTCTTTTTTATCTTTTACGAGAACTATAAATTTTATTGTTACTGTCATTTATTTTACGTTGATCTTCAAAAAACATGTTGTTCCTTAACTTTTTGAGGCCAGTATTTTACTAACAAACAATTTCGGGTATTTTTTAGTATTAAAAATACTTTTATTCATAATTTCTTTGCAAAACTATTCTAAACATTTTCACAATTGCCAGATTATACATTTGTACGCGCATGTTAATCATTTTGGTCATTGAGGGAATTAGGTGAATCACACACACACACACACACACACACACACACACACACACACACACACACACACACACACACACACACACACACACACACACACACACACACACACACACACACACACACACACACACACACACACACACACACACACACACACACAAATATTATTAATCTTGATTACAGTATACACAGCAATCAAAAAGGTGAGTCAACATGATATTATAAAAGCAGTAGAATTAAGGTATGAATTTCAGACTTTGAAATGAGTTTCCTGATTGAGATTTCTACAGTAATCTCAGAAAAAGAAAGAAAAAATTAACCGGTTCGATTTGATAGAGAGAAATTGGCTTCGCTATATATATTTAAAATCGTATGATATCTTGCCTTACGAATTTCGAAGTCATATCAATTAATCTTTGTGCGCGTTTGACATTTTCTTTGTGACATCTGAACAGGTTAGTTCGAAACCAAGTTATAGATTCATTCCTTCTTATATGCGCTGCATGGCAAATAATCGCATTTGTAGATAAAGTGCATCATGAAAAATCTGTATTTCCCTAGTATAATAAAAGTGGCCATGGTCCAGTTGAAGAACGTGTTCACAGCAGAAAAAGTCAACGGTAAATATATTCTCGATGGAGTGGAAGGAAAAATGTTGAAGTGTCTGGCGGAAAAATTGAATTTTCAAGTCAAAATTGTTTTATCTTCAGACGGTCAATACGGATCAAGTAACAGCAAAAGAACGTGGGATTGTGTCATTGGATTGGTACAGAGTGGAAAAGCTGATATGGGATTTGGAGCTCTATCTATTTCTGAAGACAGATTGGAAGTGGTTGATTTCAGCATCTCGTATAGTGTACCACAAAAATCTTTTGATACAAAAGAATCCAATCAGATGCCAAAAATATCAGCTTTCACCTACCCTTTCACCTTGAATGTTTGGATTTTATACGCATTTATGATACTTGTTGCGACTGTTCTCTTTCAAAGAATAATGTTCAGAAACGCCACTCTCTTGGGGAGTTTTCTATCGGTGTTGGGCAGTATTTCTTCTCAAGCTATGAACAATGTTAGAGACACTCCCTGAGGAGAATACTTTTTGGTTTGTTGGTGAGCATTGCTGTCGTCATGCTTTTCCTGTATAACATCAATTTCTTGTCTTTCTTAACAATGCCGCAAAAAGTTCCTGTTCCTAATTCCTTCGAGGAGTTATCGAAAGCAGTTTTGAGTGGAAAATACAAATGTCTAACACCCATTGGAACTATCGACAGAGATTTATTGCGTGGAAGTGGAATTGATTATATGATGAAGTTGAGAGAAGCTATCGAGAATAACGACTGGAAATACTCTTTAGCAGAAAACTTTGCAGACTTATTGGATGATCCGGCGGCAATAATAGCAGCACGCAAGGGTCTTAAATTACTTCTTGGTTCTCCTCCGTAAGTCAGGGTGAAAATGTCCGACGAATATTGTGGAATACAGGGATCGCTCTGAAAAAAGGATTTTGTTGCAGTAAGCGAGTGAATGATGTGATCCACGGTATAATTGGTTTAGGGTTGTACGAGAAGTGGCTTGATGAGCATGCCTTTATCAGTACCTTACGCAAGAGATTAGAACTGCAGCATGAAGAACCAGAGTTTCAACTTACCTTGCAGGATCTGAAGTTGCCCTTTTTTGTTTTGTTCGGTGGTTATGCTTTTGCATTCGGGGCTTTGCTATTAGAAGTATTGTCACCAAAACGTTTGAACATTTATTATTCATGAAGTATTTTTGCAAGCAAAATATAATTTATTTTCAATAAGCTATGAATTTTTGCATGGAGCTCTAATAGTACAAAGCAATATATACAAAACCATTTGCAGGATTCTTTAAATATCACAAGTAGGGATAGTAATATCGGACCAAAAGTTCAAAAACCGTATCTGGTAATCTTTAGGTCTTAATAATGGGATAGCTTTAATACTGGTAGTAGAAATTTAAGAAAAAGGGAAAAAAACCAGGTGTATTTTGTTTTATTTGCCAGTTTTATTAGAGAGTATTAATATCATAAAAAATAATACGTAACTTATAAATTATAACAGTATATAAAGAATCACAAAAAAGTAAAGAAACATCTTATTTATTTAAATCACAAAAAAGTGTAAAGATCCCTATTCAGTATGTCGTCTAAAATTTTCAACATATAAGTAATGAAACTAAACCAAAGTACTATCAAGTTTGAATTTTATGTTCTTTAAAATTATTCTTATTTATTATTATGCGTTATTATTTATGATTACATATATAATAAATGTGAAATGTATTTTGAGCCTTAAAGTATCATATGCAAATAAAATGTAAGCAACAAACTCACCAATTAAAAAAATATCGAAATATTACGCACTTTCTTCACAACAACCTTGTTTTCACAGATACAAATATGAGACTAAGAATCGATACGCGTGTTCAGTATCGATCTAATAGAATAGTTTTGGCTCGCCTCTGTGGATGATTCACGTATTTTATCACTTCTCTTGATTGTACTGTGCAACTTTGTATTTACAGTTGAATTAATTTTTCCGGCTTGGGGGACATAAAAACAAAAACATGTACTATTTTGCTATGTAGAAAACCCCTAACATACAGGGGAGACAATTTAAAAAATTTCTGGTAGTTACCGAAAAAATGGTATTTAAACTTGTGAATACCGGTTTTACAAAATTGTACAAATAGCTCAAAATACCGGTATTGAGTATCCCGGTATACCGGTATTGCAATCCTTAATCACAAGAAATGTGGATTATATCTGATGATAGTAAACTTATTCACATCTTTTGGGCTATGTTTCTAATATTAACATTTCTGTAAAGAATTATGTAATATAATTCTGATATACTTATGGTGTAAAAAAATATTTCTTCTTTTCTATTATGTATATTAAAATCATAATCTTTTGCAATCACTTATTATTGTTCATCATAATATTTAAGTGTTATTAAGAAATGAATATGAAATTAATCATATGTCAATCTATTAAAAGCCATGCTACCCCTTAAGGTATCCGACTACGTTCGGAACCGTGATTTTGCAAAAGCGTATAAATGTATAATATTAGTGATATTTGTGTCACTTAGATTGAAAATTATTAAAATTGTTTTAATAATATTATTACAATAAAATGATTTAAGTACAATATTTTGACAAAAATGTAAATTACCCCCTTTTTAAAAAAAATTCTCCTTTTGTGAAAAAAAGCTTCGATTTTAATAATATTTTGCCTTTTTATAGCTCAAACCACTCTACAGAGGCTCAAAAGATTTTTTTAAATATATAACTTAGAAGGGGGTTTTTCCATGTTTTAGACAACAGAGGGTGAAATTTTAAGAAAAAAAAGGCGATAATTATTTCAATGGGTTGTAACCTGAAAATAAGTGAATTTTTCAAAATCCTCTTTTCAGACTCTCTGGGGAAATCTGTACTTTATGTAAGCGAAATATTATTATTTTAGAAGCATTATTTTTATGGAGAACATTTTGAAAAAAAATTATTCTAAGTTAATTTTTTGACAAAATACGTATTTAAATAATTTTTTTGTCAAAATATCCAAAACAATGTTATACATGTATTCTAATTAATGGACTAAATATCATGAAAATTATCCATTTATGCGCTTTTTAAAAACACGGGTTTCCAAACGTTTCGGAAAACCCCATTTTTAAAGAAATGTTAGATTGTTTCATTTTTTGTTGATTTCTTTTACCTATTTCCTTTTGCTTAATTTACTTGAAATTAGAAAGTAACCGCTCTTCTATAATATCGCATTCACGTCATTAAGATACATTTTACCGAAAAAAAAATACAACCCATACATTTTACAGAAAAACAATGTGTCTAGGAACCTGAACACATTGTTTCAAAAAAAAAATAAAGTTTTCCTCTTCTACTATTGGGTCATATCAGCAGCCGTATGTTAGAGGGCCTCATTCATTCAATGGTTTTTCAATGTTCTTAAACAGCAAATATACAATATGAAATTACTTCAAATAATACCGAAATATCTGCTTAAGGCAAGGGTTCTCAATTCTTTTTCCTGGACACATTCTTGCATGTAGGGGTCTACTCTAAATTTCTACATGTAGGCTTGAAATTCTAGAATGTAGGGGTCTAAGTTTCTGGACAAAATTTCTAGCATGTAGGTGTCTAATAGTTCAAAAACGGGAATATTAATATATAACGTCCCTTAAGCCCTCGCGACACTTTTTAGAGTTTAAATTTGGAAAATCTCTTTGGCAGCGAATAAAACTTTAGAAACGGAACAAGCCTACCAAATTTCAACTTTGTAGGTCTAATGGTTCAAAAACGGAAATAAATTATTTGTCTGTAAGACCGCTTAAGTTTCTGCTACGCCCTTTTGCATTCATTTTTCCTAAGCCCCTTTTGTAGCGGACTTTTAATCTTTGAAAGGAGCATGTCCACCAAATTTCAAGATTGTAGGTCTAATCGACTCAGAGAAGTATACATATATACTAACACTTCATTCTTAATTGGTAAAATTCAATTTTCATATTTCATTATAGAATTGGCTCTATCTATGGTAGTGATTCTCAGGCTTGCAATACTTGAAACCCAACTTTCAATCAGAATTTTCATCTCGCCCTCCCTAAAATAACAATGTATTGAATGCCGTAATAATACATTTAGACCTTAAAACTCCTACATAATTTTAATTGTAAACCGGACAAATTATCAAGATAAGTATTAAATTTTGTATGTAATTTTGTATATGACAAGCCTATGGGAGTCACTAGTAATTGTTAAATTGTTCTTAATTTAGTATTGATAAATTAATTATAAATTACAGTAAGCAGCACTGATACATTTATAAGTAATGTAAATGCTTATTTTATTTCTTATTAATTCGGAATCTATAAATATATATTTTTTAATTTGTCTTCATTCAATAAATTAATGATTTTTTTAAATAATATTTTATGTTTTCCTTTTTAAAAGGCTCGCCCCCGTAGGGTTATCACACCCCTCTAGGGAGGCACACTCCGGAGTTTGAAAAACGCTGCCTTATATATATATATATATATATATATATATATATATATATATATATATATATATATATATATATTGATCATTAAAACTGTTTTAATTGAGGGAGAATCATAAAAATGTCCATTATTTTCCTCTTTAGCTTTAAAAGTATTTTTTAAAATATATACTTAATTGCAAACGTATGTCTTTACGTAATGTTATCTCTTGTATGTGATGTTGAGTATTTAAACATTTATTTAAGCACATTTCTACTTCAATGTACATAATTAAAATTCTGCTTAACTTATTTGAAACAAAATATTTAATGGTTTGATGTATAAAATAAACTTTCCATTCCAGCAAAATGTTAAATTGTAATTTGGAAGAATTTTGAAAACATTTGAGACATGCATTTTAATGTAACCATAAAATGTAATATGTTTTCAAAATAAAAGGATAAAACTAATGTTTCAAAAATGCAAAAACTTATTAATTTAGCTTAAAACCGAATTATATTTCATTCTTTTTTTAAAAAAAATATTACTATTACACCTGTTCTCTGAGGAAATAAGTTCCAAAATCGAAATGAAAACTAAGATTTAATAGAAGAGTTCCATCAGCAATAGAAAAATCTCCTCTTCCCAAAGAACCACCACCTTTTGAAGAAAAAAATGTTTAAAATCCGAGGAATATTTGCATAGAAAACTCGTTCATTTTCGTTAAGCAACCGAAGCAATATCTACGCCTCCAGCTGGAAAATCAATTTGGTTTGCAAATATTTCAGATTAGAATGTTAATGCAAAACTGTCGTCCCAATTTCAATCTGTCCTAGTTTTTTCCTGCAAAACATATAATTTAAAGTTTACCCAAATGTAAAATAAAATGAGGCAGCCACTTTTGAAATTCTCCAAAGCGAATATTAAAAGTACTTCTTTTTTAGAATTTTTTTTCTACTTCAATTTGAGTAAAAAAAAAAAAATTAAATGTCCGAGAATAAGGTTTTAATTTATTCCAGCAATTTAGTCCTTCGAATTAAAAAAACAACTTCAGTAGGTTAAATACAAATATTTTTGATACTTAAGTTATTTTCGTTCGATTTCTTAATACATTTTTGTTTGCTTTTTAAGTGTACAAAACAGTTGGTATATATTTGTAATTAATTAATTTTTAGTGACTAATGAAATTGTTACTTGAAAAACCATAATTTAATTTGTCACGGTACCTCTACCTCGTGTTGGGTGAGTTGGAAGTCACGCTCATTAACCAGATACTCGATGGAGGGGGGGATTCAAACGCATTAGTGATTGAGACGTTATTAACGAAATGTTGACCAATGGATATTCACAATAATTTCCTTTTATTAATCGAACGTTAAATTTGAAAAGGCGATATATAGACAAGACAAACTTAATGGTAATAAATAATGGGTACTTACCTTTACTGAGATGAAAAACTCTAAACTTGCGAACTCTTTCAATAACTTCCACGAAACGACTACAATTCCGGATGATGTTTAGTAATCAGTGACTACAATTCCCTCAGTCCTAGCATGGCGAAATTGCTCTTCTAATATCCATTCTCTATCTCACTGACTGTTTTTATGCTATTTAGCCCCTTAAGTGCCGCGGGCGTGTATAGACGTCCTTCAGAGCTGGTGCATTTAGTGTCCTAGACGTATATACACGTCCTTCCAAAGGAGGACTTCTTGTATTGTGCTGCTCTGTTTAAAACCAGTCACACGGCTTTGGAATACATTAAAAGAACATTGACAGTGCTTCTAAGGAATTTATTTATTTCGGAGAAGAGGTGGGGAAGGAATTTATGAAAGGGTATATTCCAGGAACGATAAATTTCATAGCTCAGCGATTTTTTTTCCCGTTTGAGTGTGTTCTTTGATGTTCTTCATTTGCTGTCATTTTTGCTTATCGTGTTTAATAAGAGCGTTTTAATTTTTTGTACGAATGCACTGAATGTGATACTGGTTTAGGTGTTCAACCATGTTTCAGGATATATCAAGGAACTGATAAGTTATATAATTTATCTTTTATTATATTGTAACTCTGTGACGGGCTCACGCGTCTTTTCTTTAACATAACCTCTGGGTTCTTTGGGGGTCAAGATTAATGACAACTCTTTTCCAACCAAAACCCAAGAAGCGAAATGCGAACAAGAAATGCAAATATGATAGCTTTTAAATAACAGAAGTTTCAGTAAGTGAAATGGCAATTTGGGGAATGTTATGTTTGAAAGAGATACAAGCTTGAATTGATAGCCATTTCTGAAGTTACCTGGTAGATAAACCATGAAGTCAAGGTGCATTAACAGACGTTTCTTCATAAAATTGAATCTAAATTGGGATTAAGGTAGGATTGATTATTTGATATTAGGACTTGTAACATTTTTAGAAGTGAGAGTAGGCGGATTAAATAATTATAGTGGTCTAAGTTACGCGATTCGGTTTAACTATTACTGTGTGTTTGTTCATTATAGATTCTCACTTAAATAATATTAGCTAAATTGTTAGACATTTAAATTCCATTATTAATAAAGTCATATTAAGAATTAAAAATGTCTATTCCTTTGCAAACCCTACACTCTAGCCTTACGCTGATAAATCAAAGATACGGTCACCTTACAAGGTATCAGAACTCTAGAGAATAAATTTTTTCATTTTCATTTTATTTTCATAATTTTTTTCTGTTCTTCTTGGCAATTTTAAGGTGGAAAAAAACAATTTTTCTTTTCCCCAAATAAACCGCGTAACAACACGTGTTTGTGGGAAAAATGGTGTCACTGGGGGTGAATTACGTAGCTTTTCCTTGGCAGTTAAGAGGGTAATGGTGACTTTCATTTGCGGCGTTGATTTTTTTAGCTCAAAGTACCAATTTGGCTGGTTGGAAAAGATCGAGTTACGAAAAGTTGACCTTATGGATAGCCCATTTGTCGCAAATTTACTAAACTTTTAGATTGTTTTTACAAATTTATTTCATTATACTATGACGATTAATACATTTTTTTGCAGAGTAACTAAAAATACATATTGTAATTTGACATTAAGTGTATATGTCTATTAATAGTAATTCAACAGTGATGTGTTAGTGAATAACTCCTTATAACAGTGCTTCTCAAACTTTCAATACTGGCGCCCCCCTTTTCAATCACAATTTTTATCGCGCCCCTCTATATATTAATAAATTACTGAATGCAATAATAATGCACTTTGACGCTAAAGCTTCAATACACGATCTTAATTATTATAAACCGTACAAATTAATAACATAAGTATTAAATTTTAAAGGTTACTTTTTAAGCACACAAAAAAATTAAGCACAGGATACCTATTATATATTTTTCCTTTCTCTAATTTTATACTGGGACATATTGCAAAATGCGGTGGCTGCTTAGAAGACAAAAATATAGATATCAGCTAAATATAGAAAAGAACTCAGAGGGTCACCTCTAATTCTCTTTACAATACTTATTAAACTTGTTCTAATTCAGCATTAATACAAGATAAGTATTAAATTTTTATATATGTTACTCTTAAGTAATTTATATTTTAAGTAAATTATATACTTTAAGTAATAGGTTAATTATATGTTATTTTTTCTTTCTCTAATTTTTAAATTGAAACAGATTGAGAAATAATATTTAATTAAAAGATTTATTTCCTTGATCCATTTCTAAAGTACAAAATGTCATTAAAAATAGCCTAATCTATGTTGCTCTTTATCATATCCATTACATCTGGCATTTCTCCCCGCGAACGCTCATGTGAGTCTAGCAACCTAACAGACGTCTGCACAAAACATGTAAAAAAATGCTGCAATTCGTACAATTCTAGTAACGGCTGAATCGATTAGCTACCGAATCTCTCTTGAATGTACATTTCCCTCATAATTCACGCGTTAATTGTAATTCACGGTATTAAGTATTTACGGCAGTGGATTATAACAAAATCATAGATATATTTTTAAATCGCAGCGAGCATTCGACGATAATAAAACATCAACAGCATGACAGAGACGGAGGGCAAATTGATAGCAAGTTATGAATCGGTTAGAATCCATTTCAAAATACTTCCAGAAGGGCTCAACTGCCGAAAAAGAGAGATCTTCATAGATTTCACATCCGCGATGAAATTAAAAAGGCAATTTTGTAATAAATCACTCTTTGAATTTTGATGAGTGTGGATGCTGAATTTTCTGCACTGAAAGAAAAGCATTTCGTATACTATTACCATTTTTAACAGCATACCTTGTGAATCCGACTTTCTCTAAGTGATGGCTACTTTGAAGACAAAATATAGATCTGAGCCAAATATCAAAAATAACTCTTGAGTGTCAATTTCTAATTTTTAGCCTTCCTTTGAAAAACTTTGCTCTGCAAGACGCTTCCATGGAAGTCAATGGATAATTATTAAACTTGTTCTTATATTTCCTCGGCTGAAGTACTCCACTCTTAACACGAGTTTATTTTTAAAAAAATGATAATACATTATTTTGATATAATAGCTTAATTGTAAGGAGAGTAAAACCAAGTGCATGACAATGTATACAAAAATGTAAAAATGATTTTATTGAAAATGAATACTCATATTATAAAACGGTTTTGAATGAACTGTAATTTTAAGCCTCGCAGAATTAGGGGTAGCATTTAGAATAAATGTTAAGTAATAAAAAAGAATTATAAAATTCTAACAATAACAATTTGTATACTTTTTAATGTTTAAAGCGAGAAAAACTTCAAAATGTTTTAGCCCGATCAGGTGTGCACTCGATACTAAGGTTAATGGTCGCGGGAGTGATGCACCCCACCTCTTTTTTTATAATTATTTTCAATATACAAGATAAAAATCACAATTTCAGTGAATAATTTAACTAAGAGAAAATATACTTACCTATTTCTGGATTTTTTCTTCTTGTCTTCATAATTTGAGAAATATGCAATAAACTGAACTAAATTGCTCCAAATGTGGCAAAGTAGGACCTAATAAAGGACACAAATCACTTTTGCTAACATTACAGGAAAGTTATTTTGGTAAGCAAACTGTCACATTTTGTTCACGTTATTGTAATTTTATTTGATGATCGACAAATATCCTGTTGAACTTTTTCTTGCATGTGTCTTTTATGTGGGCGAAGTGCATTTGCGGTACACTTATATTTCATATTTTCTTTTGATAAAGTTCTTAATGTAGCTATTGAAAAATTTTCCTTTCTTGTTTCATGCTTATGCTTTTCTGAAATTTACTTTCAAGCACATGACATTATGCATTATTTCAGCAAGTATTTCCCTTGTTTGATCAGCTTCAATTTCCTTTCAGAGAGATCACAGATGCTCAATTCTTTTTTTATATTCTGCTCATTTACATTTATAAACCATTATAATCAGTCGTACAAAATCCCAATTAAAACCACTAAGTTATTCATATAGAGGAAAATGCAGCATGTTCAAGAAAATATTTTGAAAATAGTGGTTGTGCTGAACTCGGTCTAAAACAGGTACCTTAAGATTCTAAAAAAAAACATTTGCCACTCCCAAAAAAAGGAGATATGTTATCAATTCATATTTTATCTCCATTAAGAATTGTCATATTAGAGGATTCCTCTGTCAAGGTCATTGGTAACAAATACAGTTTTCCAGAATTAACGATTTTTGTATTATACGCTTCTAATATACTCATAAAAATAAATCTTGGCCAATTAATCCTTCCAAAGTGGCCCAATATGCTTATCCATGTATCATAAAACTCTTTCACACTGTGAAAAAAAGGCAACAGAATTATATAATTTACAACTTCCTAAAAAGGGATGCAGATAACCAAAACAAGTAAGTTCGAAAGCCAGGAAAAGTAATATTTTAGGTTAAAAGAAACGCACAAAAATCTCTCATCGTAGACATACAAAGCAAACAAATATTTTTGTTTAGTTATAGGATCAAAGCATAGCTAATGAGCGTCTAAAGTAGAATCTTTTATTTTGATTTAATCTTTTTTCACCATGATGATATATATAAATCATATCAATGTAAATCTGTATTTTTTATTATATCAGAAAGTATTTTTTTCATTCCAGTAAATTAATTTTTTAACCTTTATTTCGATATGCTCCGCCGCCCCCCTGAAGGCTATCTTCTCCGCGCTCACCCAGGGCGCGCGCCCCATTATTTTAGAGAAACACTGCCTTATAAGGCAGTGGGGGAATTATACTTAATTTAATAATTTTTTTAAAAATCTGTGGGAAGCAATTTTCCAGTCAATGATTAGTTCTGCTAGCATTTCGACTAGCATAGCTACTGATTTCTAGATTATGAAGTAGCATTTGCAATGGAAAATCTATATAGGTTTCCTGAGCAGAAAGAAAACTGTTCCAGATGACGCACGATTGATCAAAGTTGGTGACCCTATGCCATCCTTATATTTGGGCTCTATTCGAGCACATGTGAAGAGAACAAGATAAGTGTGAACAGCTTGCAAAGTCTCACTAAGTGTTGATCCCTGTTTTTTTTGAAATTTTATGGAAAGAAATACTGATAAGAGGCTGGACGGCCCTCTTTTTATTGGTAATTTCTATATTTCCCCCCTTCTTGACCAGATGTTGTAACATTCCTTCGAAAAGGGACTGTCAAGGGATTGTCGCACCCCTGTTGGGGTCGAAAGAACCATAAATTTCATAAAATGTATAACTCTGCGCAATTGAAAATATCCAATCAGAGACTCAGCTTGGAAGACAGTAGTGAGTTCTGCCCCAGAATTTGCACAGGTGATTCGGTTCACTATTTAAAGAGACGCGCACTAATTTCGAGAGAATTCTTTTTTTCTCAAATTTTCAGATTTACAATGTAGAAGTGCGAAAGCACCAACCCTTTAGACACCAGCCAACCATGAGTACTCCTCCAGCTCTCCTCGCTTCCCAAAGCTAAGTTTTTTTTTATTGTTTTCTTTTATTGTAAATGTAAGTTTTAACTGTGCAATAATAAATTTAATTATAACGTATAATAATGATTGTCTAATCTTTGTGTAGTTAATCTAGTTGATTTTAGTAGATTTAACATTGTGTGTGGCTATGATGCGAACTAAGTAAAATGGAACTTGGGTTTATTTAGTTTGAGAATTTAATCTAACAGCCTTGCATCAATACGTACAAATGCTTAAACTTTTTAATCCAAAATGCATCTAATTTATAATTATTTTCGTAAATCTTATTATTTGTGAATTATGTTTTATGTAGTAGAATTCAAAAGTTATCGGACTGAGACTATAACTTAAAAAAATAATACTAGTTAAGTTGCAGAAGAACATTCTTCTTCGAAATAAGATCCTTGAGCAACAGCTCACTTTTGCCTTATCTTGTAAAGTTCATCAAAACATTTCTGGAATCCATTTTTAGCCATGTCCTTAAATTCAGCATGCGATGCACTTTTAAGTTTATTTGCAGATTGAAATTGACGACTCTGCAAGTGACGTGCCAGCTCAAGAAATATTCTGAATTTTCAGGAAGCAAAATCAGACGAGTAAGATGGATGTTGCAAAACAGTTGTTTTTATTTTCACACCATAGTCGCTTGAACCATGTTCTTACGTACTGCCGCAAGAAAACTTTTCAATGTTTTCAGCTGTGCGGGATGTCTACGGACGTCCAGAGTGTTCGTCGTCTTTTACACTTTCCTTGCCTTCTCTGAAACGTCGATGCAACTCAAAATCTTGTGTTCTGAGATCATGTATCACTGCTTTAAACATGCTTCGACATTTCCAAGTCTCCGTGGTACTCTTTTACAATGCGACAAAATTTGGGATTATTCTATGCTCAACAAACGCAATTTCTTTCAAACACCGGTTTCTGAATGCATCCACCTGCAAAATACGACGCCGAGGCAAGCCGCGAGCCACTTGATTTAGGACAAACTTTTTTTTAGAAAAGAGGAAGAATGTAGTGACACAGAGAAATGTTATTGTAATTGTTCTACTGCAAAATTTTTTCACGTTACAGGCTCAGTCAAGAAACTTTTGAATCCTACTTCGTATAAGCACGATTTAATGCGATATAAAGAGAAATGCAAAACATAAAATGCCCTACTCTGGAATAGCTCCCAGGAGGTAGAAACATTACTTCTCACCAAAAGTATGGTTATAAAAATAAAATTAATATTAGGTAAAACGTTAAATGAATTCCTTTTATAAATTATTCACAATCCAAATTATTTTAACTTAACGTTACTGGAAAAAAATATCCCTATGAAGCAGAGCTTCTCAAACTTTCAATATTTGTGATCCAATATTAAATCATAATTTTCATCGCACCCCTCTCCATACAAATAACAATACATTTAATTCCATAATACTATACTTTGTAACGCTAAAGCTACAATACGACTTTAATCTCTTAAGTAAAACTAGAGCATATAAAGATATCACTCACCCAAAGCTTTAATTGCTCCTGACGTATATATATTTCTTTCCGAAGTACGATTTTTTCTGTACATTGCTATCCATAAAATTATTCCTAAGGATTTGAGATACAAAAAAAAGTCGTTGACAGTTTTTATGAAAGATTTCCTAATTTATCCCCCCTCCCCAACACATCACATGCACTTGCCTAAGTGAAAAATGGTGGCATTGGAGAGCGAATCACGTAACTTTTTATCTGCAGTTAAGGGATTAATTATAAATCGTACAAAAAATTATCAAGGTAAGTGTTAATATTTGCATATTATTTTATATATGACAAGCCCATAGGTCACTGTTAATTATTAAACTTGTTCTTAACATAGTATTGCTAAATTAGTTATAAAATATATTGTGCAGTACTGGTACATTATAAATGTATTATATTAGTGAAAATATTAATTTATTTTTTTATTATGTCAGAATGTATTTTGTTTGTTTACTTTCGGTAAATGAATAATTTTTGAAATAATCTTTAGTTTATGACTTTTCAATATGTTCGTGCCCCCGTCGTAGAGTTACCATGCCCCTATAGGGAGAGCACCTCACACTTTGAGAAACGCTGCTATAATGCGTTAACAAAGAAATAGTTTCTCTCAAATTTGTTGATATTGAATAAGGAGGAAATTTTAAGAGTGAGTTTTGGTAATTATTTAAATATTTTACTTTTAACCTATTTAATGAAATGAAACACACACAGACAATTATATTTTGAACACTTAAATTGTGTTTACCACATACCAATGAAAAAGAATGATCGTCCAGGTAATTAATGGCTGATGAATTAAAGTGTTTCATTTTTCAATCGTTGAAGGAAAATATCAAGACATTCTTATCACTTAAAACTTTCAGAAAGCTTCCTAAAAGCATTTACTTTCTCATGATTCTTACATCTCTTGAAATTTAAACTTATGTTGCGAGGTGTGGTCGGAAACAAAGTACCATTTCGTTAAACCACAACCGAGTTTATGGGTATGGGAGTATAACTCTTGCACACACATGTTGTGATAACCTCCCACTAGGGGGGTGACATCATTTTAGTCGTATTGTGCTGATTTACATTTGTTAGTAAGCGTTCAAGATGTGTAAGAGACCATTTCCTATCCCACCAACAATGAAGTGCTTTCTGCAATCCGTTTTTTGAAAGCAAGGGATGTTAAGCTCCATTTGAATTCCTCATCAACTTTATAAGATTAATAGCGAAAATGTAATGAGTGATTAAATGGTGGGAAATTGGGTTCGACTATTCAATGATGGGGAATCATCAGTGTTCATGGCAATACATGGGGTGAGCAACCTTCTGTTGTTAATGATGGCTTGGTTGAAAAAGTGAATGAGAAAATTTTTGATAACAGACGGATACGATTGCCTTGTGGCTAGTTTTTACAAAGTGAAGTTCGGCAATGATTCTATTCTCTGGAGGCATCTTTGTTTGAAGAGAATGTAGACAGGTTGACAAATGTCTAAGCAATTATGGTAATCATGTAGAAAAATAGTATCCGACATGCTATTTCATGTAAAAATAAATTTTGCTTTGAAAAACGTTTTTTTAAGCTTGTTTTTCTTCTAAACGGTAGTTAGTTTTCAGACACGCCTTATAGAAAATAGAATCTTGCGTAGTATGATCCAAAAGGATACAAGATGTAGAAACCCTTACCCTGAATAATTCATAGTACTGAAGCATATCCAGTAAAACGTATAACTTCTGGAACCACAGCTGGAAGCCATTTTTCGCAATCTTCCGTATGGCTTCCCGCGATGCTACTTTCGCCTCATCTGATGACTGAAAACGACGTATCTGTAAATGTTTTTTCGTTGATGGGAACAGATAAAAGTCACACGGGGTTAAGTCTGGTGAATAGGGAAAGTGGAAGCACGTTAGTTGCCAGTTTAGGCGAGGAACTCTTTTACCAATTGGGATCGATGAGCTAGTGCGTTGTCATGCAGAAGATAACGGTCATCACTTTGCCAAAACTGAGGCCTGTTTACGAAGAATGGATTCCCTTAAACGACATCTTGGAGGTGTGTAGCCTCAGCGTTTGTGAAAGTGTTTGGCAACAAGTTTTCTGAACACATTCAGACACCAACGCAGCATTTTACGCATTTCGTGAAGTCGTAGGTCATCCTGCACGTCCATTGCCTTTGATGAATTCTTGGTTTTCATTCTTGGCCGATGTCATTCATAAACCTTGTATGTCGTCATGGTAGATTCACCATACACCTTACTTAGCATTTTCAAAGACTGCATTGGTGTTTTACTCAAGGGTGCTAAGCGAATTTAATATTCAACGCTGTTCAAGAAAATCCATCGCAGAGCAAAGCTAACTAGCTTCGAAAGGTAACAGCTGCACGTGCGGATGGTCACATGACATGAACTAAACCAATCAAGCTAAGTTGGGTAGGGCTGGGAGAATCCATTTTAAGTGGTTTAACTTTAGGTACTTGCTTTCGTCGTCAGCAATGGCAGATGTCTCCAAAGGTTTGGATCGTACTACGTATATTGAACTTACAGTGACGAAAATTGGTACCTGTGCAAAGGCGAAATACATATGCAGGAATGAAATTACAATTTTTACTTTTAGTTATTACCTTTTGGATTATAGAAGTAATTGATGCATGAATCTTACCGCGGTCTCTTTCAATATTTCTCTCCAAGTATCTCTTGTATTAAGTATTTAACCTTTCAAATAGAAACTGCCCTTATATATGAGAATTGTCTCTGAGGTTTCATGTCAAATTCCCATTCAGAATTTTCAATTTCAATTCTTCCTTTTCCCAAATTGCTTTCTTATATAGCACACTTCACCGATAGATATGTCAAGCAAAAATGATTTATGCAAAAGTGGAATCTTAAAACTTTTCCACCCCTGCAACTCATTTCCTTTAGAATAAAATTCGAAAACGATAGAATACCAGGCTTCGGAACGTCCTTAGAGTATGTAAGTGGCATCATTCACAAAGCGCTCTGATCACCTTTTTACATGCTCTTGAGAAAACGATAACACTCCATGCGTCTCGTAAAGTGAAGTGAAGTTGGTGGAAAGGGTGTTCTTTGAGAGCAGTAGCAGGAAGGGGGAGGGTTATTACTTTTCAGATAGCGGAAGATTTATGACGCACGCGATTCCCTGCCCCTTAAAAATTCATGTGTGTTAATATTCATTGATACGACGAATGAGGGGAGAAGTGGTATAAAGTGATTTTTTCTAAAAAAATACATTAAAAGAAGAAGTATTTGTAATTTTTGAAAATATAACATAGAATGTTTATAAAAAATATATTATGTATTAGAAGACATTAAAAGTATTTTAAGAAGTTTTCGCTACATGATTAAAATACTTATAAAGTAATTACTAATCTTATACTGATCTCATAAGACAAATTTCTACGGTAAAGCAATAGATTGGGTATGGTTTCACAAAATTTTTGGTGTACTTTTATCTGTAGAACAATAAAACAACTGAGTAGTTAGTAATAAACTATTAATTTAAATTAGTTTTATTATTTTAATTATTGAAATCTTATAATCCCTGTATAAATAATGACATTTTTTCTGTAAAATAATAATTTTTTTTTGATATTCTAACAAATTTTGCATAATTAATACTTAAAATAGTGTAAATAATTTGTATCTGGATGTTTAATACATTAGTATTATTTTCTGTTGTATTTATTTCACGATAAAAGTTGTAATTTTTGCCAGCAAAGCTGCCCCGTACAATACAATGGCGTTTCAATTGAAATTTGATAAAATAGTGGTAATACAGCCAAGTTTGCATAATTTTTGACGACAAAATTTGTTAAATTGGTGATCACTTTGGTCGATGCGTGACCCTTTTTTCCGACTTCACTATCATATGGATTGTTGACGAGCTGGGCTTCGTTGGAAGATCTTATATGCCAAAATGGTTTTAGTAAAAGCCTCGCAAGGGGCAATCCACTTATTCTTCCGTCGGAGAAAGGATGGCTTTTTTGGTCAAAAGCGGGGTCAATGTCCCCATGATAAACATTGGATTGGAATTGTATCTATTTTGTACTTTTTGAACTTCCGCTTCGTACACCTTTCTCCCTCTCTATTAACATAGATGCTTCTGGAAATTACAAGAGAAATCTATTAGCAACAAACTCCATGACACTAGTGGCTTTTTCTAGAAAACGCTTGAAGGCAGTCGTGCAGAATGTAAACAGTCTCTCGCTCGAACTGAGTCAGTGTTACTTTCACTGTTGAAGAGTCCACTAGCGATTAGTTGCTCGCAAATAAACTTTACCTATTGGTACTGTTAGAGACTGAAAGTGGTTCTTGAGCGCTGTAGAATGTGTGAAAACCTTCTGGGAATTATTGTGTGAAGTGCACTGATTATCCTGTGTTTTTAAGGGTTGTTTTTAAACAAATTTGCATCGCTCTTCAAGAACACTTTACTCTTCATACTGATGGCATAAAATACATGAATCCCTTCTACGTAGCAATATTTTTATAATAGTATGGGATTCGACTCTTAAGTAGTTTTTTCTAAATTTGCCCACTATGATTTTAAGTTCAAACTTCGTTAGCATTTTTTAAGAGAGGGTAAGCTTTTATTAAATACATATATACATAGTTCATAATTTCATTCCAAAAAAAATTCATTGCATTTTACATTTTGAATAGATTTTAACTTATAGTCTTATCTCACGACGAAATGAATACTTGAGGTTCGTGTTAAAAAAATATCTAGATAAAAAATACTAAAAACGTTCATGCAGTCATAAGCATAGCTGTCATTTCTTATTGTGTAGTTTATTCCATTTATTTTTTGTTCTGTTATTTATATGTAGTTATTTCCTTTCAATAAATTTATTTAGTTATTTATATTTTTGCTGTCTAGTTCTTGTCAGTTACTTTAAAATTGCTTCCTGTTTCAAAAATAATTTTTTAAAAACCCTTTAAATATTTTTTTAAATTTTTTTTATCCTTTTTTTAATACATATGGATACAATAAACTAACTACACATTTTTTTTTTAATTTAGAAATTTGACAGCTTCTATGTCGTATGATTATATGGTACATTAAAGATCCCTACAGTGCATGTTTGGAGAATGTAAATTGAACTGAATGTAAAATTGCATTGTGGTAATTGATATCCATCTATATAATGCCGCACTAAAAAGTGATACCAGCTTCCAGTCTAGTATTAGGTCTGCAATGGTAAAATACTAATTTGAAGCCCCATTGAGAGAAAAAAAACTTTACAGTTTTATTTTATTTTTCTGGTATCATGCACATTTTTTGCTTATTTTTTTATTTGGTGGAACTTTCAATCATTAATAAAATATACTTTAAAGAGCTCAATTGAGCTGAAATTTGATTATTTTAGATGACAATACAATAATTTATTTATAATTAATAAAAATTATTTGATTAAAATTAATTATTTAAAGAATTACAATTACACACACAGGCACGTTGGTGATTTAGCGACCATTTTAGCGACTTGTGTCAAAACTTGAAAAGGCTTTTTTCTCACGTTTTAAAGCATTCAGTTGAACTGGGAATTTATATAAATGATTGTTTTGGATTGCAATACGATACTTTTACGATAATGAATAAAAATTAATGACCACTTAATGTTGTGATTTTGTCATATGTATATACATATTTATATTAATTTTAACTGTTTAATAAACAGTAGCTAAAATAAAAATTTTCTTTGTTGATCTAAACAGGAATTGACTTAATTTTTTTTTTTATTACTTGTTTTCTTTGATAAATTTGTTCTTAGTTTTTCTATCCGCCAAGTATGGGATTTATACGTACTATTGCAACAATGCCAACGTTCAAGATAACTCGCCAAAGTAGCAACACAGAGTTCGCATGTGTCGTACGCACTGAATTGAAAGCGTATAAAATGTATAAATATTAGTGATATTTAGTGTCACTTAGATTAGAAAATGTATGGTAAAATTGTTTTTAATAATATTATTACAATAAAAATGATTTAAGTACAATATTTTGACAAAAATGAACATAGAATTACCCCTTTTCAAAATATTCTCCTTTTGTGAAAAATGCTTCGATTATAATAATATTTTGCCTTTGTATAGCTCAAACCACTCTACAGAGGCTCAAACTAGGATTTTTGAAATATATAACTTAGAAGTGGGTTTATCCATGTTATACGACAACAGAGGGTAGAAATTTTAAGAAAAAAAAAGGCGATAATTATTTCAATGGGTTGTAACTCTGAAAATAATGTGAATTTTTCAAAACTCCTCTTTCAGACTCTCTGGAGAAGTCTGTACTTTATGTAAGCGAAATATTATTATTTTAGAAGCATTATTTTTTATAAAAGGAGAACATTTTGAAAAAAGATTATTCTAAGTTAATTTTTTGACAAAATACTGTATTTAAATAATTTTTTTGTCAAAATATCCTTAAAACAATGTTATACATGTATTCTAATCTAAGTGAGACTAAATATCATGAAAATTATCCATTTATGCGCTTTTTTAAAATCACGGTTCCGAACGTTGTCGGAAAACCCTATTTTTTAAAGAAATGTTAGATTGTTGCATTTTATGTTGATTTCTTTTTACCTATTTCCTTTTGCTTAATTTACTTGAAATTAGAAAAGTAACCGCTCTTCTATAATATCGCATTCACGTCATTAAGATACATTTTACCGAAAAAAAAATACAACCCATACATTTTACAGAAAAACAATGTGTCTAGGAACCTGAACACATTGTTTCAAAAAAAAAATAAAGTTTTCCTCTTCTACTATTGTCATATCAGCAGCCGTATGTTAGAGGGCCTCATTCATTCAATGGTTTTTCAATGTTCTTAAACAGCAAATATACAATATCAAATTACTTCAAATAATACCGAAATATCTGCTTAAGACAAGGGTTCTCAATTCTTTTTCCTGGACACATTCTTGCATGTAGGGTCTACTCTAAATTTCTACATGTAGGCTTGAAATTCTAGAATGTAGGGGTCTAAGTTTCTGGACAAAATTTCTAGCATGTAGGTGTCTAATAGTTCAAAAACGGGAATATTAATATATAACGTCCCTTAAGCCCTCACGACACTTTTTAGAGTTTAAATTTGGAAAATCTCTTTGGCAGCGAATAAAACTTTAGAAACGGAACAAGCCTACCAAATTTCAACTTTGTAGGCCTTAATGGCTCAAAACGGAAATTATTTGTCTGTAAGACTGCTTGGGTTTCTCAAGCACGCCCCTTTGCATTCATTTTTCCTGCTTCCCTTTGTAGCGTGTGGACTTTAATCTTGAAAGGAGCATGTCCACCAAATTTCAAGATTGTAGGTCTAATCGACTCAGAGAAGTATACATATATACTAACACTTCATTCTTAATTTCAGGTAAAATCTAAATTTTCATATTTCATTATAGAATTGCCTCTACCTATGGTGAAATATACGAAAACATTATCACATTGAGACATTTAATTTTGAACTGCGCAATATTTGCTTTATAAAAATATATTTTTGTATTCTTTTCATTAACTCAACAGGAAAATGAAATATTTATAATTTTAAAAGTAAATATATTTTTCGGTTGATTATTGAAATTAAATATTTTGTAATCGAATGAAAACTTCGTTAAATTTTACAATAACTTCTTAGATCGAAGTTTAATAAAGTAAAATAAAATGTTTCCTAAATAAGTATAAAATATGTAACACTTTTTAATTTGCATACAGTTTCTCTTGAAACGTTTCCTGTAGGTATTTTTTTCTTTTAAATATATATTTTGCAAAATTCTGACTAATCCAATCCCAGAAGAGAAAAAGAATATTGATGGAAATATTGCAAAAGAGACTTTTTTTCACACACACACATCATGTATTTATCTTTAATGTTCAGCAAAGAAGTCTGTACTCCAAGCCATGACGAAACGGTTTTTTCAGCGTCGATCGGAGCCAGTGGTCGTTCGCTCACCTGGCCCGGTTTGGGGGAAATCAAAGTGATTATCGGGAGGCGAGTTGAGTTGTTCTGGTGGTTTTACCCCAACTAATTTGAAGGGGGGGGTTCATAAAAATTATATATATATATATAAAACGGGGGCAAAACTTAAGCAACAATGTAAAATTTAGCAGATAGCCATGAAATTGCAAAAAAAGGGGTGGGTCTACGAAAAACCGAAAATCGTAAAACGCGCGTATGAAAATATCGGGAACAAACGTCAAACGTGGGGGCGCAAAACGCGTGATGTTGGCCGCGCCCCCTAAAAGTAGAATAAAATGAAGGACGGAACGAATTCAACATATTGCTGCAAGTCCAGTGAGTCAGTTCGTAAAATTTGGGTGAAGAAATCACCTGGACGACTTCCCCGGGGAAAAATGATCGGGGAAACTGGAAGAGGGGCGTACTGGCCCGGTACCGGGTTGAAACAAAAAATTGTTTCGGCGTTGAAAGGCCCCCGGTACAGCTGTTAAAAAGGGTTTGGGGGTGGCCGCCCGGGACAACAAAAAGGGGGTGACCGATATATCATCCTGCAGGCGCGAAAGAGGTCGACACCAGTCAGCGCGAATTGCCAGAAACTTGTGCAGCAACGGGTCGACAAGTGTCCGGTTTCTGTGGGCCCGACGCCCAAAGGGGGCCCTGTTCGCCCGCCGTCCTGAACGCTGCCTCCCGTTGAAAATTGGCCACCGAAGCCACCGTTTAAGTGGGCCAGAGGCACAAAAAATGGACAACTGATCCCTGGGTGTGTCCCCTTTTTCGGATGAGGGCGGTTCGTGCCAGAAGCGATTCTCAACCCTTTTGATTTGGGAGATCGGGACCCAGTTTTATCCCGTAACATCAGGAAAAACACCGTTACGGTGGTCCCGGGGTTTCGTCTGGGGGGGTTATGCTGAACGGGCGAACAGCTTCACATTTTCGACAGAGGGTCTGTAACCGGGGAGTTTGGGGTCTTCTTCCCCCTGTGGGTTTTTTGAGGTGCCATTGGCCCAGACTTATTTTTTTGGATGACAATGCAGGGCCCCATCGCCTCTTGCTGTTGGGGGCTGTGGAAAGTGAAGAAAACGAATGGATTCCCGCGTGTCCCGGGTTTAAATCCCATCGAACATTTTTGGGGTGCTTTGGGGAATATTACCTCCTACCTCAAAAGATGTTTCACCAGCTGGTTCTGAGTATGCGGAGACGGTGCGAAGCAACCATTGTAGAAAGGGGGATATACCATTTGGGAAAATCTGCTTGTTTTTCTTCCCGTTGGGTAGACAATCTGAGTCGTACTTCGTTCAATAAAGCTTGTTTTGTTTGTTCCCCACCGTATGCGTTGTATTCCCTTTTTAGCGCCGGCTTTCGTCATCCTTTACATACATAATATCTCCCTTTTTTTTTTTAAAAAAAATTTTTTTTTTTTCCCCTTAAAAAAGGGGTTTTTCCCCCAACCCCAAAAAATTTTGAAAAAAAATTTCCCAAAAAATTTAAAAGAAATTTTTTTTAAAAATTTTTTCCAAAAAAAGGGGGTTTTTTTTTTTTAAAAAAAAAACCCTTTTTTTGGGTTAACCCCCCAAAAAACCCCCCAACCCCGGTTTTAAAAAAAAAAACCCCAAAAAAATAAATTCCCCCCCCCAAAAAAAAAATTTTTCCCCGGGTTTTTTTTTTAAATTTTCCCCCGTTTTTTCCCCCCCAAAAAACCCAAAAAAAGGGGGTTTTTTTTGGGGGGGGCCCCCCCCCAAAAAAATTTTTTTTGGGGAAAAAAGGGGTTTTGGGGTTTTTTTTTCCCCCAAAATTTTTTTCCCAAAAATTTTTTGGGGGGTTTCCCCAACCCCCCCCCGGGGGGCAAAATTTTAAAAACCCCGGGGGCCCCTTTTTTTTTAAAATAAAAGGGGGGTTTTGGGGGGAATTTACCCCCCAAAAAGGAAAATTTTGGAAAAAAAAAAAAAAATTTTTAAAAGGGGGTTTTTAAAAAACCCTTTTGGGGTTTTTTTTCCCTGTTTTGGGAAAGGATTTTCTTAAAAAAATTTTTTTTTTTTAAAAAATTTTTAAATTTTTTTTTTTTTTAATTTTTAAAAAACCCCCTTTTTTAAAAAAATTTTTTTAAAAATTTTTTTCCGGGAAAAAAAAAAAAACCCCCCCCCTTTTAAAGGTTTTAAAAATTTTTTTTTTTAAAAAACCCCCAAAGAAAAAAACCCCTTTTTTTTAAAAAAAAACCCCCTTTTAAAAAACAAAAAAAATTTAAAAAAAAAGGGTTTTTTTTTTTTTTTGGGGTTTTTTTAAAAAAAAATTTTTTTTAAAAAAAAATTTTTTGGGGGGGGTTCCCCCCTTTTTTTTTGGGGCCCCCCTTTTTTTTAAAAAAACCAAATTTTTTTTTTGGGGAAAAAATTTTAAAAAATTTTTCCCCTTTATTTTTTGGGGGAAAAAAACCCCCAAAAAAAAAAAATTTTTTTTAAAAATTTTAATTTTTTAAAAAAAATTTTTTTTGGAGAAAAAAATTTTTTTGGGTTTTCCTTTTTTCCCTTTTTTTTGAAAATTTTTTAAAAAAAATTTTTTAAAAAAAATTTTTTAAAAAAAAACCGGCCCCGGGGGAAAATTAAATTAACCCTTTTTTTTTAAAAAAAAAAGGGGGCCCACAAAGGGGGGGAAAAATTTTTATTTATCTTTTTATTTTACTTTAATAAATGAAAATACTTATATTTTATGTTAACTGTGTCTACGGATAATTAAATTTTTTTTTTTTTTTGTTGAAGAAACAGTTATAAGTTTATATTATACTACAAATCTATATATTATTGATCTCTATTCTCTAACTTTTTCCCTCATTATCGTGGGGAAAGGAAAATTTTTTAAAAAAAAGTCCCAATTTGTGGCACGCTTTCATAATATTGGTAGATTGGTTTTTGGGACGCTACAGCTAAAAAAGGGTTTCCAAACCCCGTGGGTGATAAGTTTTTTGGGAAATTTAGTACAAAGTTTTACTACTGTTACCTGTATTTTAAGGACTTCTATGGTCAGTAAATTTAATTGTTCTTAAAAAACTGGTTTTTTTTGGAACTGATATACCGTAAATTTAACCTACCCTATTTGCGCAACAATATGTTACAAAATACGTAAATGTGTTTCTCTTTTTATCCAAGGAATTCCACACACATCGCATTAGTTAAATTTTATTTACTTGTACTTTTGCTTATAAATTTTTGACAGTAAATAAATATTTAATTTAGAATACTGTGACGGGCTCACGCGTCTTTTCTTTAACATAACCTCTGGGTTCTTTGGGGGGAAGATTTTAACAACCTTTTCCCCAAACCCCAAAAAGCGAAATGTGAAAAGAAAAAACAAAAAAAGATAACTTTTGGAACAAAAAGTTTTAGTAAAAATGAATAAGTGGGAAGTAATTTGGGGAATGTTATGTTTGAAAGAGGTACAAGCGTGAATTGATAGCCAACGTGAATTACTTGGAAGAAAATCATTGTCCCAAAGGGGCATACCTTCACGCCCCAACGTTCTTCATAAGACTGAATTTTAAATTTGGATTTAAAGTAGGATTGATTATTTGAATTGGAATTTTTAATATTATTAGAAGTGAGAGTAAGGGGATTAAATAATTATAGTGGTCTAAGTTACCGGGTTCGGTTTAACTATTACTTTTGTTTGTTCATTATAGATTCTCGCTTTTTAAAATTATCTAAATTGTTAGACATTTAAATTCCCTTCTTAAAAAGTCATATTAAGAATCCCAAAAAAGTCTATTCCTTTTGCGAACCCCTAAACCCCTTTTTTAAAGTTGACAATCACAGATATGGTCACCCAAGGGGGTCGGTATCACAATAATTATATATATCTGAGAAAAACCTTATAACTTTGTAACTCATGTAAGGATGTTGTAAGATGTTTCGATGTATTTTAAAATCTTCTAAATTTGAAAAACGTAAGACTTTTAGAACATATTAATTCTCACGATAGGCACAATCTGCTTGCAAACTCTTCCATTAGTATTGCAAAAGAAACTTAATTCCTTTTTGTACTTTCTCGAATAATGTATTTTTACTTATATTGATTATGCAAAATTCCAAAATATATACTCAGGTAAATTGATAGAAACGACAGTTATTTTTATCCTCTTCACCTTTTAAAATTATATTAAGAGAATATAACAAATAAATTTTAAGTACAATGAGAGCAAACCTATAGAACAATCCAGAAAAAAGAAATTCCTTCTTTTCGTAAGAACAGTATAAACGAAGAATATTCAACAAATTTTTCCCTTTTCCTTATCACTTTTATACACATAGATCGGTAGAGCAGAACACCCTCTCCGTCACAAATTCGATTTTAGAATCCATTATCGTCTGCATTATGCATTGTTCGAGCTATGCCCCTGTGGGAGCTAATGTATTCAGTTAGCTCCATTTTCGGAATATATCAGAGAATCGGGAGAAAGGGAAAAATGTCATTGCTTCGGGATAAATTTCCCTATTTCGGGGCTTCGTTGTGTTGTTGGTACAGTTGTTGAAGGGAGCACGCTTTAGTGAGAGTTTCGATGGAAAATGTTAGGCTTAATGAGTTAGTTGTATTGCATGAATGACGATATGTTAACACCCAGTATAGCCTACTTGGCATCTTAATTAAAAAGTCAATTAACGAGATAAATTGCTTGAATAGTTAAGGAGTTTAATTAGTCTAATTTTCTCGTATGACTGCATTTGATTGGAAAAGTCTTTCATGCTAACAAAGAAATTTCTGAGAGGCTATTAAAAAGGAGGTTTAAAATATTTCCTCTGCGAATTCAAAATTTTTAAATGTGTTTTTAAAAATTCAAAAAAGCACACGACTACAACAGAATATTTCAAAATAAATGCAAATCCAGAATACAGTTTAAGGTATCCGACTACGTTCGGAACCATTATATTAAAAATGCGTATAAATGAATCAATATTTTGATGTATAGTGCCATTTGAATCTCCAATAAACATACAAAATTTTCTTAAGTATATTACTACAGTAAAAAATTACTTAAATGCAATTTTTTCGGCAAAAAATGAAGAAAGAATAATAGATTTCCAAAACTTTTTCCTCTTATGGAAAATGCTTTTATGGTAATAATATTTTTCTCATATATAGCTAATACTTGTCTACAGAGCCTGAACTAGAATTTTTGAAATATTCGTATAATTTTCAGGGTTATAATCAGTTGAAGTAATAACTGATTCCTTTTTGCTAAAATTTCTCTATTCTGATGTATTAAAATATGAATTAATTCTCCTATAAATAATGTATTTCGAAAATCCTGCTTCAGACTTAGTATAAAAATATTAGCTACATAGAGGCAACATATTATTATTATAGAAGCATTTTCCATAAAAGGTGAATGTTTTGAAAATCTAGTATTCTTTCTTCATTTTTTTGCCAAAAACATTGCATTTAAGTAGTTTTTTCTTGCAATAATATTCTTACAACAATTTCATATGTATGTTCTAATTCAGGGGATGCTAAAAATAATAAAAAAATAAAAATAAAAATCATTTATACTCTTTTTCAAAACCACGTTCCGAATGTGTGTGTAGTTGGATACCTTAAGATCTGAGTTTTAAATATCTTCGATTCTTTAGGTGGATAGTAACAATGGAGTGCACTATCTGCTTTTAAAATGCTAAAGTTTCCGTAAATTATGTATTCTAAAGAAAACAGTTTGTGGGTAAATTTGCTTGTGATACAAAGAAAATAAAGAAAGACTCAAATGTGAAAATTTTGGTACTGTAAAACTATGGATGATAATAATGTGCATCATGAAATAATTTTTCTGAAATTTGCTTTAGATAATTTCAAATTAAATTTTGAAGTGACTCTTCATATTTCTGGTCATCTGCTGTTACTGTAATCTCTGAATTCGACAAGTTATCCTTCTTGCATTTTTTTGGAGATTGTTACATATTTATACATTGATACATTTATTTATTATTATATTAAATAATAAATTTTTCTTTCCAGTAAAATTAAAATATATTTTTTTTTCATATAAATATTCGCAAAATTATCTTTTTAACAGTTTCATTTTACTATTAGTAACAAGGTTTATATTTACAAATCTGCTTTTGCACTTTTGATATAATTCAATGAAAAAAATCTATTTTTATGCTTTGGGGCTTTTTATCTGTACTGCAAAAATTAATTTTTTAACCTTAATCACACACATTTTCTTGCAATACATTTTCGATAAGCATTAGTCTGTTTTAGAACACCCATTATGAAAGCAATTAAATCAAATCAAAATGTCCCATACTTATTTCTGGGGTACCAAGAAGTGAAAACAAAATTGCTTATTTATAAACTCTGTATTATATAGCCTTAAATATTTAATTTATTCAAACTATTTGAGACTCATTAGAATTATACAAATTGTACGGTATTGAAACAATTCAAAGTTGTAGATTTTAAAATTTATAAAAACTATTAAAATGTATTTTTTTCGTAAACTTGAAGGTTATTGCATGTGTGTGTGTGTGTGTGATCTTAACATATTCTCTAAATTAAAAATTGATATTTGTTTGTTATGTAGCAATAACTGTTGTAAATACACTTCGCACACTATATCTCTATAAAACTATGTGAATCTTCCGCATCATTAAATGATGTCCTTTTTTGCATGAACATGATATAAATATAACATTCTGGAATAAATATTTAATTAATTAAATAAATTTATAAATTATTTATTTCAACAAAAATGCAATTTTTTAAATGATTTAAAATTAATTTATTAACACCTTGCCCTGTCTAGCCATTAGTTCTTGTTTCAATATTAAAAGTAATATTACGCTGATGCATAAATTAGAGTTATCAATAAAAATAAAAAAACTGCAAACATTTATATGCATAACCTGTGTAAAGCGCATAAAAATTAATTTTATTTAGAAATACAGCATTTACAAAAAAGTACATTTTTGGAAACAGATATATTTGTGCTTTAAAATTGTTTGTCAGTGCTTTTCCTTGGTGTCTTAAGATTACATCAAGTGAAAAGTAAGAATTTTTTTCATCTGGCAAGATTAAAGAAAAGTAGCAAGTAAAGACAGCACTAATGCTGTAAAATTAAATTGCTACTTTCAACTAACCATTCTTAATATAAATTTTAATTTTAAAAATTACATTAGCTATATAAGATACTTTTAGGAAAGGATGAAATTAAATACGAAGAATGCTGTAATTACAGAAAGATTCAATAGAAGAAATACAAAAGCACCATCGTGAATAAATCTTTTATTAAATTTCTTTAAGTCCATTGCTTTTACATTATGCATAGTAGCCATTATAGTTCCATTTAGATTTTTTTTATCCCTTTCCCTAGTAAAAGATTTTGAAACGAATAAAAATGCTCCACAGTATAAATCGCATATAATATCAAGTCTCCTCTTTGTATCAAAAACAGCTAAGCTTTTCCTTCTCCTTTTCTCACTATTCTGGGTTTACCACGCGCAGATGGTTTTTTTAAATTTTGTTCGTGCCAGTGGAAAATGTGAAAAACTGAAAGGCAATTGGTCTGAACTGAGAAAAATTTTGACTTTTGCACTGCAGCATGCAAACGTGGGGAAATTTTAGTTCATTTTCAAGCAGATTTTCGACTTGAAAATTGGTTTCTTTTAACTCTTGAGTTTTCAGCCTAAAAAATGAATACCTTAAATGCATACGTTATTTGGAGTGATTCAAAATATTTTCATTCAAATATATATATATATATATATATATGAGGTTTGGAAAGATTAGTTTCCAAATTAAGTAAGTAATAACTAATAATAGAGCGGACTCTTTACTATGGCGTAGGGATTTGTGGGTAAATAAGACTATTTAAAGGTAGAGCGAGTGCTGACGAAAGAGATTCTCCACATTTGCAGCCACTTTTGAGCCATTATCCTCACTTTTCAGCAGCCAATAAGAAGACTCCTCTCCACTGAATTCCTCTCTGTAGAAATCTTTTGAGATGTCAAGATTCAAGCCTCGAAGCCCCGCCCACCCCCACTCGTCCAATAGCAATGTTTCACACCTCAAACATGAAAACCAAACGAGAAGCCATGTCTCTATAAATAGACTTTTGCCAGATACGGGATTAAGGGTTCTTTGAAAACCAGAAGCCTGCACAAATTTCCGTAGATTCCGTAGATTAACGAAAGAGAGAGCATTACCTGGTGACTCCTCACCGAAATGTTGTTTTATTCCACCCAATTGCGCACCAAGGGTCCGCCATGTTGGATTTCCTTGGTTTGAAAAACAAAAAAAGTTATTTTAGAGATGATGCCCTCCTCATTTTACCAGCAGGCGAGACATATATATATACTCATATGTCCTTCAATGTGTGATTTTCCTGCTGTCTATGTGTTTGTCGAATGTTATTGTTTGGATGTTATCTCTTGTTTGTTGAGAATTAGCCTATATATATATATATATATATATATATAGTCGAGCCTCCATATTACGAACCTCTATATAGCGAATTATTTCCTGGAACCAAGAATATTTCACGATTTTCTTCGTAAAGTAACCCCTCAATAGCGAAGTGCATTTTCTATATAATGAACTTTATCTCTTGTGTGATTCGATTTTTTTCCCCTACTTTTAAAGTATTTTGAACATTTTAAGTTTTTCTCTCTTTTAAAACATTTTAAGGTGGTCAGAAATCTTGAACTGGTTTATTATGTGCCTAACTTGACGAGAGCAATATAATTATGGTGTTTCATTCAAGAACTGCAACAATTGAGCCCTATTGTCTAATTCACTGGAAACATATTCGATATCCCCTTTCACCCTCAATGGAGTTGTCTCGTGTCCATGAACTGGTCTCCGTTCATTTGTAGAGTTGATCAATCGTACTAGTAACTTCGTTTCTTGTGGCTCGAAAATGTCAAAACGTAAGTGCTTGAGCATAAAAGAAAAAAAAAATTAATTCTTCAGGAAGTGGATAATGGCGACAAGAAAATTTCCTAGCAGTTTTTTCTTTTTTGTAAGACATATTAAATAAATATCTATTAAGTTACAAAAAGGTGTGAATAATTACTTGTTTTAGTGTTTATGAATTTAAAATCTATTTTATGTGGTTTATGAAGAAAACTGAAAGATGAACCTCTATATAATAATTTTCCATATAACAAGCTTTTTCCGGAATTCAGCGACTTCGTTATATAGATGTCCGACTGTATATATATATATATATGTGTGTGTGTGTGTGTATGTGTGTATTAACATCATGGTATAGCACGGAACAATTGAAGTATTTCAGATTGCAGAAAGATATAAGAGTAAATCAATATACATTATTTTAATTCTATTTTATACTATCTTGCAGTAGCCCGGTCATGGTCACGAGTCATGGCCGAAACGTCAAGGGTTCGAGTCCTAGTGCCACTGGAAGCACGCCATGCAGAGTGGCTCATTTATTTTAAAGCTGTCTAGAATCAAAGTCTTTTCGTGGAAGGGGTGTGGTAGTTTGGAAAGGAAGTGCCAGCATAGGTGTCGTCCTTCTTACTTGAATGAGGTTGAAATTACGAGATCCATCGCCGATAGCCTTCATGTTGCATTATAGTGCTAGTTAATAAACTCTCACTCACGCGCTAGCATGCAGTACTCGGATTTCGGCTGGAACAAAAGAAATTTTTAAATCTTGTTTTGCAAACATTTTTTTATATGAAAAATATGAATTTTTGAGGCTAATATAGGTAAATTCATCAATTAAATGAAAATAATCGGAGAAACTTTTTCAATTCCTTCTATTAGCTCACACTTTCTATATATTTATTTAATTATCTTCGTGGAATTTTTAATCGTTAATAAAATACATTTTAAAAAGCCTCAATTGAGTAAATTTTATATACATGATTATTTTAGATGAAAATAAAGTAATTTAATTATAATTCAAAAAAAATTAATTAATAAAAACTAATTGTTAAAAGAATTACAAATAACCAGATTTTTTGGGGATTTGTGTCAAAACATAAAAAGGTTTTTTTTCTCACATTTTAAAGCCTTTTTGGTGCAATTTTCTATACACTTTGTTTTGGGTAAAAATACAATAATTTAATTATAATTATTGCAAACTAATTTTTTAAAAAGAATTACAGAAAAAAAACCGTTGGTTTATTTTTAGCATTTGGGGTTAAAAAAACTTTAAAGATTTTTTTTTCATTTTAAACTTGGAACTAAAATTTTTAAAACACGATTGTTTTGATAATGATACTTAAATGATAATAAAAAAAAATTAATACCACTTAATGTTGTGATTCGTCCTATGTAATAATATTTATTTTAAATTGTAACTATTAAAAAAAAAGTAGCTAAAAAAAAATTTTTTTCTTTGTTGATCTAAGTGGGAATGATTTTTTTTATATTACTTGTTTTGAAATTGATTAAAAAAACAGTATTAAAAACAAATCTTCAAAAAACCTTTTCAAATGATATTTGAAAGTATTAAAAAACACAGTGCAAAAATAAAATTGATCTAATTCTATAAAACTAAGCAAAATTTATAATATATTTCATTTGAAAACTTATTTTTGCTTTTTATACACGTAGAGCATTTTTCATTACTTTATAATCTAAAAAAAAATTTTAATATTTCTTTTAAACACTGTAAAATTTTTAATATTTCCCCCAAAAAAAAATTTAAAGCAAACCCCATTTAACTTGTATTCCCCAAGCTTATATTAAAAGCTCCTTGTACAAAATTTTAATCCATAATTTTTTGTAATCTAATATTTTATACTTTTAAGTATTTGCATTTACTGATACCAATATTATTGCACAAATAGCAAACTATGCATTCATAATTTTCCATTATTTACTAAGAAATTTGTGCATCCCTTAAAATTTTTTAAAGAACATTTTTCGAAAATGTTTATTTTTCATCAAAAAAAAACAAAGAGAAAATGTACATGACTCATGATAATGGAGTATTATTATGAGGGAAAAAAGAGTTATCTATACATTGGAATTGAAATTGGAAAATTTTTCAAATAAGTCGGAATGTAATTGAAAAAGTGGGCAGCAAATTTTGAAAATTAGGATTAAGTCTCATTTTTAAAGGAAAGATATAAAAATAGAAGTATAAATGATATAATTTATTTTGCTTTCATATTCAGGAAGAAGATTAGAAACCGCATTTTACCCATTTATCTTAAGGACCCATTTTATTTGCCAATAAAATAAAAAAATGCATTGTTGAAATTTTTTAAATTTATTTTGTTTAATAAATTTTGGGATAAAATCGGCACTTCATGTGATGTTAAATATAAATAAATTACAGAAAATAAGGGCACTTTATGGATTTTATATTTCATTTCAAAATTATTTTATTTTTTTTTTCAAATTATTTTATTTTATTTATACTCAAAGAAAGAGAAAAATAAGATATTAATCATATTTATTTATCATAGCTTAAATATCTTGGATCCAAATAAGCGTTTTTAAAATCAACAATTTTTATTATTTACGTAACTATGAATAAAAATAAAAGAATATATTCTTCCATTAAACTAAATTCATCTGTGTTTTTTATTATTAATATCACGTTATGTAAAAGTTCTTACATATTTGTAGGTGCCAAAAAATTACAATGCTTCAGCTTTCGATCCAATAATTTTGCAGTTGCTCTATAGCTGGTTCCTAACGCATTTTTAAAACTAACTCTAGTTAAATCTATGTATAGATTGTTTTATCAATTTAAGAACCTTACTTGGAAGCAACTGTGATAAATTCGAATTAGATTAGCTATTTAAAATCCAATGGTAAATGTAAGTGAGTATGTTAAGATGGAAATTGAAAATGTGTCTGTTAAGATTGTAGTTGCAAATGTGTCTGTCGAGATTGTATTGCAAATGAGGACATTGATAATGTAGATGAAAAGAGAGCGATTGTATATTTAATAGAATTGGATTGTTGAATTAAACGCGTTAATAATATATTAAAAATTTGGCTGGCTGGGTGGTGTGATTGGTTTATTTTTAATTCTTTAGTTATTTTCATGAAACCCAGTGGCTGAGTGGTTAGAGCGTCGCGTTCCTACACTACAGGTTCAAACCCCAGGCTGGGCAAGGTTGACTCAGCCTTTCATCCCTTCAGTGGGTCGATAAATGCTTGCTTGGTTTTGGGCTTAACACTGGGGTTTTCCGCCGTACCTGACCGGAACATCTGCTCATAACCCCAAGGCCCCAAAGGGCCGATATTGTTTTTCCCCCAACTTTGGGGTTAAGTTAAATCTATAATATGGATTGTTTTATTAATGTAAGAAACTCACCTTGAAATGAAACTGGGATAGAGGGAAATTAGATTACCTATTTAAAAATTATTTCGAGGAAAACAAAAAATGTTAAATTTAGGGGCAGATGGTTTTAGAATCAAATGAGAATATTAATAATGAAGATGTAAAGAGAGCAACTATATATTTAATATAATTGGTTTGTTGGATTAAACTTGTTATTAGGACATTAAAAATTTAGATTGAATAAAAATTGTTGAGTTTTATATTGTTGTGTGTCGAGTAATAATTTATCCTCAAACACAATACGAAATCTGGTTCATTCTTTGTCAAAAAATAAATAAATAAATAATTAAGCATCGAGTTTACTTATTTTGTCTTAAGTAGAGGTTTCAAAATGGATAATTTTTATTACACGCTAGTTAAAAACGAACTAATGTTATTTATATTGACGTTAAATATATTTTTTACGTAAAGGGCAACAATTTCTCAGGAGAGTCTCTGAAAAGAATTGAAAATGACAGGCTTTTTTTCACGTCCATCAGGCTTAATCGAATAGTCCACCCTTTCAGAAGATTTAACGTGAGCCTCTACAAAAGCATTTGCTCTATTATTAGACTTAAACCCTTTCCCCTCTTTAGGAATCTAGCAACAAATTTGGTAAGGAAGAGATTTTCTGGAAGAAAATTTTTCGCCAGAATTAATCGCGGCCGGATATAAGTGCTAGGTGATTATTGGAACAAAAAGTTTTTTCTTTTCGAACATTAAGATTTCTTCTCTTTTATATCGTTTTCTGTAATGTAGGGTATTACAGAAATTGTCTGAATCTAAATCTTCTGAAATAAAACATTTTTATTGACTTATCTTGCCTGTATTTAATTTTGCCGTATAAATTTGTGATACTTTGTTCATTCATTAATCATCATTAATAACTTCTAAAAAGTAAAGTAAGATATTTCTTTTTTCTCTTTTAAAACTGTTGCAGCGCAAACATAGAATGCTGTTTTCTTGCATGACAGTTCTATGCATAACAAAAAAAAAAAAAAAAAAAAAGGTAATTATTTTCAAATTATTTTTACAGTTAATTATCATTCGTTAATTAATCTTGCAATAACTTCTCATTATAATGGAATCAAAACACGTGATTAATACTTTTCAACTTATTTTACCCCTCATTAAAATTACTTATCAATATTAAAGATATATATATTATCAGCTTTTAGTTAATAAAAATATTTTTAAAATTCAATAAAAATGAGAAACCATCTTGTATAAAACTAGTATGTGATTCTCAAAATAGCTCTGGTATTTTTCAAGCTCAAATTTCATTTAATATAACCTAATTTTAATTCATTATTTCTTTCAAAATAACATTTAAAGATAAAACATATATTATAAAATATTTCGTATCAATATTAAATATACTTTTACTTAATTTCTTACGCGATAAGAAGTTATTTTTCACGATTTTACCATAAAAAGACATTTAAAGAGTTATTTTATTAGAAAATTCAGACTTTCTTCATCTAGATTAGGCTTTCATTAAAATTTGTAACTTCTTTATGATGAAGTTGAAACTCCACAGTAACATGTTATTACTAATAAATACCGTACAAAATTTAGTGACAATTACTTGAAATTAACAAATGACATTTAAAATTTACCAAAATTAATATGAAATTATCATAAATAGCAGAGTGATTTATTTGAAAGAAAAATTTTATTTTTTACATTCTTTAATGTGTTAAGTCTATCGCATCTATCGTTTTCTATTATATGATATAAATACAGTAATACCCCCGCTTAAAGCTGTTTCGTTTAGTGCTGTTTCGGTTTAACGCTCTTTTATTTGAATTGTGGGATTCCCCGAAGTAGCGCGAAGTGTTAGGCTTCCCCCATCCGAAGCAGTTTATCTGTGTTTCTTCTTTCCGGCGGTATTATACGAAAGTATTTTTTTTGTTTCAAACATTTGTTGACGTTTTTGTGATAAATTTATATAATATAACGATTGCTATAGTGACAAATATTATGATTTTAGATCATGGGTGATAAAAAAAAACACGAAAATAAAGCAAAAAAATAAATTTCCAAAAAAATTAAAATGCAAGTGATTAAAGATTAGATACTGGTGAACGTCAATCTCAAATGGGTGCCGCATTAAATTTTGGAAACTTCAACAAAAAGGACCATTCTTAAGAATAAAGAAAAATACTGTCATCGGAACTGCGCACGACAAGCTCTGAAACTAGTTACCCGCTCTAGAAATAATCAATGGAAAAAGGGGAAAAACGAATTTCTATATGGATTGTCGACGAAACTGAACGCAAAATGCCATTAAGCCAATATACCTTCTTGATAAACAGGCAGAAAATTTTGGAAAATACAGCACAGACTGAATGATCTGAAATGTAAACTTTGACTTAAATTTTATTTTTTTTTTATATGCATATTCGTTTATTTTTTTTCTATATGTGTAAGAAATACATTTTTTTTTTTTGTTAAAAAAATATAATTAATAAATTTAATGGAAAAAACCCTGACCAATTTTCCCCCCATTTTCCCCTAACCCATTATTTACATGATGAGATAACCTTGTTTAACGCTATTTCATATTACGGTCTACTTTGATGGAACGTATACCCCGCGTTAAGTGGGGTCTTACTGTACACCGATGGAAAAAAAATTCCTTCAACAAGAAAATACTTTTTTAATGTAATGAAATATAGACAATGCAATTGTCTAGTTAACATGTTTAATTGATTAAATTTTCACAATCAATGGTTAATTTAAGGTTAAAAAACTGCATTTCAAATGTGAAATTGTGTTACTTTAATAGTCGGTGTAACCTCGAGAATTTTGAATGCAAGCCTGCAAACGTGCATACATTGTGTCATACAGGTGTTAAATGTCACTTTGTGTGGTAAGGTAGTGCTTCTCAAAGTTTCACTATTCGCGACCCAATATTTAATCATAATTTTCATCGCGCCCCCTCATACAATAACAATGTATGGAATTCAATAATACTATACTTCGATGCTAAAACTACGATACGACTTTAACCTCTTAAGTGCCACCGGCGTATATAAATGTTTTGATCAGTCAAAGCGTTAATTTTCCCGGACGTATATATACGTCTTTTCGAAGTATGATCTTTTTTGTTCACTGCTAACCATAAAATTATTCCGAAGGTTTAGGAATGAAATAAAAGGACCTTCACAATGTTTACGAAGGATATACTTATTTCAGATTATTTGCTTCTTTATTCCATCACATACGCACGCTTACGTGGAAAACGGTTGGCATTGAGAAGCGAATCAGCGTAAATTTTAATCCGAAGTTACAGGATTAATTATAAACCATACAAAAATTATCAAGATAAATGCTAATTTTTATATATAATTTTATATATGACAATCCTATGGGGTTACTGGTAATTATTAAACTTGTTCTTAATTTAGTATTGTTAAATTAATCATCCAATCCATTGTGTAGCACTGATACATTTATAAGTGTAATATATTAGTGTAAATGTGTATTTTATTTTTTATAATGTCAGAATGTATTTTGTTTGATTACTTTCAGTAAATAAATAATTTCTTTTAAAAATTCTTTGTTTTCGACTTTTTTATACTGCCCCCTCGTAGGTTGCCCCGCCCTCGGGGGAGGGCCTCACAGTTTGAAAACGCGTGGTGGAGTTTTCATGCTTGTTGTACTTGTGTCAATACAGGGACAGCCTCTGCTGGCTGTGGATGATGCTGGATTTGTCGTCCAATCATATTTCATACGGGATCAACTGGAGAAAGATCTGGTGATCTCGCAGAGTAAGGTAACATATCAACACCCTGTACAGCACGCTGCATTACAATGGCGGTGTGAGTGGGGCATTATCCTGTTGGAAAACCCCCTTGAATGTTGTTCATGAATGGCAGCACTATAGGATGAATTACTAGACTGACGTACAAATTTACAGTCAATGTGTTTTGGATAAACACGAGAGTGCTCCTTCTGTCATAGGAAATTGCTCCCCAGACCCGACTCCTTTAGGTCAATTTCCTCTTTTAATACTAATCAGAGATAATAGGGTTATATAAAAAAAAAAAAATTTTTAATGGGAACCCCCTTTTGTAGAAAAAGGAACCTCCCTTTTTGTACTATGGAATACAGATTAGAAGAAAAATACGAAATAGGCTTTAAACCCGCCCCTTTTTAGAGTTGTGAGGGTCCGCGTTTTTTCATTAACAGGTCCTTTGGGTTCCGGGGGGCCAAATTTAAATAAACTCTTTCCAAAACCACAAGTGAAGCGTAGAAAAGATCAAAATTAGGAAGCTTTTAAATATCGTTTAGAGTAAGCGGGGGGCCAAAGAAATTCATTTTTATACCCCGGGTTTTTTGGCCCTTAAATTTTATCCCCACTTTGTGGGTTAAAATTTTTGGGTTAAAAGAAATTTTTTTAAAATTTAATTTAAAAAATTTTTACAAAAATTTTTAATTTTTTCAAAAGGGGTTTTTTTAATTTAGCCCCAAAAAACTCGGGAAAAAAAACAAAAATCGATTCAATTTTTTTTTTCCCCCCGCCCCGTCCCAAAATTAAATCAATTTTATTTTGGGCCTTGCCCCCCCCCAACCTTCCGAAACCAGGAAAAAGGTTTTTTTTAAAAAAAAATTTTTAAAAATAAACTTTTAATAAGCTTTTTTAAAAAATTTGAAAGTGAAATTTTTTTTCTTGTTTTTTTTTTGTATTTTTTGGGGTTTAAAGTCTTTTTTTGTTTAAAAGGGTTTTCGCCCAAAAAAAAAAAAAAAAAAAATTTTTTAAAAGGAAACCCTAAATGTTTTTTTTCCCCCTTTTTCCCTTTGACAAAAAAAAAAAATTTTAAAATTTTATTTTTTTTTTTTTTTTCCCCATAAAAAATTTTCAAAAAGTTTTTTTTTTCCTTAATTTTTTTTATTCCCTTTTTTTGGGAGTGCTTAACATAAAATTTTTTTATTTTTCTTTTCATCTATATACCACAGAATATTTTTTACAGATCGACAGATTTTAAAAAACTAAAAATGAAAAAAAAAAATTTAAAATCAATTCATTCTGAAACTATCATTAAATATCTCCTATTAAAAATTCAATTTTAAATTAAATAATTGTTTTAATTTTTTGTGATTACATAAATATTTATGTAGTCATAAATAGCATAATGAAACTACAAATGATTTTTCTACCATATTTTTTTTCAATAAACTCTGTATTAAAACAAAAATAATAAGAGAAAAGGCTATTTAATAGAGAGGAGGAGAACATGAGAGACTGCTATTAAAATGAAGCACGATTATTAAAATATTTTTTTGTGTTTGGAAGAACCCCAAATTTCTCAAATCCGGAAACAGACTTCAATCTCGGTACTACACCATATAAAGGATAAAAGAAAAATTTAATTGTTTCATTGGATTCAAATGTCCTTGAGTAAAACTATTAGGGTAAGTACACGTCCGGGGACATTGTAAAAAAACCCCAAAGTTTTAGTCCGAGTTTTTTATTGCAATTCATTAAGTGAGAGGTAGTCATTATAATCCTCAGTATAAATTGTTATTGGTTGAAAAAAATTAACAAAATTCGCAATATTCGAATCTGTACTTCTCAGTTGTTGGTTTATTTTACTATGGATAAGGGATATTTATATTAATAATTGCTGATAATAATTTTATATAGTTTTTTACACAGAAATAGAAAAATTTATAGCCAGATAAATTTTTGAAAAAGCACGTATCTCAAATTTTTACTTACATCTTTCGTGCTGTCTTATGGTAAATTTACGGCTACATTAATAAACATTAAAAGTCATTTTGATTTATTTGAAAGCCACTTGCATGTACAATTTTACAACTAAGCTAATCTAAACTCAGTTGCGCAACTGCCGATGAGGGTCAAAGTCTACTGTGCCTATCTCAGTATACGTGACCATTGGGCTCTGAAGTGTATGAGCAGATGTCACAATCAGGTGGTCAGTCTAAAGCGAAGACCCTAGTGCTTAGTCCCCAAGCAATCTTGGTACTCATTTATTCACCCACTGAAGGGATGAAAGGCTGAGTTGACTTTGCCCAGCCCGAGGATAGAACCCCGGACCTGTGGTGTGGAAGCCCAATACTTTACCACTAGGTTACTGACCTACAATCTTACAAACGTTAATTTAAAATACCTAAGTTATTTTTCTACTTTTCTAAGGTGTTCTGGAATATAATTGTATTATAATAGGTACTTTAATTTTATAATATGTAACTTCTTCTTTGGCCCACTTATTCACCGGATATTCCAATTATTGAACGTGTGTTGGATTTGGTTGTTCGGAGTCTCACTCGTAATCGTCGTTTTATGGCTTCAACAGACGGACTTTTGAAAAGCATACAAACAATAGGATTCCTTTCACAAGCAGTATTCCACGGTTTTTATTCCATGCTACCCGATAGCATTCATTGCATGCCCTGCTGGCTACACCAAATACTAATTTCGAACACACAATATATTGTTTTTATTTATTTTTTTTCAATTCCTACTATTAGCTCACACTCTCTCTATATATTTATTTATTTATCTTGGTGGAATTTTCAATCGTTAATAAAATACATTTCAAAGTGCTCCATTGAGCTGAAATTTTATATATATGATTATTTTAGATGACAAAACAAAAATTTAATTACAATTAATAAAATTAATTGATTAAAACTAATTATTTAAAGAATTATGTTGAATGCCAATTTTGGGATCTTTTTGGGAAAATTAGTGACCCTTTTGACGGGAAATTGTCAAAACGAAAATTTTTCTCATGTTTTAAAGATTCAGTTGAACTGAAATGTTTATATACATGATTGTTTTGGATGACAATAGAGACTTTAAGATAATTAAAAAAAAATTTTCATTTATTTTGGGTTCTGTCCTATGCAAAATATTTATATTAATCGTAACTAAAAAAAAAGTAGCTAAAACAAAATTTTTCTTTTGTTGATCTAAGTAGGAATGACTTAATTTTTTTTTTTGTATTACTTGTTTGTTTTGAAAATTTATTCATTTATTTGTAGCAATACAAGTTATTTGTGTATTACATTTCATTTTATTCTGACGACTCCCACATGGGGTTGCATTTTTTACAAACAGCAGTATAGTTTTAAATCTACAACCACTCCTCTTATTTAAATTAAAAGTGATTTCCTCTTTCGTTGTTCTCTTATGTTTCACTCCCTTTTGTTTAATCACCATTCCCCCTCGAATCCATTGATTATCTGCCTTCAACGGCTGATTGTACATTCCAATTCCAACAAACAATATGCTAATTGAACGCACTAAAATTGCAGGCGCTTCTGAAGGAAAATAAATCACTACGAGAGGTATTTGTTAAATTGAAACTGTGGACCGGGCATATCATTGCGCTTTTGAATCAAATGCAATAAATAAATATCCCTCTTTTTAACTGGTTTTTTGCTTCTTAGTTTATAAATCATGAATAGTGATTCTCTTTCCTAACAATGGAAGTTCTTAGAGATTTATATCTTTATTCTCGAGGTCTTTGTTCGATTATATACTTTAAGGAAGGATGACTAGGTGATTTATTCGAGGACGAAAGTGTTCTTTAAGGGAAACATTGTTATACTGTTTTGTGACTGGAAAATATGCTTCGAAGATTCTCAAGATAATTTGATAACAATTTTCACAATCAAAAATAAATATGCACTTTGAACGTTTTTTTTAAAAAAATTAATCTGCTTTGAATATACTAGTTACGTAACATTGTGGTGTGTTAGAGATAAAAAAAATTAATCTTGGTAATCCTTTTTTTAGTTATTTTGGGTGAGGGACAGAAAATGGGCTTAAGGTATCCATATGTTCCCGGGAAACCCGGGTTTTTTAAAAAACGCATAAAT